>LR738714.1:841432063-841452645 GCA_902687465.1 Secale cereale
CCCCCCCCCCCCCAAAAAAAATTATAACCATTCTTATTTGCTCTGTTGTTACGTTATTCTGTGACCTGACAATATTTCAATATAAATCACGAAATTTAATGACATCAATCACGTCCATTAGGAATATGTTAGTTTCCTTGCACTCGAGCGCTCTCGATATGGTGGGAATATACTATTAATTCATACTTTCCAGTTCTGTTGTTCCCTGTTTTCTCTAACCTATACCAAATATGAGTATTTGATGGCCTATTACCTCTCATAGGTGATCTATTAAGGCCCTGCTTGTTTTGGCTTTGCTTAGATTTTAATGACCCATGGATTCGCTTCGTGGCGAAGCTGATTCGCCATCGAAGTACACTTTGAGGTGCTTCAGGAAATTGCACTAAAAATGACCCAAATCAAGATTCAGCTTTACTAGCAAAGCTGATTCAAAATAGTTGTTTGTTTCATATTTTAGATTCAGCTTAACTGGCAAAGCTGAATCTGGTCCCAGAATCTGAAACAAACATGGATTAAGTCTCACGGATGGTCTATTACCTCATTTAATCTAGGCCCTTAAATTTTAAATGTTGACCGCCAATAATAGTTGGAACCAACATAAAACTTGTCTGGCATCTTAGCGGAAGGAAGCGGCAATAAAACTTGTAGTTGCTATTAACAATCCATGGTACGATGAAGGAAATAAGATGTAAAACTTTTGACGAGGGATTCTTTGCTAGGTGGTCTACGGACGTAGATGCAATTTTGTACTTATGGTGTTCTTTGTATTATAGTATTTGACAATTGATAAATAGATCGGAAGTTATCGCAAATATATCTTCTTATTGTAAAGAATGAAAGAGAAAATAAAATTTTAAGAAGATCTTATTTTGAAGAATGAAAAAGAAAAAATTGCAGTTGCTATTAATAATTTGTGGTACAATGAAGGAAAAAAATGCATGTAAACAACAAAAGACTTACAATCACTGGTTAGCTACGCCAGTGAACGCTTCTCTTCCTCGGCAGACCTGATAGGCCAGGCTTAGCTAGTATAAGCTGGCTCATTTCTGAGTCGTCGGCGCCTCAGCAACCCCGATTGACCAGCTAGCTAGCAAAGCTGGTCCGTGAATGCCTCCTAAGCCGATGGAGAGAGCAGTACCAGACTACTTAAGCTGGCTCGGTTGCTTCCACGGCAGCGGTGTGGGACATTGGGCCACCGCGCGAGCGAACTAAGTTAATCTGCGTCAACCAATTCCTATTCGATATAAATTGAGTGCTCCTTTATAATACCGTATTTATTAGTACTACTCCGCCTTACGCTCAAGTAGTACTCCCTCCGTCCCAAAATTCTTGTCTTAGATTTGTCTAGGTACGGATGTATCTAATACTAAAATATGACTTGATACATCCGTATTTAGACAAATCTAAGACAAGAATTTTGGGACGGAGGGAGTATATTATACTAATCTATGTACGAACATTGGACATAATGGGGTAGTGTTGACCATGTTAGAACATTGGTTTATTAAACAATCACTCTGTTCCTCGTGTTATAATGCATCTCAATTTTTATGCTATGTTTTTGGACAACTTTGAATATCATTACAACTGTTATCGGGGAACCATTTATATGGCCCGCCAACGAGAGGCACCAAAGCAACAAACCGGGTTTACTCGAGCTGCCTAGAGAAGGCAAACGCATCCGTTGTAATCGAAAGACGATGAAACACTGATGCAATAACATGGCGAATGACACGTCCGAGCAAGTACAAGACGAGCTCGCGAGCAGCACTCGCATGCCCATAAAAAGTGTCGGACAACTGGCAACAATGGCAGATTGTAGTTGGACACAATCCTCGACCAGCCATGCGCAATACACCCCGCTACGCCGGAAAAATCGGCTACCCATAGAAATAGAAACTGTTGGGTATTCAATCAGGTGGCAAAGGTAGACCCTGTGTGCCTCAAAAAGCCTGGCCCACACGACAATAACAACATCCATTCCAAGGCGGAAGAGCTTGCCACACCCAGTGGCAATACCCTCCAGACTTCAAGGACTTATACATGAATTAGCGGAAGCGAGCTCTTTGAGAGGTCTGCACCACTGAGACTATTCAGTCATCGGACAACCAATGGCCGGACATTCTAATTATGCTCGATCACCGAGACAATCCCGTGGGAATCCATAACAAAGGAGTCGCCACCCCGGTCGTGGACCATATAATCGTGTTTTTTTTTCCTATCGAAAGTTCTAATGGACGGTGGTAGTAGTCTCAACATCATATAAGATGAAACCCCAAGGGCCCGTTCGGAAGTGGTCCTGCTTCCCTAACGAGCCAGCTTCTCGCGGGAGCTGGGCGGGCTGGCTTCTCGCGAGAGTTGGGTGGGCTGGCTTCTCGCCGGAGCTGGGCGACCGTTCGGAGCGAAGCAGGCCAGACTCGGTAGGAGCTGTAGCGATAGGAAAACAGGAGCGAAACAGGCCACATCCGACTGCAAAACGAATCGTTTTCCTGACTTGGCGGTGGCATTCCTAGTAATTAAGCTGAACTTCTCCTCCGCCGTTTCGTGAAGCTGGGCTTGGGCAGCTTCTCAAATTTGCACCATGGCCGGCTCCGCTTCTTGAAGCTGGCTTCGCGGAGCCGAAGCGTTCGGCCAGCTTCTCGCCTGCTTCTGGTGAAGCGCGGAGGAGGAGCACTTCCGAACAGGCCCTAAAGAAGATGCACTTTAACAAGTCACGCATCCTGCCCATGCAAAATAACTTTTAAGGGCATAATTCCAGGCAAGGATGTGCAGCGTTGCACGGGAAAATTCATGTGAGACGTGGTATTCCGAACTCCCGGTAACTACTGAATCAAGGCATTAAGCATTGACACAGTTTTGTTTCGAAGTGGTTACCACACGCTACTTGGTCGATCGGCCTTCAGGTAGTTCCACGTCATCCCCAACTATGCATACATGAAATTAAAGATGCCTGGGCCAAACAATGCAATTACAATCAGCGGTGACCTGGACCAGACACTCAAAACCGGACATGATCGCAATTTTTGCCATCAAGGCCCAAGTCCAGGGATGGCATGGGTACCCATTATCCATGTACCCATGCGGGTAAAACCATATTAGGTAAGGGTATGTGTCGGGGATATACCCCGTGGTATGAACCGGCCGGAATTATAACCCGGCCGGACTTGGTGGTTTACTTGACGGTTTACACTTGGTGATTTACTGGCGATCCGTCATAACCATACGGTTTACAAGCAACCTGCCTAAATAATACCACTCACTGGTAACCCGGCTGGCGGATCACGGATGACAAGGCCCAAGGCCCAGAAGGCCGGTTCACGTTATGGTGGGCCGGTTTATGAAGAAAGCATAAGGGATATTCTCCTACAAAAGAAGCAAGACTAGGACTCCTTGTAATAAAGCAATCCTAGTCCTACTAGGACTAGTCATGTAACCCGCCCCTTCAACATATATAAGGAGGGGCAGGGCTCCCCAAAGAGGCCAAGTTCTAGAGGAAAAGTTTAGATAAGTTTCTAGGGTTAGACACAAAGAGCCGGTTTACCGGCGACACCACGAGGATCATAATGAGACCTAGCCTCAAACAGCACGTAGGGTTATTACCGGATGAAGTTTCCCGGGGCCCGAAGCTGTCTAAATCCGTGTCTTGCGTTGCGTCTCTCGATTCCACTCAACCCCTCTCAAGCTACTACATAGATGCGCGGCCTCACGACTAAGTCCGCTAAACCGGACATCTGACGTGTTAATTCCACGACAGTTGGCGCCCACCGTGGGGCAGCCGCCGCCGATGCCTCCGTGATTCACTCCAAGTCGCCATCGCCACTTCTGCTCCGAGTCCGCCTCCAGCCGCCGAGCCGCTGAGCACTATCAAATCCCAAAGACCAAAAGCAACGTACACTGATTATGCATTATCAGTGTCTAGGCTCATCCGACAAAATCATCAGGTGCTATCTTTTCTTTGTATTTTATTAACACATAGTGTTTTCATCAGAAAACAATTACTCTTGCACGTAATATTTTTACGCAGGACGACTACTGAAAGTGGCAGCCGAATCATCATTGAGGTATGCCACGGATGCACGTTCAGCTAACTTGCGCGGCTTCGCGAGTATGTGTGTTGCGGTCCGGTTTGCATCAATGCGCCGGCCGGCTCGTCTGTCTGCACCCATGCGCGCAAAAAAAACGGCCGATTCCCTCGCCAACGAAACATACGCACGCTACCGATTCCGTGGTCCGGTCTACATTAATACACCGGTGCCGCACCCGTCCTCACAAACCGGTCCAGCGGATACACGTGCGAGTCGATACCCCCGTTGCTGTGTTTACATCAA
Source organism: Secale cereale (assembly GCA_902687465.1). NCBI lineage: Eukaryota > Viridiplantae > Streptophyta > Magnoliopsida > Poales > Poaceae > Secale > Secale cereale. Next base: position 841,436,392 of record LR738714.1, read on the forward strand.
TATGCGGCCGGCTCATCTGTTCTCCAGACGAATCAGGTGATATCTATCCTATTTATTTTTCACACATATTAATTCATCCGAGCAAAAATACCTCGCCCTGCTGTATTTTATACGCAGGAAAATTATTTATTACAAAGCGGTATTATACCGTGGAGATGGAGGCACGCCAACATCATTCGACACAAGTGATCGTCGTTATTCCACGGATTCAAGCGACGGTTTATAACGCCTTGGCCGTCTCTCGCGACCGCGCCGGTTTACAATACCGTGGCCGTCTCTCGCGACCACGCCGGTTTGCAACACCGTGGCCGTCCCTCGCGACTACGCCGGCTCACAATGAGGAAGGCAACTAGCCCGTCGGCACCGGCCGACCCATCTGTTTTCGAGCAAATCAGCGGCCGTTTTACTGTCCGCCCTGTGATCCGATCTATTCAACATACCGGTTCAAATTCACTCAGGTGATATCCATCTACAGTATTATTTCTCTTGTTATATATCATTCTTCATTAAGAAAATAAGATGATTTGATCAGTCTATCTGGTTGTGTATGGCAACTCCCGTATATGTACTCTGCCGATGGGATCACTGAAGGGATTCTTGTTCAAACATAGGTCGTATTCGAACCAAAGAGGACATGGCATAGAGGCCCTCTGGATGGTAAGCCCATTCCAGTGATTGGCTAGAGTTTTTCCTATGGTTCTATGGAATCATAGAGGCCCTCTGGATGGTAAGCCCATTCTAGTGATTGGCTAAAGTTTTTTCCTATGGTTCTATGGAATCATAGAGGCCCTCTGGATGGTAAGCCCATTCCAGTGATTGGCTAAAGTTTTTCCTATGGTTCTATGGAATCATAGAGGCCCTCTGGATGGTGACAACCATCCAGTGATTGGCTCAAGTTCTTTCCTATGGTTCTATGGAATCATAGAGGCCCTCTGGATGGTAAGCCCATTCCATTAATTGGCTAAAGTGTTTCATATGGTTCTATGGAATCATAGAGGCCCTCTGGATGGTAAGCCCATTCCAGTGATTGGCTAAAGTTTTTCTTATGGTTCCTATGGATGGTACCCGCATCAATCGACCGGCCCTCTGGATGGTAAGCCCATTCCATTGATTGGCTGAACCTTGCTTTGAGCCTGGCAGCTCGTAAAAAGCCTCGACTACATGGTTTTATTTGCAAACTTGCATTTCTGGTGTTTATGTTTTATGGTTCTTTGATCCGGAGTGGGACAACTTCACAGTTGACCACATATCTTCAAAGTCTGGACACAACGCTCCAGCATTATTTAAACCGACAGTTCTTATAAACCCGGAATAATTGGGTACGCCCCAATGAAGCCAAGAGCTTCCTCAGAAACAACAATGTTCGCCGGATTAAAGATATCAAGCATATTTAATCACAGGTATGAAGTATTTTATTTTTAAATACATATTGGCAGTACATGATCAGTTATAATGACCGGTGTTTATTAAACCTGCCTGGCTTTGACTATAAGTCGCCAGTATGAGACGAAATAATGACCGATGTTTATTAACCCGGCCTGGTTGTGATCAAATATCACTGGAATCGGTCTTCAAGCCGGATTATATTCTTCAGTAGCCAACACGGCTGGATTCTTATTATGGTTATCAATATTATAATTGACGTGTTCAAAGTCGCTTTAAAGCGCAATGGATATTATTTCATCAATGGAAGTGATTTATTTTACAAAGGAATAGTCCCGAGTTGCTGCAGGCTTACAACCCTGCACTTGGGGGCTACATTATTCAAATTGAGATTACATCAAATACACAAGTCTCATGTCGCTGGAAGCATGCACCATGACACTTGGGGACTAATGCAAAGTCATTTTTTACTAGCCTTATTGAAGACCCGACTCATCATATTATAATAAGCCGGCCCTTGGGGGCTACCAGTCACTCCTATCAACAATTCAAGGTAATATGGATATAAAGAAGGAACATCTTCAAATTCTCAGTTTTGGGTAAATCCGGAGAATCAATCATAACCCGGCGTTGGCAACAATCATAACCCGGTATCTATAAACAGTCATGACCTGGAATTATCAGTTTTTATAACCCGGCAATTTTGGCAATCATAAACCGGCAAGTGCTACATTTCCAAACCGGTTGGATATCAATTGAATATTTGAAGATCAATATTTTTTCAAGTCAGAGCATTGAAAAGCTGATTCAAATGGATTCTGGATTTACAATATTTCTTATGCAAACAAGTTGATTATGGAGCTGGTCTATTGACTCGGATTTTCTAGAAGAAGGAAAGGACAAGGACTTAAGGATGGTCAGAGGCCGGTTTACAAGAAATTCTTAACCCGGAGCACAACCAGTCAGATTTGTTCTTGTGTTTATTTTGCAGCATAAGTTTACCATGGATAAATCCAAGCTAAACTTGGGGGCTAATGTCGGGGATATACCCCGTGGTATGAACCGGCCGGAATTATAACCCGGCCGGACTTGGTGGTTTACTTGACGGTTTACACTTGGTGATTTACTGGCGATCCGTCATAACCAGACGGTTTACAAGCAACCTGCCTAAATAATACTACTCACTGGTAACCCGGCTAGCGGATCACGGATGACAAAGCCCAAGGCCCAGAAGGCCGGTTCACGTTATGGTGGGCCGGTTTATGAAGAAAGCATAAGGGATATTCTCCTACAAAAGAAGCAGGACTAGGACTCCTTGTAATAAAGCAATCCTAGTCCTACTAGGACTAGCCATGTAACCCGCCCCTTCAACATATATAAGGAGGGGCAGGGCTCCCCAAAGAGGCCAAGTTCTAGAGGAAAAGTTTAGACAAGTTTCTAGGGTTAGACACAAAGAGCCGGTTTACGGCGACACCACGAGGATCATAATGAGACCTAGCCTCAAACAGCACGTAGGGTTATTACCGGATGATGTTTCCCGGGGCCCGAAGCTGTCTAAATCCGTGTCTTGCATTGCGTCTCTCGATTCCACTCAACCCCTCTCAAGCTACTACATAGATGCGCGGCCTCACGACTAAGCCCGCTAAACCGGACATCTGACGTGTTAATTCCACGACAGTATGGGACAAAAAGTTACTCATGGGTATGTAAATAGGGAAATCACAAACCCACCGGGTAGAGCGGGTACGGGTATGAGATCGTATAACCCATAACCGCATACCCATGTACCCTTATAAATCTAACAAGTATGGAAAATTTACATCTACCCTTTGTAATGAGTTTGTGAACTTGAAAATGTATGACTATGTACTAATGTTTATGACTATGTGTTGATGTTTTGATGTGTTGTTGTTTCCTAGAAAGTATTCATGTTTATAAAATGTGGTGTGTTTATGATGTGTTGTTGTTTATAGGTATGTATTGATGTTATTATATGTTTTTTATTATAAATTATGATTGTATCTTGTTGTTTATGATTATGTGGCACTCAAATTGATGTTATGCAAACATGGGTATTTTAACCCACAGGTACCCATTTTCCCTGTCGAGTGACGGGTATGGAAATTTTTTGTACCCACTAGCGGGTATGGGCACGGTTGATGGGTAAGCTTAAATGGGATGAATAAGTGTATGGGGTGGCTCCACCCGTACCCAAACCATGTGGGTGCCATCCCTACCAAGTCTCATGCCTTACCGTTCGAGGAGTTATCTAAACTACGAGCAAAGGTTGATAGAGATGATGTCATCATCGCCAAACGCTCGAAGTCAACATTCTTCCAACCAGGCGATGAGGTTCTTAAGTTCCAGGTCCATCCCAGGGACCCGTCTAAAGCGAATTCCATCGAAACATGGCTAGATGCCATAGTAGAAGATGTAGCCAATTAATCACTGTTTTTCGAGACTTGCATGTGTTTTCCGAACAAGGTGTTTATGTTGGGGATCGTTGCAGAAATAAAAAAAAATTCTACGCATCACCAAGATAAATCTATGGAGAAACCAGCAACGAGAGAGGGGAGTGCATCTTCATAACCTTGAAGATCGCTAAGCGGAAGAGTTACAAGAACGCGGTTGGTGGAGTCGTACACGCAGCGATTCAGATCGCAGTCGATTCCAATCTAAGCGCCAAACAACGGCGCCTCCGCGTTCAACACACGTGCAGCCCGGTGACGTCTCTCGCACCTTGATCCAGCATGGAGAGAGGGAGAGGTTGGGGAAGATAACTCCAGCAGCAGCACGGCGGCGTGGTGGTGGTGGAGCAGGTTGGTTCTCCGACATGGCTTCGCCAAGCACTACGGAGGAGGAGGAGGTGTTGGAGAGGGGGAGGGCTGCGGTAGGGATGTGGTGCGGCTGCCCTCCCACCCCCCTCTATTTATAGGGTGATGGGGGAAGGGGGTCGGCCCCCTTAGATCTCATCTAGGGGGGGGGGCAAGGGGGGAGTGATAACCCTCAACCGTAAGGGATCGAGATAGTCTTCGCGGGTAAGAATAACCCAATTTATTGATTCGACACACGGGGAGCCAAAGAGTATTTATAAGCTTTAACAGTTGAGTTGTCAATTCAACCGCACCTGAAATATACTAACTTGCAACAAAAGATAAGTGGTAACAGTGATATGATAGTGATGATAGTAATAGTAAAAGTAAACAGCAAAAGTAAATAGCAGTAGTAAATAGCAAAGGTGGCAACTAGTGACAAGCAAGGTTTAAAATACTGTAGGCTAGGGAGATGGATGGTTGGGCGTTGCATGGATGAGAGAGTTTCTAACTCGGGGCACGGCACACGGAAAAGTAATGATCATCTAGGCAAATATCAAACATTAGGCATGTATCCCGTAGGTAGTTGTACGTGCTTGCAATAAGAACTTGCACAACATCTTTTGTCCTACCATCCCACTACGAACGGGGCCAAAAGGAACTAATGGATATTAAGGTGCTCCTGTCAAAGAGCACCGGAACAAAGCAATGAACTCAATGGATACATGTAATCCTCAAACTACGGACCATCCCCTTTGGTGTCCCAAGCTGTCACCTTTGGGATCGCCGGTTCCGAACCGTAACAGGTGCATACAACTCATAGATAGGATCAAGAACACAAATATATTCATGCAAACACATATGGTTCAGATCTGAAATCATGGCACTCAGGCCCTAGTGTCAAGCATTAAGAATAATAAGTTGTAGCAAAGATGATAAACACCATACTAGATGGTAGGCAACATGCCCCCAACAATCTGACGAACTATTACATGATCTAACTCATCCAATCCCTACCATCCCCTTCGCCTACAGCAAGGGAATTACTCACACATGAAGGGGGAAGTCATGGAGGGATGATGAAGTGGTGATGATGATGACGATGGTGTGATGGCCTGGCTTATTAGGGATGTTAGACTACTCATATCAATAAGGAATTCCTTCTTTTCCGGGAGCCCATTCGGATAGAACTCCAAAGTTAAGCGTGCTCAGCTTGGAGTAGTTTCAGGATGGGTGACCGACCGGGAAGGTTCTCCCGGGTGCGCACGAGTGAGGACAAAGTGCGCAGAAAAGACTAGTATTGATATGTGAGGCCAGTCTAGATCCCGTCAGGAGTAACGACCACCGGCGGGTGTGTCCGGGGCGTTACAAGTTGGTATCAGAGCCGACCCTCGCGGTTACACGGATGTTTGCGGACAGTTTGCAGTCATGTTGTGCATGACGTTTGTGACCCGTCGTGGCACACGACATGGCACATGTGCTGTCCTGGAAGCACATACGGTTGTGCCAAGAGGGAACGTTCCTGTGGCCCGACGAGGACGTCGGTTCCTCTGAGTGAGGGTGTATGTGATGGCCTGGCTTATTAGGGATGTTAGACTACTCATATCAATAAGGAATTCCTTCTTTTCCGGGAGCCCATTCGGATAGAACTCCAAAGTTAAGCGTGCTCAGCTTGGAGTAGTTTCAGGATGGGTGACCGACCGGGAAGGTTCTCCCGGGTGCGCACGAGTGAGGACAAAGTGCGCAGAAAAGACTAGTATTGATATGTGAGGCCAGTCTAGATCCCGTCAGGAGTAACGACCACCGGCGGGTGTGTCCGGGGCGTTACAGATGGCGACGATCTCCCCTCTCCGGAGGCCAAATCAGCCTCCAGATTAGCCCTCCCGAAGAAGAACAGAGGGTGGCGGCGGCTCCGCGACGAGAAACGGCGAAAGGACTCCCGATCTGCGATTTCTGGCTCGGAGGAAAAAATACGGGCTAAAGTAGGGCACCAGGGGGCGTGGGCCCCACCCAGGCGCCCCCCCGGCGCGGCCCAAGGGGGGGGCGCCCACAGGGCGCCTGGGCACCCCCTGGCCCCCCCTCTGGCCCCACTTCTGGTATGTTGTTTCTTCGGGTGCGTGGATTTTTCGTGATTTTTCGTGGATTTTTCTGAGATGGTTAAAAATCCGTTTTCCTGCACACAAATAAACCATACAGGCAGCTCTGCTGAAAACAACGTCAGTCCGGGTTAGTTTAGTCCAAATCATGCAAGAATGAGGTCAAAACAATATCAAAAGTGTTTGGAAAAGTAGATACGTTTGAGACGTATCAACTCCCCCAAGCTTAGCATATTGCTTGTCCTCAAGCAATTCAGTTCAACGAACTGGACGCGACAAAGAAAACTTTGACAAACTCTTTTGCTTCATTAGATGTATATAAGCATGTACTACGAAAAGAGTCTAGCCAGTATTGAAACAGTGCTTATGAGAACAATGCAAAGAGCAATCCTTCTTTCAAGTGACCAGTCACAAATAATCAAGAGTAAACAATATATTACCGAAAATCAAGACAAGATCACATTGCACATAGCTTGAGCATATTAAGGTGGTATCTCGCTAGCCTCCATGAGTGAAGCAAAACATAAATGCAGAGACTCCTCCAGAGTTTTAAAGGAGACTAGAACTAAGAATTTCAGAATAAATCATATCACAAATATGCAGAAGACAATGTAATACTTTGGGACAATGCACATTACACTCAGAATGACAATTACGCTCTCTTAGTCAGTGCTTTGAAGAAAGAAGGTGAGACTCTCGAACCGTGGCTTTTATTGGCAAAGTTGAAAATCCGTGATCGGAAACAAAAACTAAACATGTACCAGAGCTCTTGGTTTTGAAAACAGAAGTAAATATGTTTTGAGAGGTGCATATTTCGTCAACGAATGCTAGCAGATAATTCGATCATTTTTTAAGCTAGACAAGTCTCGAGGAACGGCTCCCGCATGAGGACGATCACATCCTCTTAATCTCCTTTGTTTATCACTGCCAACGTTTTCTGATTTCTCATGAACAAAGCATGAAGGAGGGTTTGTTTGTTATATTATCTTTTCGAGCCGGGCGCACTCAATGCCAGTTCCTTTTCATATTAGTGGTTCGCACATTATGCATGCAATCCAGGGGTGAAACTTGTCCAACTTAAAGAGGTCATGAGTTAACTACTACTTCCTCATGAGCTAAAACATAGGCACAAAAGAGAAATGCTTTTGATAAATTTCGAGATGGTACACGAAAGTCTTCGTTAGGAATGGCAGGTAAATACCATGTATAGGAAGGTATAGTGGACTCATATGGCATAACAGGTTTTAAAGGTTTTGGATGCACAAGCAGTCATTCCGCTTAGTACGGGTGGAGGTTTAGCAAAGGACTGGGAAGCGACCAACTAGAGAGCAATAACGGTCATAATCATGCAGAGCGACAAAGTAACATTGAATCGGGCATGAAAGTGACATAACTATTCTAAAACTCAAAGATCATCAAGGCAAAGTAGACTTTTTAGTCTTAAACATGTGTAAGCATGTGCCAAGTCAATCCAAAAATTCTCTAAAGGGAAATACCACAATAGTATGCCAGACTAGGAACAATGCAATGCATGTAGATCATTTCAATAACACATTATGTACTCTAGTTATTGGAGACTAGCCACAAGGAAAGCATGAACCACTGGAAGAGCATTGTAAACATAGCACTATGTCGCTACAAGCTGGTCTCTAGATCATAAGTACATGCATATGTACAAAAGTAGAAACAATAAGAGTTCATACCGGTCTTCCCTGTTGCTTCCTTTCGGTCGATCTTCATCATTACTGCTTGTCACTTGCACGATCGAACGTAGGAAATATAATCAAATGCCATCACGGATTCGAGCTGATCTCTGAAAACAAAGCAAACTAAAGAGAGAAAGGAAATCTTTTTGGGTTTTTCAAAGGTTGAATAAAAGCAAAAGAAAGAGAAAATCTTTTTGTTGTTTTTGCAATATAGATTAATAAAGAAGAACGGGTAAAAAAAACTTCGAAAAGATCAAAGTGAATAAAGCGGATAATACAATGAAAAGGTGAGAAGGGCACGTACTCCCCCAAGCTTAGGCTTTTGGCCTAAGTTGGTAACAGCTACTGCCCCCAGGAGCCTCCTGCTCCAGGGGTATGGTGGTGAGACCAAGGGTCGTAGAAGGATGATGGCGCGTACACCGAACTCCTCGGAGTCTCCCACGAGGAAGGTTCCGAGCGCCAAACAGAGGAAGACCCTTCACCAAACTCGGTGGCGGTCTCACCCTGAAAATGTGGTATCTCACCGTGCCTCTCCTCGTCGGGCACAACCCCCTCCATGGGGTTATGGAACTGATGCTGGACCACGAACTCATCGAACTGGACAACATCAAAGGACCATCCGTTCCTGCGAGAATAATCAAACAAAAGAGGTGCAGGTAGACGGATCTCGCGTTCCGCGGTAGTTCCGAAACGCAAGATATAAACAAGGTTATCAAGCTCAGAACCCATGGTGACAAACTTATGCCTTTTCATAGCAGCAAGGTCAAAGCTCAAATAAGTAAAAGGAGTATCATCAGGGTGTGGGGTGCCTCCAAGATGCTCTAAGATAAGCGTGGCATAAATGCCACCATATAAGTCCCCCTTGTTACTGTTCATAGCAAGGCGTCGAGCAATTAAGGTACCAATATTATAATCAGACCTCCCTGAGAGGGCTGCTGCCAGGATAGCAATATCCGGAGCAGAAATGCTGCTCGTGTTGTCACGAGCTAACACCCCTCTAGCAATATAATATGCAAAATACCTGAGGTGAGGAAACAAGATACTGGAGATCTTCGACCAATGAATATCCCTCGTACCCATGCTGCAGAGAGAGTTGATGACGGTTTTCAGCTCGGAGGGCTGCGTACCCATCCTTGCCGTCCTCCCAACGTTCGGCACACCTAATACTTCACAAAAATTTCCCAGAGTCATGGTGATAAGATCATTATAAAGTTTAAACTCAATAGCACCTGATTCAGGGTTATATCTAAAACTGTTAATGAAAATGGAGGTGAGTTTTTGATACTGGGTAACACGGCTGGTGACGAGCCGTGTCAACCCTGCATTAGCACAAAGGTTATAAAACTCATCCTTGATTCCTGTAGCTTCCATGAATACGTCACATGGATATGTCATCGCACGTGCTGGACTTGTGTCTTCCAACAACTCCATGGGCACATGATCCTCATTATAGCTCACCCTAGCAGTCGATGGTGAAGCTGCGGCTCTAGTGACTCGATCGGAGTGTTCGGGCCTCCTCTTCTCAAGCCATCCTTTTGCCCTTCCTAATAAACTCATTTCTGAATATTTTTTACAATTCACAAAAACAAGGATTAAAACAAAGTGAGCTAAGGCAAACTACTCAACTCACTTGCCCAAGGCATAAACTTGCATCAATACTTGGAAAATAACTTTCTACACATGCATGCAAGCTCATCTCTACAGCACCAAGAACTACTAAATACTCACAAATGAGGCCACCAATCAAAAATCTAATTGGAGGGGTGGAGGAGTCACATACCAGGGAGTATTTGCTCAAAATTTCAGCTCAAATGATGGGCTGTAGAGAGAGATCGAAGAATCGCCCCCAAGAACAGCAAGAACAAGAAGAACACGACCAGAACTCGGGTTTCTGGAAAATGAGAGAGAGAGAGAGGAGGAAGAGGTACCTAGAGGGGGGCCTTGTGGGCCCCAGGCGCCTTGTGGGCGTGGCCAGGGGCTGGGCCGCGCCAGCTGGCCGCCTGGGCCACTGGCAGCCCCCCCTGGCTGGCCCCAGGACTTTTCGGGTCTCTCGCGTTGTGGAAATTTTTAATATAAATTTTCTGGAATTTTTCTGAAAACTTCACTGTTGAAATTTTTTCGAAGTTCAAAAAGCTGCGAAACTCTCTGAAAACTTGAAGTAGTTAGTAGTATTGTAAAGCTTCAAAAACATAGATACTTGGTACATCAGTTATGACAACACTAAAGACAAAATGAAAACATAGAAAGCTCAACTTTTTATCCGTATATAACACGTTCATTAGTAAGGTTGATCAAGTCTTACCAACAAACAAGCGATATATAGAGCAAAAAGTATCACCTCCCACAAAGCAATCACTGAACATTTACCTTGATAGACATTGTCCCTACCATAATAGTTTTGTATTTGGGAGGCACATGTATTGGACAGTCCCATTCTCCAATTTTCACGGTCTCGATATTCTCTATAGAGTTGAGGGCATGCCTCCTGTCGGTCTTCTTCGGAAAATATACCGTGTGTTCTTTATCATTCACATGAAAGGTAACCTTCCCTTTGTTGCAATCAATAATAGCACCTGCGGTGTTAAGAAAAGGTCTACCAAGAATAATGGACATGCTCCCATCCTCGGGCATGTCAAGCACAACAAAATCAGTCAGAATCAAACAATTAGCTACTTCAACTGGAACATCCTCACAAATACCTATCGGAACAGCGGTTGACTTGTCAGCCATCTGAAGGGAGATATCTGTAGGAATTAATTTCTCTAAACAAAGCCTCTCGTAAAGAGAGAGAGGCATAACACTCACTCCTGCTCCAAGATCACATAAGGAAGTTTTGACATAATTATTCTTTATGGAGCAAGGAATGGTGGGTATACCTGGATCACCGAGCTTTTCAGGAATCTTTCCGCTAAAAGAATAGTTAGCAAGCATAGTAGATATTGCATCATTAGGAACTTTTCTTTTGTTAGTGACAATATCTTTCATATATTTTGAGTAAGGGAGTAACTTAATAGCATCAGTCAAAGGTATTTGAAGAAAAAGAGGTTTAATCCATTCACAAAACTTATTATAATGCTCTTCTTCTTTAGATTTGTTGGACTTACCTGGAAATGGCATGGGTTTCTGTACCCATGGTTCTTTCTCCTTCCCATGTTTCCTTGCGATGAAGTCTTCTTTAGTGTACCTCTTACGTTTGTCAGGTGCTTCCTCTTCTCGAACTTCAGGTGGGTCATTCTTCTCGTTATTATTACCTTCAGGTTCAACACCGTCTTCAGTCTCAGCATCGGAGATAGATACACTGTTGGGATCAATAGCTGGCTCTTCATCTGCACTAGGATCATTAGAATTGTCAGTCTCTTTATGTTTCTTTTTCTTATTTGGAGAGACAACAATTTCTTCTTCCTGCATTTGAGAATGTTGCTCGATTCTCTTCGGATGTCCCTCTGGATAAAGAGGATCTTGAGTGCTAGTTCCTCCTCGGGTCTTAATCCCAAAAGCCTGCAATTTATCTTGTTTGGCATTGTTAGCAAGCAAATCTCTTTGCACATTAGAAATTTGATCAAGCTGAGTTTGAACCATATGAAAATGCTTCACAAGACACTGAACATCATTAACTGTTCTATCTAAAACACCAAGCAGCTTTTTGATAGCAAGGGAATTATCATGCAACTGACTTTCTATCCTCTCATTAAAATGATTCTGTTTCATAATAAAATTATCAAACTCATCTAAACATTGATCAGGAGGCTTACCATGAGGGATGTCACTTACGTTGAAATCTAAAAGAGAGTGTACCTCTACCATAGGAGGGTGAGTGCTAGGCTCACACAGCTTCTCAATAGGGGGTAGATTCTTCACGTCTTCAGCTTTAATACCTTTCTCTTTGATAGACTTCTTTGCTTCTTGCATATCCTCGGGGCTTAGAACAAACATGCCCCTCTTCTTTGTTGGTGGAGGTGGTTCAGGGACGGACCAATCTTCATGGTTCTTGGCAATCCTGCCCATTAGTTCTTCCGCGTCATCCGGTGTTCTTTTCCTGAAAACACAACCAGCACAACTGTCCAGATAGGACCTAGAGTCATCAGTTAAACCAGCATAGAATATATCAATTAATTCATTCTTAGGAACTCCATGTCCTGGTCTAGCCCGAATCAAACTGCAGTACCTCCCCCATGCTTTAGGGAGGGACTCATCCTGCAACTGTTTAAAATTATAAATTCTTTGCAAAGCAGCATGTTGCATATGAGCAGGAAAGTATTTATCAATAAAAGAGTGAGCTAGGTCCTGAGGACTCTTAATAGAACCGCATGGGAGTGAATCATACCATGCTTTAGCACCTTCCTTCAACGAGAAAGGAAGAAGCTTGGTCACATAAAAGTAGCGCATCTTCTCATCTGTGGTAAACAGGCTACCTAACTCACCGAGTTTAGTTAGGTGTGCAATAGCATCATCATTTTCTCTGCCATAAAAGGGGTCAGCTTCAACCATAGGTATAAGTGAAAGATCAACAGAGAAATCAAAATCAGGATCATCAATGCATATAGGAGATGTAGCAAACTCAGGATTAGGAACGGTTTTGTTTTTCAAAGAGTGTTTTTCAAATATTTTCTTAATAACTTCAGGTTCAGAGCCAGCAAACTCTGTCAGTTCACTGCATAAGTCTTCATCAAGTATATAGTAATCATCATCAAGAAGCCTTTCCTGGAGTTTACTCAATTCAGGAAATTCATAAGTTTCACCAATAGGGTAACGAGTAACAGGAAGTTCAATTCCATATTTTTCAGCAGCAGCAGTAATTTGTTTCTCAAGAGCATAACCAAGTGAACTAATATCATCATGAAAATTAGTAGAAGCATCATCAAGGGTATCAGACATAGTAACAGATTCAGTAGGAGCATCATGTGGTGGTGGTGAGGCAAACTTACTCATAACAGAAGGTGAATCAAGTGCAGCACTAGTGCTCAGAGCAGTACCTCTTCTTGTAGTAGATCGTAAGATCGGAACCTTGGGGTCACCTTTCTTACCCATAGTAAATAAAGTGCAGCAGGTAGGATATCTCAAGTAGACTTGTAAATATTGCTATGCTCCCCGGCAACGGCGCCAGAAAATGGTACTTGATAACCCTCAACCGTAAGGGATCGAGATAGTCTCCGCGGGTAAGAATAACCCAATTTATTGATTCGACACACAGGGAGCCAAAGAGTATTTATAAGCTTTAACAGTTGAGTTGTCAATTCAACCGCACCTGAAATATACTAACTTGCAACAAAAGATAAGTGGTAACAGTGATATGATAGTGATGATAGTAATAGTAAAAGTAAACAGCAAAAGTAAATAGCAGTAGTAAATAGCAAAGGTGGCAACTAGTGACAAGCAAGGTTTAAAATACTGTAGGCTAGGGAGATGGATGGTTGGGCGTTGCATGGATGAGATAGTTTCTAACTCGGGGCACGACACACGGAAAAGTAATGATCATCTAGGCAAATATCAAACATTAGGCACGTATCCCGCAGGTAGTTGTACGTGCTTGCAATAAGAACTTGCACAACATCTTTTGTCCTACCATCCCGCTACGAACGGGGCCAAAAGGAACTAATGGACATTAAGGTGCTCCTGTCAAAGAGCACCAGAACAAAGCAATGAACTCAATGGATACATGTAATCCTCAAACTACGGACCATCCCCTTTGGTGTCCCAAGCTGTCACCTTTGGGATCGCCGGTTCCGAACCGTAACAGGTGCATACAACTCATAGATAGGATCAAGAACACAAATATATTCATGCAAACACATATGGTTCAGATCTGAAATCATGGCACTCGGGCCCTAGTGTCAAGCATTAAGAATAACAAGTTGTAGCAAAGATGATAAACACCATACTAGATGATAGGCAACATGCCCCCAACAATCTGACGAACTATTACATGATATAACTCATCCAATCCCTACCATCCCCTTCGCCTACAGCAAGGGAATTACTCACACATGAAGGGGGAAGTCATGGAGGGATGATGAAGTGGTGATGATGATGACGATGGCGACGATCTCCCCTCTCCGGAGGCCAAATCAGCCTCCAGATTAGCCCTCCCGAAGAAGAACAGAGGGTGGCGGCGGCTCCACGGCGAGAAACGGCGAAAGGACTCCCGATCTGCGATTTCTGGCTCGGAGGAAAAAATACGGGCTAAAGTAGGGCACCAGGGGGCGTGGGCCCCACCCAGGCCCCCCCCGGCGCGGCCCAGGGGGGGGCGCCCACAGGGCGCCTGGGCACCCCGTGGCCCCCACTTCTGGTATGTTGTTTCTTCGGGTGCGTGGATTTTTCATGATTTTTCGTGGATTATTCTGAGATGGTTAAAAATCCGTTTTCCTGCACACAAATAAACCATACAGGCAGCTCTGCTGAAAACAGCGTCAGTCCGGGTTAGTTTAGTCCAAATCATGCAAGAATGAGGTCAAAACAATATCAAAAGTGTTTGGAAAAGTAGATACGTTTGAGACGTATCAGGGAGCTTGCCCCCAAGTTAGGTGGGAGGCGCCCCCACCCCTTAGGGTTTCTTACCCTAGGTGCCTAGGGCACCTTGGGGGGCGCACCAGCCCACCAGGGGCTGGTTCCCTCCCTTGATCAGCCCACTTGGCCCACCGGGGCAGGTGGCCCCACCCGGTGGACCCCCGGACAGCTTTCGGTGGTCCCGGTACAATACCAATAACCCCGAAATTATTCCGGCGACTGAAACAGGACTTCCCATATATAATTCTTCACCTCCGGACCATTTCGGAACTCCTCATGATGTCTGGGATCTCATCCGGGACTCCAAACAACATTCGGTAACCACGTACATATTTCCCCTATAACCCTAGCGTCATCGAACCCTAAGTGTGTAGACCCTACGGGTTCGGGAGGCATGTAGACATGACCGAGACATTTCTCCGGTCAATAACCAATAGCGGGTTCTGGATACCCATGTTGGCTCCCATATGTTCCATGATGATCTCATCGGATGAACCACGATGACAGGGATTCAATCAATCCCTTATACAATCCCCTTTCTCTACCAGTATGATACTTGCCCGAGATTCGATCGTCGGTATCCCTATACCTTGTTCAATCTCGTTACCAGCAAGTCTCTTTACTCGTTCAGTAACACATCATCCCATGGCCAACTCCTTAGTCACATTGAGCTCATTATGATGATGTCTTACCGAGTGGGCCCAGAGATACATCTCTATCACACGGAGTGACAAATCCCAGTCTCGATTCGTGCCAACCCAACAGATACTTTCGGGGATACCCGTAGTGTACCTTTATAGCCACGCAGTTATGTTGTGACGTTTGGCACACCCAAAGCATTCCTACGGTATCCGGGAGTTGCACAATCTCATGGTCTAAGGAAATGATACTTTACAATAGAAAAGCTTTAGTAGACGAACTACACGATCTTGTGCTATGATTAGGATTGGGTCTTGTCCATCACATCATTCTCCTAATGATATGATTCCGTTATCAATGACATCCAATGTCCATGGCCATGAAATCATGACCATCTATTTATCAACCAGCTAGCCAACTAGAGGCTCACTAGGTACATGTTGTGGTCTATGTAATCACACATGTATTACGATTTTCAGATAATACAATTATAGCATGATCAATAGACAATTATCATGAACAAGGAAATATAATAATAACCATTTTATTATTGCCTCTGGGGCATATTTCCAACAGTCTCCCACTTGCACTAGAGTCAATAATCTAGTTACATTGTGATGAATCGAACGCCCATCGAGTTCTGGTGCTGATCACGTTTTGCTCGTGGAAGAGGTTTAGTCAACGGATCTGCGACATTTAGATCTATATGTACTTTACAAATATCTATGTCTCCATCTTGAATATAACCACGAATGGAGTTGAAACGGAGCTTGATGTGCTTGGTTTTCTTGTGAAACCTGGGCTCCTTGGCAATGGCAATAGCTCAAGTGCTGTCACAGAAGAGAGTCATTGGGCCCGACGCGTTTGGAATAAATCCTAGGTTGGTGATGAACTCCTTCATCCAGACTCCTTCCTGTGCTGCTTCGGAAGCACATATGTACTCCGCTTCACATGGAGATGCCGCCACAACGCTTTGCTTGTAACTGCACCAGCTGACTGGCCCGCCATTCAAAATATACACGTATCTGGTTTGTGACTTGGAGTCATCCGGATCTGTGTCGAAGCTAGCATCAACGTAACTGAGTGAGTCCTGGATCGGGGGGGGGGGGGGGG
>LR738714.1:841452742-841469076 GCA_902687465.1 Secale cereale
CTCATGTGGCCGGATAAGCTCCTGATGGGCCGGACTAGTGGGCCATGAAGATTATAATCAAAGATCATCTCTCGTATCCGGATAGGACTGCTGTGTTTATGTAATGGCAAGTTTTAGGTTCGGGTGTAGATTTTCCTTCCTCTGCAAGATAACATGTACAAACCCTAGGCCCCTCCGGTGTATATATAAACTGGTGGGTTTAGTCCGTAGAGGGAGAACATCATCACAATATCCTCATAGGCTAGACTTAGGGTTTAGCCATTACGATCTCGAGGTAGATCAACTCTTGTACTCATATTCATCCATATTAATATATCGGGAAGTAGGGTGTTACCTCGATCAAGAGGGCCTGAACCTGGATAAACATCGTGTCCTCAGCCTCCTGTTACCATCGATCCTTAGACGTATAGTTTGGGACCCCCTACCCGAGATCCGCCGGCTTTGACACCGACATTGGTGCTTTCATTGAGAGTTCCACTATGTTGTCAACGGAAGGACTGATGGATCGCGTCGTCAACCGCAATGGCGACGCCGAGGGAATTTTCCCTCCCGGCTAACTCTTCGTGTTCGGCGGCCTCGCGCTCCGTGCCAACACTGAAGGCCACCTTGAGCAGATCGAGAGCTACGCCCTTGGCCATCACGTCAGATTCGGAAACTTGAACTACGTCGCTGATATCCGCGGAGACTTGATCTTCACCGGATTCGAGCCAGCGGCAGCCTCTCTCTGTTACCACGATGATCATGACCTAACTCTGTCATCGGATCAGGAAATCGCACCTTCAAGAGTTCTGGCTCTAGATCCAGAACAGATCGCGTCACCCGAAGACTATAAGCTCAACCCCACCACGGGAGCCACAAACTCTACGGCTTTGAAGCCGCACACTGACCCAACTACGGGCGGGGTCTATGTTACCAGAACCCCGGACTCAATTCCGATCTCTGATTCCGAATTGCGCGTAACCGCGCCCTTCAAATCTGACCAGGCATCTATCGCCGAATTCAATGCTACGGACATCTTCCAGCACTCCCCCGTTGGCGATATGTTAAAGTCGTTAAGATACCTCTCCCTAGAGGAGGACACCCAGCTGAATTATATCCGGTTTGAACTAGAGGCTGATGGAGAATTTCGTTCCCCACCCACCACCCACTTGATAGCCATGGTCGAAGATCTAGCCGATCTACTTGACTATGCTTCCAAAGACTTCGAAGGGACGGACCTCGAAACTGAAGCGGATCCAGATCAAGGCTGGCCCGTAACCGGGCGGTGGACGGCCACGTCTTCATACGACGTGTACATGGTGGATACACCCAAAGTGGTGGAGGACGACGGCGAAAACAATCCCGTAGAGGACAAGCCCGTCGAAGAACTAATACGTCTCCAACGTATCTATAATTTTTTTATTGTTCCATGCTATTATATTATCCTTCTAGGATGTTTTATGGGCTTTTATATACACTTTTATATGATTTTTAGGACTAACCTATTAACCCAGAGCCCAGTGCAAGTTTCTGTTTTGTCCTTGTTTTTGAGTTTTACAGAAAAGGAATACCAAGCAGAGTCCAATTGACGAGCCAATTTTTGATGATTTTTTATGGACCAAAAGAAGCCCGCAAAGTAAAAGAGTTGGGCCAGGAGAGTCACGGGCTACCCACGAGGGTGGGGGCGCGCCCACCCCAAGTGGGAGCGCCCCCCTATCTCGTGGACAGTCCCGAGACCCCCCCTGACTTGTGCCCTACGCCAACAAATCCTATAAATACAGAATCCTTCGGAAAGTAACCTAGATCGGGAGTTCCGCCGCCGAAAGCCTCTGTTGCCAGCGAAAACCAATCTAGAGCCGTTCTGGCACCCTACCGGAGAGGGGGAAATCCCTCTTCGGTGGCCATCTTCATCATCCCGGTGCTCTCCATGACGAGGAGGTTGTAGTCCACCCTCGGGGCTGAGGGTATGTATCAGTAGCTATGTGTTTGATCTCTCTCTCTCTCTCTCTCTCTCTCTCTCTCTCTCTCTCTCTCTCTCTCTCTCTCTCTCTCTCTCTCTCTCTCTCTCTCGTGTTCCTGAGATGGCATGATCTTGATGTATCGCGAGCTTTGCTATTATAGTTGGATCTTATGATGTTTCTCCCCCTCTACTCTCTTGTAATGGATTGAGTTTTCCCTTTGAAGTTATCTTATCGGGTTGAGTCTTTAAGGATTTGAGAACACTTGATGTATGTCTTGCATGTGCTTATCTGTGGTGACAATGGGATATCACGTGATCCACTTGATGTATGTTTTGGTGATCGACTTGCGGGTTCCGTGACCTTGGGAATCTATGCATAGGAGTTGGCACACGTTTTCGTCTTGACTCTCCGATAGAAACTTTGGGGCCCTTTTTGATGTACTTTGTGTTGGTTGAATAGATGAATCTGAGATTGTGTGATGCATATCGTATAATCATGCCCATGGATACGTGAGGTGACAATGGAGTATCTAGGTGACATTAGGGTTTTGGTTGATTTGTATCTTAAGGTGTTATTCTAGTACGAACTCTAAAATAGATCGAACGGAAAGAATAGCTTCGTGTTATTTTACTACAGACTCTTGAATAGATCGATCAGAAAGAATAACTTTAAGGTGGTTTCATACCCTACCATAATCTCTTCGTCTGTTCTCCGCTATTAGTTACTTTGGAGTGACTCTTTGTTGCATGTTGATGGATATTTATATGATCCAATTATGTTATTATTGTTGAGAGAACTTGCACTAGTGAAAGTATGAACCCTAGGCCTTGTTTCCTATCATTGCAACACCGTTTATGCTCATGTTTACCACTTGCTACCTTGCTGTTTTTATATTTTTATATTACAAAAACCTATATCTACCATCCCTATTGCACTTGTATCACCATCTCTTCGCCGAACTTGTGCACCTATAAAATTTACCATTGTATTGGGTGTGTTGGGGACACAAGAGACTCTTTGTTATTTGGTTGTAGGGTTGTTTGAGAGAGACCAACTTCATCCTACGCCTCCCACGGATTGATAAACCTTAGGTCATCCACTTGAGGGAAATTTGCTACTGTCCTACAAACCTCTGCACTTGGAGGCCCAACAACGTCTACAAGAAGAAGGTTGTGTAGTAGACATCAAGAACCTCCCAAGCGCAGGCGTCCAAAACGCCGAACTAAATCCCGTAAAGGAAAGGACATCAACACCGTGACTAATGACGGTGACATTTCGGAACAAGCCGAAGACCCCGCAAACTCAGCGATAGAGTGGGAGGAGCGAGAGGACGGCGAGCAGAGTCCGAAGCCCCTGTACGATGACAGCGATGCCGAAGACGATACTTATAAACCAGTCTCCGAAGAAGAGGATAGCCTGGGCGACGATGAATTCATCGTCCTAGAAGAACCCTCAGAACAAAAACGCTTCCACCGGAGGCTTATTGCCACCGCAAGGAGCTTGAAAAAGTAGTAGAGACGGCTTCAAGTCGCACAGGACACGCTTCAAGCCATATGTTGGAATCCGGGCCCGCCATCGCTTCTTCATAGTTCGAAGGTTGACCGTTGTCTAACAATATGATTTCCAGGACAGGGTTGCCGTACCACTCTGGTGCGGAACGTGTCCTCGTGGACCTACGAAGTTCAGTAGCAACTTGATCCGAAGTTTCATGATCATTATCATTAACTTCCTCTCTAGTCGGTGCAGGCACCACAGAAACATCTTCATGTGCTGTGCTACTTTCCGGTTCAAGAGGGGTTACAATCACCTCATCAAGTTCTACTTTCCTCCCACTTACTTCTTTCGAGAGAAACTCTTTCTCCAGAAAGGATCCATTCTTGGAAACAAAGACCTTGCCTTCGGATCTGAGGTAGAAGGTATACCCAATAGTTTCCTTAGGGTGTCCTATGAAGACGCATTTTTCCGATTTGAGTTCGAGCTTTTCAGGTTGAAGTTTCTTGACATAAGCATCGCATCCCCAAACTTTTAGAAATGACAACTTAGGTTTCTTCCCAAACCATAATTCATACGGTGTGGTCTCAACGGATTTAGACGGTGCCCTATTTAAAGTGAATGCAGCTGTCTCTAAAGCATAACTCCAAAATGATAGCGGTAGATCGGTAAGAGACATCATAGATCACACCATGTCCAGTAGAGTGCGATTACGACGTCCGGACACACCATTACCCTGAGGTGTTCTAGGCGGCATTAATTCTGAAACAATTCCACATTTCCTTAGGTTACGTTGTACCTTTATAGCCACCAAGTTACGTTGTGATGTTTGGCACACCCAAAGCATTCCTACGGTATCCGGCAGTGGCACAATCTCATGGTCTAAGGAAACGATACTTGACATCAGAAAAGCTTTAGCAGACGAACTACACGATCTTGTGCTATGCTTAGGATTGGGTCTTGTACATCACATCATTCTCCCAATGATGTGATCCCGTTATCAATGACATCCAATGTCCATGGCCATGAAATCGTGACCATCTATTGATCAACGAGCTAGCCAACTAGAAGCTCAATAGGGACATATTGTGGTCTATGTATTCACACATGTATTATGATTTCCAGATAATACAATTGTAGCATGAACAATAGACAATTATCATGAACAAGGAAATATAATAATAACCATTTTATTATTGCCTCTAGGGCATATTTCCAACAGTTTATACTGGTTCCTGTAGAATTGGATGGAAGGTTTCAGCTGAATTTTTGCCAGGCATGGTAACTAACTAATTTTACCAGCAGTGTGACCAATTTAAAGACAAAATGCATCAAGATAGATAGCAGTTGTAATACAAAGGTGGATATCGTGGCAACAACTAGGGTTAGATGGTTTGCTCAATACTTGCACATGTGGACCATGTGTTCTGGTGTGGATAGTGTTCAGAATAGCTAAGATTCATAAGGGGAGAGAGTAGGTGTGTGTGTGTGCGGTTGCGAGAGAGAGACGCGTGTGTGTGTACGCACGCGCGTGCGTGCTGTGTGCGTGCGTTGCGTGCGTGCGTGTGTGTGTGTGAGGCAGAAAGTGTGTATGTGTGTGTGAGACTATGAGTGGTATCTTAGCGTCAAATCTAAGATATCACTTTTCTTCTCTCACTCTCACAAAAGACATTAAATTATGGTTGTTTTCGATACAACACTAAGTTATAGGGCACTGTGAGTAGTAGAAGCTACGGAAGCCACGAAAAAAGCTAAAACAAACACTCCCGTATGCCGGCACTTCGGGAACAACACAATGTTTTGAGCGTGGCTTCTCGCACAAAAATTGGACGACAGTCGTGATCAATGGATGCAGCCCACTGAACGAATGGGATACAAGGTTGCGATCTTGTGTTGTGTGCAAATCGGCCGCTAAGTATCATCCCTGTAGCAGTGCTCAAAGAAATATGATCCAATCTTTCTACCTGTGCATTCAATTAATACATCGAGCATTTATAATACTGTATTTATTAGTACTACATGAATTCCCAGGCGGAAGAGCTTGCCACACCTAGGGGCAATGCCCGCCCGACTTTAAGAAATTATACATAAATTAGCGGAAGCGAGCTCTTCGAGAGGTCTGCACCACTGAGACTACTCAGTCATCGGATAGCTAGTGGTCGGATATTCCAATTACGCTCGATCACTAAGACAATCCGGTGGGAATCCATAACAAAGGAGTCGCCACACTGGTCCTGGACCATATAATCGATTTTTTTTCCTATTGAAAGTTCTAATGGACGGCGGTAGTAGTCTCAACATCAGATACGATGAAACCCTAAAGAAGATGTTGCACGGGAAAAGTCATGTTAGACGTGGTATTCCGAACTCCCGATAAGTACAGAATTGAGGCGTCAAAGTTTGACATAGTTATGTTTCGAAGTGGTTAGCACACGCTACTTGGCTGATCGGCCTTCATGTAGTTCCACATTGCCCCCGTTATGCATACATGAAATTGATGCCTAGGCCAAATGGTGTAATTACAATCAGCGGCGTCCCAGACCGGTCACTCAAAACTGAGAACTTGACCTCAATTTTGGCCATCAAGGCCCAAGTCTCAGGCCTTATCGTCCGAGGAGTTATCTAAACTATGAGCGACGATTGACAGAGATGATGTCATCATCGCCAAACGCTCTAAGTCAATATCCTTCAAACCAGGCGACGAGGTTGTCAAGTTCTAAGTCCATCCCAGGGACCCGTCTAAAATGGACTCCATCGGAATATGGCTGGATGCCACACTTGCAGATGTGGCCAATCGATCACTGTGTGAAGCATTCGAGACTTGCATGTGTTTTCGGAACAAGGTGTTTATATTGGTCCTGTAGGATTGGATGGGAGGTTTGAGCAGAATTTCTGCCAGGCATGGTAAGTAAGTAATTTTACCATTGTGACCAATTTAAGGACAAAATGCATCAAGATAGATAGTAGTTGTAATATATAGGTGGATATGGTACCAACAACTAGGGTTAGATGGTTTGCTGAATACTTGCACATGTGGACCATGTGTTCTGGTATGGATAGTGTTCAGAATAGCAGAGATTCACTAGGGGAGAGAGTGGGTGTGTGTGTCTACGGCTCCGAGAGAGAGACATATGTGTGTATTTGTGTGTGTGAATGAGAGGGAGAGGCGGCAAGTGTGTGTATGTGTGTGTGTGATACCGTGAGTGGTATCTTAGAGTCAAATCCAAGACATCACTTTTTTCTCTCACTCTCAAAAAGACAGTAATGGTTCTTTTCGATGCAACACTAAGATATAGGACACTGTGAGTAGTAGAAGCCACAGAAGCCACAAAAAAAGCAGAAACAAACACACCCTTATGCCGGCACTTCGGGAACAACACAACGTTTCGAGCGTGGCTCCTTGCGTGCAGCCGCTGTGGGGAATGAAGCATGAAAATAAAACAAATCCTACGAAACACCCAAGATCCTATCTAAGAGATGGATAGCTACGAGAGGGGAGTGTGTCTACATACCCTTGTAGAACGAAAGTGTTACCATCGTAACGCGGTTGATGTAGTCGCACTCTTCTTGATCCAATCACGATCCAATCCGATCTAGTGCCGAATGGACGACACCTCCGGGATAAGCACGTGATTAGCTCAATGGCGTCCTCTCCTTCTTGATCCAGCAAGTGATGGAGAGGAGGTAGATGAGATCGGAACCAACACGATGGTATGGTGATGGTGAAAGCAGCAAAATTCCAGTAGGGCTTCACCAAGCGCGTACCGAAGGGATGTGGGAGGATTTGAGCGCGGGAACGAGCTAAGGTCAAGGGGTAGCCGCCCCCATGCGCCTCCCCCATCTATATATAGGCTAGGGGGCAGGGGAGGGCGTCCAAAACCCATCTAGGGCCGGCCACATGATTGAAATCCATTAAACTTGGAGATAACATCTCATCTCTAAATTCAACCCTTTGTGGACTGTAGACCAACCTAGCGGTCCATGTGGGCACTTCCTAGGTCGTTGAGCCCCATGGTGGAAACCCAAGAACCTTCTAGAACCTTCTCGGTATAGTACCAAAAAAATGAACTTTTACCGGAACCCAAAATATGACTTCCCATATATAAATCTTTACCTCCAGACCATTCCGGAGCTCCTCGTGATATCCCGGATCCCATCCGGGGCTCCAAACAACATTTGGATTTTCCACTGTTAATATCTCAATACTTCCCTAGCGCTACCGAGCGTTAAGCATACGACCCTACGGGTTCGGCAATCATGTAGACATGACCGAGACTCCTCTCTGGTCAATAACCAATATCGGGACGTAGATGCCCATATTGGTTCCCACATATTCCACGAAGATCTTTATCTGTTGAACCACGATGTCAAGGATTCGGTCAATCCCGTATGCAATTCCCTTTGTCCGACGATATGTTACTTGCCGGAGATTCGATCGTCGGTATCTCCATATCTAGTTCAATCTCATTACCAGCAAGTCTCTTTACTCGTTCTGTAATACAAGATCCCGTGACTAACTCATTAGGCACGTTGCTTGCAAGCTCTTTACGATGTTGTATTACTGATAGGCCCCAGAGATATCTCTCCGTCACACGGAGTGAGAAATCCTAGTCTCAATCCATGCCAACCCAACAGACACCTTCGAAGATACCTGTAGAGCATCTTCATGATCACCCAGTTACAAAGTGAGAAATCTTCATCGTAGTCAACCCATTGAACTTGTCGAAAACCCTTTGCGACAAGTCAACCTTTATAAATGGTGACATTACCATCAATGTCTGTCTTATTCTTAAAAGTCCATTTATTCTCAATGGCATGACGATCATCGGGCAAGTCCACCAAAGCCCATACTTTGTTCTCATACATGGACCCTATCTCAAATTTCATGTCCTCGAGCCATTTGTTGGAATCCGGACTCATCATAGCTTCATCATAGTTTGTAGGTTTGCTGTTGTCCAACAACATAACTTTTAGGACTTGATTACCGTGCCAATCTGGTGTGGAACGTACCCTGCTCGACCTATGAAGTTCAGTGGTAACTTGATCCGAAGTATCATGATCATCATCATTAGCTTCCTCTTTGGTTGTTATAGGCATCACGGGAACTCAATTCTTTGATGTGCTACCATCCAATTTGAGAGAAGGTAATGCATCAAGATAGATAGCAGTTGTAATACAAAGGTGGATATGGTGCCAACAACGAGGGTTAGATAGTTTGCTCAATACTTGCACATGTGGACCCCGTGTTCTGTTGTGGATAGTGTTCAGAATAGCAGAATTCACGAGGAAATAGAGTGGGTGTGTGTGTCTGTGGTGCGAGAGAGAGAGACATATGTGTGTATCTGTGTGTGTGAGAGAGAGGGCGGCAAGTGTGTGCATGTGTATGAGGCTGTGAGTGGTATCTTAGCGTCAAATCCAAGACATCACTTTTTTATCTCACTCTCACAAGAGACATTAAATTATGGTTATTTTCGATACAACACTAAGATATAGAGCACTGTGAGTAGTAGAAGCCACGGAAGCCATGAAAAAAAAGCTAAAACAAACACACCCTTATGCCGGCACTTTGCGAACAACACAACGTTTCGAGCGTGGCTTCTCGCGCGCAGCTGCCGCCGCCCACGTGCCTCTAGATGCATCCAGTGGGCCTAGCTGTGGAAAAACTATTGTTTCATCTGTTACTAGCGGGCCTGGCACAGGTATGTAGGTCAAATAAGGAATGCAGCCTACCAAACAGTGCATTATCATATCGTGCAAGTTGGTTAGGCTATATGCAGGCAACCAAATGCGCCCACAATGTATGTACTCTACTACTAATTAACAAGAGCCCTGTCAAGACACTTGGATCTTATCCCCGCTGGCGGTAGCTGCTTGCAGAAGTTACCTTAAAGCATCTACAAGCAGCCTCCTGAAATCCCCCTCAAACGTCCGCAGACGCGCCCAGTCAGGGACTGGATGGAGGAGAGAAGGGAAAAAAGTGACCCAACCGGGCCCCTCATATCATTCCTATACGATAGCTCCCGGACACGCCCGATCAGTGCGACACATAGGACGCGGCCCATGTTGGACCACATGTTCTCATTTTTTTATCTCTCCTCATCTCTACCAATTACGTGGAAGTGACCGACATATAAGGAAGATAATGAGGGGTGTGGCTGTATGGATAGACAAATAGGGGCTTAAAATGGACATGTCCGGTTACTGACCGGGCACGTCTGCGAACGTTTAGGGGGCTAGATTTGCTAAGTCCGGTTGTAGGCGCTCTTACATGATTAGAAAGTTAAAGTTATGTACTATGTGCACAGGCCGAAATGTCGTGACCATATATACCGGCCAACCCATCTCAACTATACAAGGTAAGTGTCGATCAAGCCATTTTTTAAGTGTAGTCTTTGGTGAGATCACAATCATTAGTAGTGGGAATTGTGTAACATTTCATTAGAAAGAAGGCCCTTATAATGGCCCAAAATTTGAAAAGTACACCAAACGCATATACTCTACTGGCTACTGGTGGCTATAGCTTTTTCAAGTGGCCATATATGCATTCATGTTTGGTAAATGTTTCGAAACGACGCGCCGGCCGAACTTTCCGCCAGCCGCTCGCGCTCACACCCAAACCCCCGCATATGCAGCACGATCCGCACGCGCAACCGCATGCAAAATTGCTCCCGCACATGGCGGGTCCTACGCACCTGGTTCTCCGTAAAACTGCTGCATGCAAAACTGCTCCCGCACATGGCGGGTCCTACGCACCTGGCTCTCTTTTCTATCTTATCTCTTTCCTTTCTTCTACCTCCAGCCCACATCGTAGTTTCCCTAATGCTACAACCGTTGTCTCAAATTGCTACAAGCTGCTTCCCACACAGCTACAACCGGCTTCACGATTTGCTACATCATACGGCCCCGTGTTTTTTTTTTGCATGTTACCACCGTTGTCACAAATTGTTACAACCGGCGTCCCACACAGCTACATCTAACGTCGCTTTTTGCTACATCGCATGGCCACCATGTTGTTTGCTACATGTGACCACCGTTGTCACAGGGATGCTAAAACCAACATCTTTTTTGCTAGATGCTTCAACTGGCATCACAATATTCTACAACCAGCATCGTATTTTGCTACTACCGGTGTCGCATTTTGCTACATCGCACATGGCTTCGTGATTTTTGCTACAACCGGCCACAAAAAAAGCTGCGTCCGGCGACGTGATTTGCTGCAACGGCCATGGCGAAGTTCGATCACACATGGCACACCGGCGAGCAGCTCCGACGAGCATGCAGGCGAGCGCGCCGACGAGCATGCAGGCGAGCGGCGGCTCCAGCGAGCAAGCCGACGAGCAGCTCCGGCGAGGAAGCCGACGAGCAGGCCGACGAGCAGCTCCGGTGAGGAAGCCGACGAGCAGGTCCGGCGAGCGGCTCCGACGAGCGCGCCTGCGAGCGGCTCCGACGAGCGTGCCGACGAGCAGCTCCGACGAGCGCGCCGACGAGCGGCTCCGGCGAGCAAGCTACCGACGGCAACGAGCCTGTACGTGAGGATGAAGGAGGCTTTGACCCACGCGCATGGGAGGAGATGCAATCTGGACGGTTATTATTACGTGAATCGAACGACTGGGGCTGGACCAGCCGAAAGTTTCGGCCGGTGCGCCGGCGCCCAGTACTGGCCTTCATGTTTTGCAACAAACATATACTCCTACTCTACTGGCTTCTAGTGGCTAAAACAATGTTGACCTCTGGTGACTAGGAAAGAAATATGATCCAATCTTTCTACATGTGCATTCAAATACATCGAGCAATGTGAGACGCGCGCGCACAGAGAGAGAGAGAGAGTCTTATCTCAATGGTAACGGCCAGCCGTTGTGTGGCGTTGTATGACCTGCAGTAGCTAGCTACACGCAACAGATTGTTGTTTCCTTCAAGGCGATGCGCAGCTGCTATTTGCTCCAAGAAGATAACCAACCGCCCATCACGGCCGCCCGAAGAAGGAAGCAACACTGCCGGTAGAGAATTCCAGCAAGGCAACGACGCCGGCCGGTCATCGGGAGCCGCCGGCGGCCGCAAGGGGAAAGATTAAAGGGCCTTTCGGTTGTGTATGTGCCTCGGGGTGTGCATTGCCGGCCATACACAATTTCCGCTCGATTACTTTTCTTATTCAGTTTTGCTAGAACTCATGTAGATGAGATATAAATTGGTCTCATTCACGTTTTATAGCCATTAGATGTGAACAGATACAATCCACGTCAGCACACACGCATCTTATAGCATCACATCTAATGGCTATAAAACGTGAATGAGACCAAATTATGTCTCATCTAGATGAGTTCTAGGTACTCCTTATTTCCTCCCATCCCACATAACCTGCTTCACATAACCTGCTCTTGGTTTTTCTCCGAATGCAAAAAAAAAAAAACATTTATGTGGCTTAAGGGGCAAGCTTATGACCCCAAGAAGGCGTGGTATGTCGGCCGCGCCAAATATTTATTGAATTTTATAGTAAACTAAATTGCTCCAAGATGGTTACAGAAACGATTATATGTACAAACAAGAGTAAATATAGATCCTGGTATGAGGGAGTAAAAGGTAGGGTGACCAAAGGCTTCTGATGCACTCCCAATTCTTTAAATCCATCGTGGATATTTCCTTACTAAAATTTCAAACAAAATTATAGCGTCAATTCTTCCTACATAAGTCATGTCAGCTTCCCAGATAAAAAGGTTCGTCGCCCAACAAGATTATGTGGTAGATTATGTGGTGTCAATCCTTCTTACGTGATTTATGTCGGATACCACAGAGCACGGTGATGGCGTCCTGGACTACGAGGTTCTCACCACATCGTCTCACGGTCAGGTGGGCCGGACCAATGACCCCATGGTGCTTTACAGATGGGCCATGCTCGACATGCCTATGGTGCAGAGAAAGGATGAACCGGAAGACTTGGCACATACTTCAAGATTTAAAAACCGTCCACACCACGATTTCCTTAGAGATAACTGACCTATGTGTAATCCCTAGCTCGCAGACACTGTAAGAAGGGGTTGACGCATGCAAACGGCCTAGGTAATCAATCGCAATAGGCTAAATAAATGTCGCTGGAGATGTTGGGTCTGTGCTCACTGTGCTTGCGAATGGATTGGACCAAACTCTGTCTCCTTGGATCCTCTATATAAGGGGTCTGCACCCCAGTGTGGCCTCACCATTTGAAGGGACCAAATGGCGAGCCAAGGCGTTGCCTTCATGTTCGCTCTCGCATTGCTCCTTGGAGCCTTCGCCTCCATCCCACAAAGTGATTCTCTCTCTCTCTCTCTCTCTCAATGATTGGTTACAGAGTTTTTTTTCATGCAAGTCATGCAGAGGGAGGTTTTTTTGAGGTAAAAGATTTAATCTTAGATTTCATTAAGAGAAGCATTAGCTAGCCATGGTTTTATCAATGAAAACGATACTTGTAGATAGTTTCAACTGTTTAGCTACAACAACAAAATCTAGTCCAATAGATCGTGCACGCAAAAGCATCAAACAAAAGCTTGCAAAAGAAGTCTGGAGATGTGAGCACGCATGTAATTTAGCCATATTTTTCCAAAGTCAGAAGGTTGAACTAACGACCTATACATAGCTAAGCCATTGTCTCTTTCTCCAGTGTCATGTTCATTACCTACTAGAAAGATTTTCCTAATTCCCTGCATGCATGGAAAGTTGTGCGTGCTATGCATGGCTTAACAGTTGACACACACACACAAGTCGGTCAAGGTGCCGGCCCTGAAAATAGCTATGTTCCTCGGCCGTGCATGTGCGTGCGTGCATCTGACACCAACTCGTGACTGTAAAAAACTATTTATGTCGGGCATCAACCTCTAGACTAGTAGTCTAGAGGGTGAAATAAAGAGATAAAAAAGATTATGCAAAGCTAGAAGCTACACATGCATACATCCATGCATGCGGACAAGGTTTTAGTTAAACATCCTTTTCGGGGATATCCTTCGCCGCCATTATATTCTTGCTTATTGGTTTCTTTTCAACTTCTTTTTTATTCCATCACATTTCATATTTCGCTGTTTTGACCCTTTTCAAAAAGTTCAGCCGGATCTAACCCTGATTTGTCAAAATTTTGGGATCTGACAATTGTTTTACCGCCACAGGCCTCGGCGATAAGGTAGTACAACCTACTGCCTATATCTCTGGCGGTAGGACTTATTTGCATCGTCGTGCCCATTTGGTGTGGAAAAGACCCTACCGCCATGGTCCTTGGCGGTAGATTGTGTTACGTACTCCAATGGTCCTTGGCGATACGGTCTTCACCTTTGTTTTATTGCATGCATGCCCCTACCGCGTCATTGACGGTAGGGTCTTTTCCACACCAAACGGGAGTGACTTCGCCGGTAAGTCCTACAGCCAAAGACCCTGACCCCTGGCAGTAGAATGTGCTACCTTACAGCTAAGGATAATGACGGTAGGAAAATGGGCCAGATCATAAAAATTTCGAAACAGGGTCAAATCTTTGCCGAAGTTTCGAGAAACAGTACTACCAGTGTGTAAAACAACAAATTTGGCCTCACGGGAGGAATTTCCTATGCCAATGGAAGGACCATTACTACCACTACTTGGTGTAAAAATAAACATTTTTGCATATGGCAAGGTTAACTAACCAAAGTTGCATGCATGTACCTTACGCGCATGCAGGCGTCGAGTCCATCGGGGTGTGCTATGGCATGAGCGCCAACAACCTGCCGGCACCGAGCACCGTCGTGGGCATGTTCAAGTCCAATGGGATCAAATCGATGCGGTTGTACGCCCCCGACCAGGCGGCGCTGCAGGCCGTTGGCGGCACCGGCATCAACGTGGTCGTCGGGGCGCCTAACGACGTTCTCTCCAACCTCGCCGCCAGCCCAGAGGCGGCCGCCTCGTGGGTCAGGAGCAACATCCAGGCATACCCCAAGGTTTCCTTCCGGTACGTCTGCGTGGGAAACGAGGTCGCCGGCAGGGCCACCCGGAACCTCGTCCCGGCAATGATGAACGTGCATGGCGCGCTCGCCTCTGCCGGGCTGGGCCACATCAAGGTGACCACATCGGTGTCACAGGCCATCCTCGGCGTGTACAGCCCGCCCTCCGCTGGCTCCTTCACCGCAGAGGCGGCCGCATTCATGGGCCCCGTGGTGCAGTTCCTTGCCCGCACCCGCGCACCGCTGATGGCCAACATCTACCCCTACTTGACCTGGGCCTACAACCCGAGCGCCATGGACATGAGCTACGCTCTCTTCGCCGCGTCCGGCACCGTGGTCCCGGACGGCGAGTTCGGGTACCAGAACCTATTCGACACCACCGTGGACGCCTTCTACACAGCCATGGCCAAGCACGGCGGCTCCAACGTGAAGCTGGTGGTGTCAGAGAGCGGGTGGCCGTCAGGCGGTGGCACTGCGGCCACTCCGGCCAACGCCAGGTTCTACAACCAGCACCTCATCAACCACGTGGGGCGCGGCACCCCCCGCCACCCGGGCGCCATCGAAACCTACATCTTCTCCATGTTCAACGAGAACCAGAAGCAGAGCGGCGTGGAGCAGAACTGGGGACTCTTCTACCCCAACATGCAGCACGTCTACCCCATCAATTTCTGATGCTACATTATTTAACACAGTACACTCAAAGTTACTCACATAAACAAGTATATACTCACCTCAATAAGCGCAAGCGCACACCCTCGCGCTAGTGTCCATATGTCGGTACGTATAAGACCGTGTATGCGATACACCAGCGCTAGTGTCCGTATGTGAACATTATGTATTGTGTAGGGCTTGGGTTGGGTTTCCACCGCTGAGGCAGCTCAGATGCGTACGCGATACTAGTGGTTTGCTATACTAATACTGGTGTATGTATGATTTACGATGGAAGTGAAGCACATGCAAACGCTCTCCCTTCCTCAATATATTGATCATACATTTGATACGCGCCAAGGCGTGTTGATACGCGGACCTCGTGACTTATCGTTTTTCCCCTTGTACGCGGCTGGAACCCTAGCCGCCGCCGGCAAGGGCCAATCTTCTAGCGCCGTCCTCCGGCGGCTCCCCTCCGCCGGCGATCTCGGTCGTCGGTAGTGAGGGGGGTCGCCGGATCCACGCGCGTGAATCATTTTTACTCTCTCGTAGTCTAGGTTTTTAGGTTGTTCATCGTTATGGCTTCGGCGACGACGATGACGGCGCTGAATAAAGATTCTTTGGATCCTTCCCTGACGAGGTTATCAGTTCTATGGTTGGGGATGGATTTGGAAACTAGTCTGTTCAGAAAATGATGGCGTGGCGGCGGCGGCATCCTCGTGGTGGACATGTGTCCTCGAGCTCCGCCGTTGCGACGGCGTTTGCTTTAGCGTCGGCGCGGAGCTTGGGAGGTAGTCCAGGAGCGAATGCAGATTGTGATCTGTATCGACGACATCTAGAAGACGGAACTTGTGCTGGGTTCGTGGTTCGTGGATGGCAGGTATGGTTTCCTCCTTCGGCGTCTTAGTCGTGGTGGGGTGCCAGATCTGGAGTTTGATGGCGTGTCCGGGGGGTTGCCCCGGTCTGATTCGTTCAACGGCAATGGCTTCACTTTTGGTGAGCCACCTTGGAGGTCCGCAAAGCTGCATATCAGCGATGGAGCCGCGTTGAGCTCGGGTGAGGAGGTAATCCGTCATTATTTTCTTCGGTGGCTGCTATGGTGGTGCCGGAGGCAGGTGACAGACGTTGATGTCAAGCTCAGACATGTTCCTCTATCTTTTTAGTTTTGTCATGTCAGTCCTTACGTGACTTGTACTTTGATCTTTATGATACTAGTAAGCCTGCACGTGAAAATTCACGTATATAGAAAAATAGTCTAAACATAATAGTAAAACTATTACAAACAAATTTGCTCTCTCCCTCCCTCCCCCCATCTCTCCCTCTC
>LR738714.1:841473828-841490971 GCA_902687465.1 Secale cereale
GGCGGGGAGAAGGGGCGTGCGGGACTGCGGGTGCGTGCGTTTTTTTTTTGAGAGAGATAGCGAGGGGGATTTCGTTAACGATGGTTTTCGTTAACGATGATTTTAGGCCTTCAGATCGTATATTTGACGGCTAATATGCTGAGTTGGATCTGTCCTCTCTTTCTTTTATAGGGGTAGTAGATGAATGAGACACATATTACCATGCAAAAAAAAATTTACATTTGATACGCACACGCATGTGTACGCAAGTAGGAACTATATTGTAGGGTTCAAATTTTCATCAAAATTTGAGAAAAATTGTCCGAAAATAATATGAAATATATCGGCAAAGACACAAGTATTCCTATATTTTTGAAATGCTCACACTAATTCCAAGATATGTATAAGTCAGAAACACAATTAACCACGTCCAACTTCAGAATTCAAATACTAACAAAGAAAGATTCACATGGACATGGTACTTGAGCTCGTAAAACGTTTGGTGTCGACGGAATGAAACATCAGGTGGACACGTGTCTGTAACGCGTGGCCCATATCGATGTTGTTAAACGTAAAAGTGATTGAATGAACATCATCTGATTTCGTAGATCTCTGAGATATATATATACTCCTACATGGGAATGGGTGGTGTCGGTTACAATCGATGGAGAGAGATAGGAACACTTGCGTCGTATAGACATAGGCATCCGTACGGGATGTTGGTTGGTGTTGGACACAACGATTAGACTAAAGTTAATGAGGGTTTGTTAATTAACATGTGTGCGACGTCGCCGGCAAATAACGCCGTCATCAACAGTGGATATATACTCCCACTATTCCCACGTCCTGGTCAATCAGGGGGCCCTCGCCTTTTTCAGTTAGGACGGAAGTCAACTGACCTCCCTAGGGGCATATAAAAGAGAGGGGAGATCATTTCCTAAAGAAAAAGGAGAAGGTGGATACACACAAAGTACACAGAAGAAGAAGGAGTAGTGGCCTGAACCTGGGTAAATTGCCTCATGTGTAATGTGGAGTGATTGAAGTGTTCCAACCCCTAGGCGAATAAAATAGGAGCTGCGTCGATGATGACCTGTCGACAACAACGGCTTGTTATAAGTGGTGCATTATAAATGACCTAAATATAAGAAATGCTACATCAAAACGAAGAGTCCCGGTACATTTGTAGGTAACCTGCATCAGAGAAGTACTTTTGTCATTAAAAATCTTATCATTTCTACATAGCCAAAGCGACCAAATATGCACATGCATGTGTATGCAAGTAGGAACTATACTGTAGGGTTCAAATTGTCATGAAAATTTAAGAAAAATTGTCCGAAAATAATATGAAATATATCGGCAAAGACCCAAGTATTCCTATATTTTTGAAATGCTCACACTAATTCCAAGATATGTATAAGTCAGAAACACAATTAACCACGTCCAACTTCAGAATTCAAATACTAACAAAGAAAGATTTACATGGACATGGTACTTGAGCTCGTAAAACGTTTGGTGTCGACGGAATGAAACATCAGGTGGACACGTGTTTGTAACGCGTGGCCCATATCGATGTTGTTAAACGTAAAAGTGATTGAATGAACATCATCTGATTTCGTAGATCTCTGAGATATATATACTCCTACATGGGAATCGACGCCAAGAAGTGGTGTCGCTTACAATCGATGGAGAGAGATAGGAACACTTGCATCGTATGGACATAGGCGTCCCTACGGGATGTTGGTTGGTGTTGGACACGATGATTAGACTAAAGTTAACGAGGGTTTGTTAATTAACATGTGTGCGACGTCGCCGGTAAATCACGCCGTCATCAACAGTGGATATCTACTCCCACTATCCCCCACTTCTTGGTCAATCACGGGGCCCTCGCCTTTTTCAGTTAGGAAGGAAGTCAACTGACCTCCCTAAGGGTATATAAAAGAGAGGGGAGATCATTTCCTAAAGAAAAAAAAGGAGAAGGTGGATACACACAAAGTACACAGAAGAAGGAGTAGTGGCCCGAACCTGGTTAAATTGCCTCACGTGTTGTGTGGAGTGATTGAAGTGTTCCAACCCCTGGCCGAATAGTGTAGGAGCTGCGTCGACGATGACCCGTCGACAACAACGGCGTGTTATAAGTGGTGCATTATAACTGGCATAAATATAAGAAGTGCTACATCAAAACGACTGTGTCGGGTCGAAACAGTGGGGGGAAACGGCCATGTCACGTCGACACGAAGGAAATCTTATGGTGGGTTTGGTCGAGACCTTTATTCTAAAGTGTTCATATGGGCTGACCTATCACAACCAGGTGAAAACGTCCATTGATCAAAACCCGTCCGACAAAAGTCAAAGGCGTTGATTTTCGGGTCAAAGGGGCCAGGGTTAGACAGGCCATGGGCCTTAGGTGTGTAGCAATGCCATCAAAGCACCGCGTCGCATACATGTCTTAAGGGTGTAAAAGAGGCAATACTCGGCTCCAAGTTGTCCCCCCCCCCCCCTATGGCGATGACACTGTACTAACTATAAGCGGTTCTGGTGTTGCATGAATATTTCTGAACACTTGGAGCATGATCAGTTCATGAGTCTTTTACACAGTGCAGACACATGTGATATAGAAACCACTTCCACTGCCTCTTCTACCATGCTGCACCACTTATAACCAAACAAAACGCCATATAAGAGTTGTCACTACTGGAAAAAAGGTCATTGCAGAATATTCTGCCTTATGCCGATAGTCTTTCTCCGAGAGCTGAAGTGGACAAAGTCTTTACCGAGTTTTCCAGGCACTCGACAAAGAATGAAATACCAGTAGTGCGTGTATACATAAAGTAGAGATGGGGTTCAGAGCCAAAAGGAACCTCGTCATTGATCATCGCCAGGCAGGATTCTTGATTTGACAAGGCACACTCTGAGAAAACCACAAAGTGAACTTAGGAATACT
Organism: Secale cereale; assembly: GCA_902687465.1. Lineage (NCBI taxonomy): Eukaryota > Viridiplantae > Streptophyta > Magnoliopsida > Poales > Poaceae > Secale > Secale cereale. The sequence goes on from LR738714.1 coordinate 841,476,749, forward strand.
ACTGAAGGGAGCAACAATTTTGTGTATGTCGAGGAAAATAGCTCTCACCCGAAACAAAATATGAAATTTGCAATTTGCACACTTAATAACAATACTAGCATATGCCGTCCAAATATATCTCTGATTACTCCCTCTGTCCCATAATATAAGAGTGTTTTTTACACTACACTAGTGTCAAAATTGTTCTTATATAATGGGACGGAGGGAGTAGGAATAAATGGCAGATAAACAGATTTAACCACGACTCGGAATCTATGACAGACACTACCTGAGAGAGATACCAAACATATAAGACCTTGCTCAAATATACTGGTGCTCATCCAACATCTTCTCCTCCTTCCGCAGACTTGGTCTCGAGGCCCATCTTCTACCTGTCCTCCACGTCATCCTAGGCCCAGTTCTTTGAGTGGCTTTCCCCTAATCCATCCCATCACCATCTTATTTCATAAGCCGTCCTCCCAATTGGTTTGGGCTTCTAGGGACAGCTTATCAGAGAAGCTGAGGAGGGGCGGTTTATGGGAGAAGTGGCCAAAAGAACTCAGCCCTAGTCTATCTCCCCGATGTTCCTAATCTCCTTCCACTGCTGGTCAGCGCCGAGGACATGCACCCTCAAGGCCTCTCTGTACTTGCGCACCACCATCAGCCGCCCTCTTGGTGTCGCCCCGAGATACTTGCGACAGGATGACAGGCTGCCTTCAATGTCCAGCCTTGGCGCGATGGCCGTGCTCATGAACGCACCAGACTCCGCGTCATGTTCCCACAACTCCACGACACCCGAGTAAGAGATGGAGTAGAACTGGCCGTGATGGTGGATGGCATCCTCGATGCCCTCACGCGATAGTGCCAACCTCCAAGCAGGTTCCTCCGCGGTGGCAAAGGCCGGGGCACCGAAAATTCGATGCGGGATTAGCATGGCGGTGTAGCTGCCGGGGCGCGGAGATGCTGAGAGGACCACCTTCCGGTAGAACCCAGTGCGCATCTGGTGGGCACTGAGTGTGAGTGTCCCCTTCCCGTCCGGCCCCCAACGGTGGTCTTTAAACGGCGGCCCACAGCCAAACCGAGCAGTCAAGAGGTGGTCAATCTTGAAGCAGAAGCAGTCACCTGCGTAGGGCAGGAGGACTCCAATGGTAGCGATATGCGGGAGTGCGTGCTGCTCGCCTGTGGACGGGTTAACGAGGTAGATCTGGGCACGGTCGTCGGCACTGGCGAGCCACCCGCATGAGGAGCCCAGGACCAAGTGTCCGGGGTACGGGGCGGGTATGGTGGGCTCGTGCACGACTGCCAGGACGGGGTTGGGGACACGTAGGTCATTGGGAATGATGGCCTTGCTCTCAGTCGAGATCAATATGGTATCTTCCTTGAGGTAGGGTTGTTCGTCGTCGTAGTCGACATTGACGTCGACATAGGCGTAACCGCAGCACCTGTACTGGGCGAGCGCTTTGTCATTGTCGACATTGTTTACACCAACAAACTGCGGGATGATGTCGGAGATGTCCCTAGTCTCCTTCCACTGCCCGTCATCCTCGAGGACATAGCACGCACACCTCTCTGGGTACTTGAGCACCACCATCAGCTGCCCTCCGGGCGCCGCTGCCAGATACTTGCGGCATAACGATGAGCCGGCTTCTGCTTTGTCTTGGATGACCAGCCTTGGCGCGACGGCGGTGCTCGTGAACGCGCCGGACCCCGCGTCACGTTCCCATGACTCCACGTCGCCCGAGTAGGATACGGAGTAGAACTTGCCGTCGTGGTGGATGGCGTCCTCAACGCCGTCACGCGATGGCGCCAGCCTCCAGGCAGGTTCCTCCGCGGTGGCGAAGGCGGGGGCGCCGAAATCTCGAGGCAGGATCAGCATGGCGGTGTAGCTGCCGGGGCACGGGGACGCTGAGAGGACCACCTTCTGGTAGAAGTAGGCGCGCATCTCTTTGGCTCTGAGCGTGAACGTCGCCATCCCGTCCGGCCCCCAGCGGCTGTCCTTGAACGGCGGCCCGCAGCCGTAACGGGCAGTCAAGAAGCGGTCGAGCTGGACACAGAAGGAGTGGTCGTCACCCGTGGCCGAGGGACCGAAGAAGACGCCCATGGTGGTGATGTGCGGGAGCGCGTGCTGCTCGCCCGTGGCCGGGTTAACGAGGTAGATCTTGCTGCGACCGTCGGCGATGGCGAGCCACCCGCAGGAGGAGCCGAGGACCAAGTGGCGGTGCAGCAGCGGCGGCGCGCGATCCGGGGAGGGCCTGGTGTCGTCGTGCATGTGCCCCAGGTAGTCATAGTCATCGGGGAGTTCCGGCAACGGACGGCCAGGCTGTTTATCCCACACCGCCAGCAACCACTGGATGTACTTGTGCCGCCCGTCCATCTTCACGATCCGGGTCTCCGCGGCCTTCCCCGGCGGCGGCGGTACCATGTCACCGTCCTGATCCATGGCCGACATTGATCTGATCTCCTCGACGATCTCGATCTGGATCTCTTTCTCTCCAACAGGATTCGGTGATGTGTTCTATTGCGGCGGTGGCTTGTTCTGGTGGTGAGGACCCCATCCGTTTGTATATATAAGAATCAGAAGCCTTTAACACAACCCTAGTCTGTGTCGGATCGGATCCGATTCCGACTTCTCCTGAACCGGAAACAATTGTAGAGTAAATTACTCAAAACTACCACATTCGTGGCTAGGATACTTCAAAACTACCTCTTTTTTTTTTACCGAAAATCACAAAATGCCACCACCTCCAGGGCAAGTGAGTAACAAATCACACTAATTCAAAACTAAGCCGCGTCTAACAGCGAAACTGACGGGTGGGTCTGTTTGTCGGGCTGATGTGGCGAAGACTAGTCGTAGTCAATGTGTTGACCTGTTAAGGTGGACGGGGTCCCAACGGTCAGCCACACATCATATTTTGCCCTTCTCTTTCTTCCTCCCCTCTAATCTGCTCCGGCGAGCACATCACAGCCGTCGAACTCCGCCAGGGAGCTGACCACGACAGGGTTGGTGCGGCGGACGGGGGAGGGCCACCTGCAGGTAAGCATTTCGATGACGACCTCGTTCTGAGCACGGGCGACCCCGCACCATAGTCCCCATCGCCCGCGGAACTGCATGCCTCCTCTCTGTGTCGGCACGAGAAGTAGAAGCAAGCGGCGTAAGCACGCAACAAACAGACGCGGGAGCTGGTGGATCGACCGAAAAGGGAGCCGCGGCATTGACCTGGTGCTAGCCTGCTACTAGCCGGCGGTGTCAGTGCCATTCGATAGGAGACGGATTGGAGAGCGGCAGCGTTGAGCTCACCTGCTGTTGGTCGGGGCATATCGAGTCATCGACGTACGGCCATGCTGCGGGCGGCTCTGGCGTCGACCTCCCGCGACTCCCTGCACTACGCATATGGTTGTTCCCCGCGTCGCTAGAGTCGAAGTCGCCGCCGCACACAAACCCCTTGTACGCCTCCACTAGTAGATAAAGGGGGATCAGACCCGGTTCATCTGGGCCTTTAGCCCCGGTTCTGTAACCAGGACAAGAGGGTCGGTACTAATGCTCTGACCCTTTAGTCCCGGTTCAATCCAGAACCGGGGCAAAAGGGTGTCCACGTGGTCTGTGCACCGAGTCCAGGCAGGAGGGGCTTTAGTCCCGGTTGGTGGTACCAACCGGGACCAAAAGGCATCCACGTGTCAGCATTTCTGTGGCTGTGGTTTTTGTTTTTTTTTTGAAAGGGGAGGGGGGGTTTTAGGTTTTGGGGGTTAATTTAGGTGTTTGATATATTGTGTTAGCTAGCTAATTAATAGAGAGAAGTGTTCTCTCTTATGTCCGTGCTTTTGGTCGACGCTACATACTACACATACGTATATATATGGACTAGAGTCACGCTAGCTAGCTAGCTAGCTGCTAGCTACTAAGCAAACGAAGGAACAGAAGATCTCGTATATATAATCAACATATATATATATATATATATATATATATATATATATATGCATACAGAGAGAAGTAATAATATCGACCACCTCTCCTTCTCCGAGAGATTGGTCGAACAACAAGTTCTCGTATATCTATCCGACACTACCGGGCACATATATACAATAATTATCTCTTACAAAAATAATCTCCTAACACATGGATGCAGGGTCCACATAGTATTCTCCGTCTTCAGCGATCACGTGTTCAAAGAAGAATGCCGCCAATTCCTCTTGAATTGCTCGCAGACGATCTGGTGTTAGGAGTTCAACCCGCATCCGAAACATCTAATTTGAAGTAGGGGGTCAATACATGAAATGATGCTATAAATTTGTGAATATTATTGATTGCTTACGCACTTTAAATTGTTCATCAGTGTAGCCCCGCTCACAGGTCGTGTGGCGGATGGACTCGCAAATGTAGTATCCACAATAATCATTCCCGGGTTCCTGCCACAACCACTTTACAAGAAATAGAGCTCAATCAAACTGATAAGCAAGAATGCCAAATTGGTATTGATGAAACTAGGCAAAAGGATTCAACAAAACCAATACTTCATCATTAGGCAAAAGTAACAGTAGAATGATAGTACGAAGCTCTCCAAAGTTGTTTTGGAACGGAGTCCCAGATAAGATAATCCGTAACAAAAGACGGATTAACCTATCAGGAACTCCGTTCCAAAACATCTTTGCATAACTTCGTACCAACATGCCCCGGTTACTTCTGGCAAATGATGAAGTCATGGAATTTTTCAATACGACACTAGCTAGGCAACCTCTCTCGACCCTCGACCCCCGACTGCTCGGCGATCCACAAACCCTAGACCCCCTCATGTGACATTTTGTCTAGCTATAGTGTCAAAGGATTCAACAAAACCAATACTTCATCATTAGGCGAAAGTAACAGTAGCATGATGGTACGAAGCTCTCCAAAGTTGTTTTGGAACGAAGTCCCAGATAAGATAATCCGTAACAAAAGACGGATTATCCTATCAGGAACTCCGTTCCAGAACATCTTTGCATAACTTCGTACCAACATGCCCCGGTTACTTCTGGCAAATGATGAAGTCATGGAATTTTTCAATACTTTGACACTAGCTAGGCAACCTCTCTCGACCCCTCGACCCCCGACTGCTCGGCGATCCACAACCCTAGACCCCCTCATGTCACATTTTGTCTAGCTATAGTGTCAAAGGATTCAACAAAACCAATACTTCATCATTAGGCGAAAGTAACAGTAGCATGATGGTACGAAGCTCTCCAAAGTTGTTTTGGAACGAAGTCCCAGATAAGATAATCCGTAACAAAAGACGGATTATCCTATCAGGAACTCCGTTCCAGAACATCTTTGCATAACTTCGTACCAAAATGCCCCGGTTACTTCTGGCAAATGATGAAGTCATGGAATTTTTCAATACTTTGACACTAGCTAGGCAACCTCTCTCGACCCCTCGACCCCCGACTGCTCGGCGATCCACAAACCCTAGACCCCCTCATGTCACATTTTGTCTAGCTAGTGTCAAAGGATTCAACAAAACCAATACTTCATCATTAGGCGAAAGTAACAGTAGCATGATGGTACGAAGCTCTCCAAAGTTGTTTTGGAACGAAGTCCCAGATAAGATAATCCGTAACAAAAGACGGATTATCCTATCAGGAACTCCGTTCCAAAACATCTTTGCATAACTTTGTACCAAAATGCCCCAGTTACTTCTGGCAAATGATGAAGTCATGGAATTCTTCAATACTTTGACACTAGCTAGGCAACCTCTCTCGACCCCTCGACCCCCGACTGCTCGGCGATCCACAACCCTAGACCCCCTCATGTCACATTTTGTCGAGTGTCAAAGGATTCAACAAAACCAATACTTCATCATTAGGCGAAAGTAACAGTAGCATGATGGTACGAAGCTCTCCAAAGTTGTTTTGGAACGGAGTCCCAGATAAGATAATCCGTAACAAAAGACGGATTATCCTATCAGGAACTCCGTTCCAAAACATCTTTGCATAACTTCGTACCAACATGCCCCGGTTACTTCTGGCAAATGATGAAGTCATGGAATTCTTCAATACTTTGACACTAGCTAGGCAACCTCTCTCGACCCCCCCGACTTCTCGGCGATCCACAACCCTAGACCCCCTCATGTCACATTTTGTCTAGTGTCAAAGGATTCAACAAACCAATACTTCATCATTAGGCGAAAGTAACAGTAGCATGATGGTACGAAGCTCTCCAAAGTTGTTTTGGAACGAAGTTGTTGGAAATATGCCCTAGAGGCAATAATAAATTGGTTATTATTAAATTTCCTTGTTCACGATAATTGTTTATTATCCATGCTCGAATTGTATTGAAAGGAAACTCAGATACATGTGTGGATACATAGACAAACACCATTTCCCTAGTAAGCCTCTAGACGACTAGCTCGTTGATCAATAGATGGTTACGGTTTCCTAACCATGGACATTGGATGTCGTTGATAACGGGATCACATCATTAGGAGAATGATGTGATGGACAAGACCCAATCCTAAGCCTAGCACAGATCGTGTAGTTCGTATGCTAAAGCTTTTCTATATGTCAAGTATCTTTTCCTTAGACCATGAGATTGTGCAACTCCCGGATACCGTAGGAATGCTTTGGGTGTACCAAACGTCACAACGTAACTGGGTGGCTATAAAGGTGCACTACAGGTATCTCCGAAAGTGTCTGTTGGGTTGGCGCGAATCGAGACTGGGATTTGTCACTCCGTATGACGGAGAGGTATCTCTGGGCCCACTCGGTAGGACATCATCATAATGTGCACAATATGTGATCAAGGAGTTGATCACGGGATGATGTGTTACGGAACGAGTAAAGAGACTTGCCGGTAACGAGATTGAGCAAGGTATCGGTATACCGACGATCGAATCTCGGGCAAGTGCTATACCGAAAGACAAAGGGAATCGTATACGGGATTGATTGAATCCTTGACATCGTGGTTCATCCGATGAGATCATCGTGGAACATGTGGGAGCCAACATGGGTATCCAGATCCCGCTGTTGGTTATTGGCCGGAGAGTTGTCTCGGTCATGTCTACATGGTTCCCGAACCCGTAGGGTCTACACACTTAAGGTTCGATGACGCTAGGGTTATAGGGAAAGTATGTACGCGGTTACCGAATGTTGTTCGGAGTCCCGGATGAGATCCCGGACGTCACGAGGAGTTCCGGAATGGTCCGGAGGTAAAGATTCATATATGGGAAGTCCTGTTTTGGTCACCGGAAAAGTTTCGGGCGATATCGGTAATGTACCGGGACCACCGGGAGGGTCCCGGGGGTCCACCAGGTGGGGCCACCAACCCCAGGTGGCTGCGTGGGCTAAGTGTGGGAGGGGACCAGCCCCAAGGGGGCTGGTGCGCCCCCCCACCAAGTCCCAGGGCGCCCCAAGAGGGGAAGGGGGGCAAACCCTAATGCAGTTGGGCCCTAAGGCCCAATAGTGGTGCGCCTCCCCCTCTCTCCCCCTTTGGCCGCCCCCCTAGATGGATCTAGGGCTGGCCGCACCCTAGGGGAGGGAAACCCTAAAGGGGGGCGCAGCCCTCCCTTCCCCCTATATATATGAGGGGTTTTGGGGCTGCTAGAGACACGAGAACATCTCCCTCTTGGCGCAGCCCTACCCCTCTCCCTCCTCGTCTCTTGCAGCGCTTGGCGAAGCCCTGCTGGAGTCCCGCGCTCCTCCACCACCACCATGCCGTCGTGCTGCTGTTGGTTGGAGGTTTCCCAACCTCTCCCTCTCTCCTTGCTGGATCAAGGCGTGGGAGACGTCACCGGGCTGTACGTGTGAAGAACGCGGAGGCACCGTCCGTTCGGTGCTAGGATCTTCGGCGATCTGAATCGCGGCGAGTACGACTCCATCAACCGCGTTCTAGTAACGCTTCCGCTTAGCGATCTACAAGGGTATGTGGATCCAACTCTCCTCTCGTAGATGCATCTCCTAGATTGATCTTGGTGGACGTAGGAAAATTTTTGTTTCCCATGCAACGTTCCCCAACAGGGGCGCCAAGGACCTGAACACCAAAGTGATATGCCGGCTCATCAAAATTTGAGCTGTAATTGCGATAACTTTCATTTTTTCCAATCCTGCAGGCCATTTTTGAGGGCCAAGACGACCCTTTTTGGGCTCAAAATTTTCCGCGCACGTGATCCTGTGTGCGCACGTATGTAAAATCCTCCAGATCGTAAAAACTAGAAGTCCTATCACCTCAATTCCCCAATAGCTTTCCAACGCCTATGAAAATGACGAAATCGGTGCTTGTTCTCACTTGCTTTGAGAGTCTCGATCAATTCGGACTCTAGGTTGATTTTTGTATTTTCTTTGATCACCGTTTCTTCGCGAGAGTTGGCCTAACACGCTATTGTATCCATACATGGGTGGGGCGCCAAGGACCTGAACACCAAAGTGATATGCCGGCTCATCAAAATTTGAGCTGTAATTGCGATAACTTTCATTTTTTCCAATCCTGCAGGCCATTTTTGAGGGCCAAGACGACCCTTTTTGGGCTCAAATTTTTCCGCGCACATGATCCTGTGTGTGCACGTATGTAAAATCCTCCAGATCGTAAAAACTAGAAGTCCTATCACCTCAATTCCCCAATAGCTTTCCAACGCCTATGAAAACGACGAAATCGGTGCTTGTTCTCACTTGCTTTGAGAGTCTCGATCAATTCGGACTCTAGGTTGATTTTTGTATTTTCTTTGATCACCGTTTTTTCGCGAGAGTTGGCCTAACACCCTATTGTATCCATACATTCACTAGTAGATAAAGGGGATTTAGCCCCGGTTCATTTGGCCTTTTAGCCCCGGTTCTGGAACCGGGGCAACAGGGTCGGTACTAATGCTCTGACCCTTTAGTCCCGGTTCAATCCAGAACCGGGGCAAAAGGGTGTCCACGTGGCCTGTGCACCGAGTCCAGGCAGGAGGGGCTTTAGTCCCGGTTGGTGGTACCAACCGGGACCAAAAGGCATGCACGTGTCAGCATTTCTGTAGCTGTGGTTTTTGTTTTTTTTTTTTGAAAGGGGGGGGGGGGTTTTAGGTTTTGGGGGTTAATTTAGGTGTTTGATATATTGTGTTAGCTAGCTAATTAATAGAGAGAAGTGTTCTCTCTTATGTCCGTGCTTTTGGTCGACGCTACATACTACACATACGTATATATATGGACTAGAGTCACGCTAGCTAGCTAGCTAGCTGCTAGCTATACTAAGCAAACGAAGGAACAGAAGATCTCGTATATATAATCAACATATATATATATGCATACAGAGAGAAGTAATAATATCGACCACCTCTCCTTCTCCGAGAGATTGGTCGAACAACAAGTTCTCGTATATATATCGATCCGACACTACCGGGCACATATATACAATAATTATCTCTTACAAAAATAATCTCCTAACACATGGATGCAGGGTCCACATAGTATTCTCCGTCTTCAGCGATCACGTGTTCAAGGAAGAATGCCGCCAATTCCTCTTGAATTGCTCGCAGACGATCTGGTGTTAGGAGTTCATCCCGCATCCGAAACATCTAATTTGAAGTAGGGGGTCAATACATGAAATGATGCTATAAATTTGTGAATATTATTGATTGCTTACGCACTTCAAATTGTTCATCAGTGTAGCCCCGCTCACAGGTCGTGTGGCGGATGGACTCGCAAATGTAGTATCCACAATAATCATTCCCGGGTTCCTGCCACAACCACTTTACAAGAAATAGAGCTCAATCAAACTGATAAGCAAGAATGCCAAATTGGTATTGATGAAACTAGCGCTTGAATCAATATATAGGAGAAGCGCGCGCGGAACATGCTACTATATAGTACTTACTTTCGGGTATCTAAATTGTAGCTTCTTCGGCAGTCCCGGAGCTTTTTTGATGAATTTTTTCCAAGCCCTGCCAGACAAAGGAAACAATTAGTTGATATCAGAAATGAAGTTGCTGATATATATGCATGGTGGATAATATTGATCGATTTAACTTACCTGGCTAGCATTTGAGTCATGTCCGCATACTCCTCGGGATCTTTACGTTTAGAGTCGAAGACAGTTACTATTCCCTTCTCAAGCTTAATCTCTAAGAGAATATAGTGGAAGCTGCGCACGAATGCATGAGATCATCAATTACATCACTATAAACTTGACTGATATATAAGGGAAACCAAATATGCACAAGACATTAACACTCACTTGAAGTTGTAAGGAAAGAGTATTATATCTTTGTTTTCATTTACCACCAACGATCGTAGCAAGTTGGTCTCGGTATCGCCGGGACGCAATTTAACCTCGGTTGCATCTATGAGGTATGTGTTAATAAACCCAATATCACCTACTTGTCTTTTCTTCAATTCGACTTCTCGGCGATCCACAACCCTAGACACCCTCATGTCACATTTTGTCTAGTGTCAAAGGATTCAACAAACCAATACTTCATCATTAGGCGAAAGTAACAGTAGAATGATGGTACGAAGCTCTCCAAAGTTGTTTTGGAACGGAGTCCCAGATAAGATAATCCGTAACAAAAGACGGATTATCCTATCAGGAACTCCGTTCCAAAACATCTTTGCATAACTTCGTACCAACATGCCCCGGTTACTTCTGGCAAATGATGAAGTCATGGAATTTTTCAATACTTTGACACTAGCTAGGCAACCTCTCTCGACCCCTCGCCCCCCGACTGCTCGGCGATCCACAACCCTAGACCCCCTCATGTCACATTTTGTCGAGTGTCAAAGGATTCAACAAAACCAATACTTCATCATTAGGCGAAAGTAACAGTAGCATGATGGTACGAAGCTCTCCAAAGTTATTTTGGAACGGAGTCCCCGATAGGATAATTCGTAACAAAAGACGGATTATTCTATCAGGAACTCCGTTTCAAAATATCTTTGCATAACTTTGTACCAAAATGCCCCGGTTACTTCTGGCTAATGATGAAGTCATGGAATTCTTCAATACTTTGACCCCCGACTGCTCGGCGATCCACAACCCTAGACCCCCGACTGCTAGGCAACCTCTCGACCCGTCGCCCTTCGGCCTCTCGATCGGTCCCTCGACGACCCTCGACCCCTCGACCTTCGGCCTCGGTCCCTCGACGACCGTCGACCCCGGCCCCCCCTAATGTCGAAGTTATCGGGGAGAGGGTGTATACATATCCGATAAAAAAAGAGGAAGAAGAAGAAAAAAGGAACCGCTAGAGGAGAAGATCGAAGAAAAAAAAGAAAAAAAAAGGAGAAGAAGAAAGGAATAGAGGAGAAGAAGAGAAAATTTCTCTTCTTCTCCTCTATTCCTTTCTTCTTCTCCTCTTTTTTTCTTTTTTTCTTCTTCTTATTTATTTCTCCTCTTTCTTCCTCTCCTTCTTCTTCTTTCTTTCCTCTTTCTTATTTTCTTCTTTCCTATCCTTCTTTTTCTTTTTTTTCTTCTTCTTATTTATTTCTCCTCTTCTTCCTCTCCTCTTCTTCTTTCTTTCCTCTTTCTTATTTTCTTCTTTCCTATCCTTCTTTTTCTAAATTTGTAACTTTTGCATATATATATATATAAAACTTTCTATATATATTTAAACAAAAAACTATATAGCTAGCCACATACACATATATATACATCACATATACACACATCACATATATACAGCAACTTCCTAAGAAAAAATATATTTATATACACATAAATATATATTTAACATATATATTTAATTAGCAAATTCCTAAGAAAAAAAAAGATATACACATACATATAAATACAGCAACTATATATACAGCAACTATATATACTGCAATTTATATAAACATAAAAAAAATATACACATATATACATATATATACACAACAACTATATATATATATATACAGCAATATTAAACATATAAAAAAAAGGGAGCCGGCCCTCACATCGGCAGGGCTGGGCGGCGCGACGGCGGCGGGGCGGGGCGGCGACGAGGCGGCGTCGGGGCGTGGCGGCGCGACGGCGGCGGGGCGGGGCGCGCGGCGGCGCGGGGCGACGGGCCGGCCGGGGCGCGGCGACGGCGCGGGGCGGGGCGACGGCGCGGGGCGCGGCGACGGCGCGGGGCGGAGCGACGAGGCGGCGTCGGGGGCGACGGCGACGGGGCGACGGGGGCGACGGCGACGGCGACGGGGACGGAGCAGATCGAGGGAGGCGTCGGGGCGGGGAGAAGAAGGAAACTGACGAAAATTTCGCAAGTCCTGGTTATATAGGAGGGGCATTAGTCCCGGTTTCAGCCACCAACCGGGACTAATGCCACCCTTTAGTCCCGGTTGGTGCCACCAACCGGGACCAAAGGCCCTGTGCTGGCGCGGGTGCGGTGGGATGTTTAGTCCCACCTCGCTAGCTGAGGGAGCTCGAGAGTGGTTTATAAGGGCTGCTGCTCCCTCCATCTCGAGCTCCTCTCAAATGCAGGCTTCTGGGCCTAACTCTGCGTGCTGCCCTGTGAGCTTGCTGGGCCTTATATTACAGGTGGATCCTGTGCTATAGGCCTTGCAGGCTCACTGGGCAGCGCCCAATTTTTTTTTCCTTTTTTGCTTTATTTATTTCTAAGTTGTTTTTTGCTGTATTTAGAGTTGCTTTATTTATTTTATTTTCTTTGTTTATTTCTAAGTTGTTTTTTGCTGTATTTAGAGTTGCTTTATTTATTTTACTTTCTTTATTTATTTTCTTTGTTGCTTTATTTATTTTATTTTGTTTATACTTACAACAAAATACTTATTGTTGCTATTTATTTTTCAAGTTTGTTTTGTTTTGTTTTGTTTTGTTAGTGCATGTAGTATTGAAATTTGAATAGTACAAACGGACAATGGTATCATACTCGTTTGTTACAAAGTTGGCATGGTATCATCATAATAGTTGCGGAAATAACTCTTCACTTTTTCTTCGCTTGTGTCATTTGCTTATTGCGCCGTAACCATGGATAATCTTCATCGTTTATCAGGATGCTTGGGTCAGCCTTGACTTTGAAGGGAGGAATTTCATGAAACTTTTCATAATCTTCAGACATGTCTGTCTTGCCCTCCACTCCCAGGATGTCCCTTTTTCCTGAAAGAACTATGTGGCGCTTTGGCTCATCGTATGATGTATTCGCTTCCTTATCTTTTCTTTTTCTCGGTCTGGTAGACATGTCCTTCACATAGATAACCTGTGCCACATCATTGGCTAGGACGAACGGTTCGTCATTGTATCCAAGATTTTTCAGATCCACTGTTGTCATTCCGTACTGTGGGTCTACCTGTACCCCGCCTCCTGACAGATTGACTCATTTACACTTAAACAAAGGGACCTTAAAATCATGTCCGTAGTCAAGTTCCCATATGTCCACTATGTAACCATAATATGTGTCCTTTCCCCTCTCGGTTGTTGCATCAAAGCGGACACCGCTGTTTTGGTTGGTGCTCTTTTGATCTTGGACAATCGTGTAAAATGTATTTCCATTTATCTCGTATCCTTTGTAAATCAATACAGTCGAAGATGGTCCCCTGGACAACAAGTACAACTCATCACAAACAGTGTTGTCACCTCTGAGACGTGTTTCCAACCAACTGCTGAAAGTCCTGATGTGTTCACGTGTAATCCAGTCGTCGCACTGCTCCGGGTGTTTGGAGCGCAGACTGTTCTTGTGTTCATCGACATACGGGGTCACCAATGTAGAGTTCTGTAGAACTGTGTAGTGTGCTTGAGACCAAGAATAACCGTCCCTGCATATTATTGAGTCCCTTCCAAGCGTGCCTTTTCCAGTCAGTCTGCCATCGTACCGCGATTTAGGGAGACCTATCTTGTTAAGGCCAGGAATGAAGTCAACACAAAACCCGATGACATCCTCTGTTTGATGGCCCATGGAGATGCTTCCTTCTGGTCTGGCGTGGTTACGGACATATTTCTTTAGGACTCCCATGAACCTCTCAAAGGGGAACATATTGTGTAGAAATACGGGCCCCAGAATGACAATCTCGTCGACTAGATGAACTAGGACGTGTGTCATGATATTGAAGAAGGATGGTGGGAACACAAGCTCGAAACTGACAAGACATTGCGCCACATCACTCCTTAGCCTTGGTACGATTTCTGGATCGATCACCTTCTGAGAGATTGCATTGAGGAATGCACATAGTTTCACAATGGCTAATCGGACGTTTTCCGGTAGAAGCCCCCTCAATGCAACCGGAAGCAGTTGCGTCATAATCACATGGCAGTCATGAGACTTTAGGTTCTGGAACTTTTTCTCTGCCATATTTATTATTCCCTTTATATTCGAC
>LR738714.1:841491012-841503469 GCA_902687465.1 Secale cereale
CGGGGCGGAGCGACGAGGCGGCGTCGGGGGCGACGGCGACGGGGCGACGGGGGCGACGGGGGCGACGGCGACGGCGACGGGGACGGAGCAGATCGAGGGAGGCGTCGGGGCGGGGAGAAGAAGGAAACTGACGAAAATATCGCAAGTCCTGGTTATATAGGAGGGGCATTAGTCCCGGTTGGTGGCTGAAACCGGGACTAATGCCCCCCTTTAGTCCCGGTTGCTGCCTCCAACCGGGACTAAAGGTCCCTTTTCAGCAGCCCAAAGGGCGGGAAGGTGGGGCCTTTAGTCCCGGTTGGTGGCAGCAACCGGGACTAATGCCACCCTTTAGTCCCGGTTGGTGGCAGCAACCGGGACTAAAGGCCTTGCCGCGGTGCGGTGGGAAGTTTAGTCCCACCTCGCTAGTTGAGGGAGAGCAGCACCAGTTTATAAGCCCCGCTGCCTCTCTACTCTCGAACTCCTCTAAACTGCAGGCCTAAGGGCCTAAACTGACACTGCTTTGCATGTGGACTTGCTGGGCTTTCTACGGGCCTGAATCCTGGCCCATGGTTGGGTTTCTAGTCGTATTCAGGCCGTGTGGGCCCAGCAGGTGGCATATTTTTTCTTTTTTTCTTTGTTGCTTTATTTTTTAGTTTTGTTTCTACTTTCAACAAAATACTTACTGTTGCTATTTTTATTTATTTGTTTTCTTTGTTTCTTTATTTATTTGATTTTGTTTCTACTTACAAAAAATATTTATTGTTGCTATTTTTTTCAAGTTTTTTTGTTTTGTTTTCTGCATTATTTATTTTCTTTTGTAAAACCAATTACGAACTTTCTGTTAGTGCAAGTAGTATTCAAATTTGAATAGTTTAAATTTGAAATTATTTGTTTTCTTTGTTGCTTTATTTATTTTATTTTGTTTCTTTTCAGCAGCCCAAAGGGCGGGAAGGAGGGACCTTTAGTCCCGGTTGGTGGCAGCAACCGGGACTAAAGGGGGGCATTAGTCCCGGTTGGTGGCAGCAACCGGGACCAAAGGCCCTGAGCTGGCGCGGGTGCGGTGGGATGTTTAGTCCCACCTCGCTAGCTGAGGGAGCTCGAGAGTGGTTTATAAGGGCTGCTGCTCCCACCCTCTCGAGCTCCTCTCAAATGCAGGCTTCTGGGCCTAACTCTGCGCGTTGCCCTGTGAGCTTGCTGGGCCTTATATTACAGGTGGATCCTGTGCTATAGGCCTTGCAGGCTCACTGGGCAGCGCCCAATATTTTTTTTCCTTTTTTGCTTTATTTATTTCTAAGTTGTTTTTTGCTGTATTTAGAGTTGCTTTATTTATTTTATTTTCTTTGTTTATTTCTAAGTTGTTTTTTGCTGTATTTAGAGTTGCTTTATTTATTTTACTTCCTTTATTTATTTTCTTTGTTGCTTTATTTATTTTATTTTGTTTATACTTAATTACAACAAAATACTTATTGTTGCTATTTATTTCTAAGTTGTTTTTTGCTGTATTTAGAGTTGCTTTATTTATTTTATTTTCTTTGTTTATTTCTAAGTTGTTTTTTGCTGTATTTAGAGTTGCTTTATTTATTTTACTTTCTTTATTTATTTTCTTTGTTGCTTTATTTATTTTATTTTGTTTATACTTACAACAAAATACTTATTGTTGCTATTTATTTTTCAAGTTTGTTTTGTTTTGTTTTGTTTTGTTAGTGCAAGTAGTATTGAAATTTGAATAGTACAAACGGACAATGGTATCATACTCGTTTGTTACAAAGTTGGCATTGTATCATCATAATAGTTGCGGAAATAACTCTTCACTTTTTCTTCGCTTGTGTCATTTGCTTATTGCGCCGTAATCATGGATAATCTTCATCGTTTATCAGGATGCTTGGGTCAGCCTTGACTTTGAAGGGAGGAATTTCATGAAATTTTTCATAATCTTCAGACATGTCTGTCTTGCCCTCCACTCCCAGGATGTCCCTTTTTCCTGAAAGAACTATGTGGCGCTTTGGCTCATCGTATGATGTATTCGCTTCCTTATCTTTTCTTTTTCTCGGTCTGGTAGACATGTCCTTCACATAGATAACCTGTGCCACATCATTGGCTAGGACGAACGGTTCGTCATTGTATCCAAGATTTTTCAGATCCACTGTTGTCATTCCGTACTGTGGGTCTACCTGTACCCCGCCTCCTGACAGATTGACCCATTTACACTTAAACAAAGGGACCTTAAAATCATGTCCGTAGTCAAGTTCCCATATGTCCACTATGTAACCATAATATGTGTCCTTTCCCCTCTCGGTTGTTGCATCAAAGCGGACACCGCTATTTTGGTTGGTGCTCTTTTGATCTTGGACAATCATGTAAAATGTATTTCCATTTATCTCGTATCCTTTGTAAATCAATACAGTCGAAGATGGTCCCCTGGACAACAAGTACAACTCATCACAAACAGTGTTGTCACCTCTGAGACGTGTTTCCAACCAACTGCTGAAAGTCCTGATGTGTTCACGTGTAATCCAGTCGTCGCACTGCTCCGGGTGTTTGGAGCGCAGACTGTTCTTGTGTTCATCGACATACGGGGTCACCAATGTAGAGTTCTGTAGAACTGTGTAGTGTGCTTGAGACCAAGAATAACCGTCCCTGCATATAATTGAGTCCCTTCCAAGCGTGCATTTTCCAGTCAGTCTGCCCTCGTACCGCGATTTAGGGAGACCTATCTTATTAAGGCCAGGAATGAAGTCAACACAAAACCCGATGACATCCTCTGTTTGATGGCCCATGGAGATGCTTCCTTCTGGTCTGGCGCGGTTACGGACATATTTCTTTAGGACTCCCATGAACCTCTCAAAGGGGAACATATTGTGTAGAAATACGGGCCCCAGAATGACAATCTCGTCGACTAGATGAACTAGGACGTGTGTCATGATATTGAAGAAGGATGGTGGGAACACAAGCTCGAAACTGACAAGACATTGCGCCACATCACTCCTTAGCCTTGGTACGATTTCTGGATCGATCACCTTCTGAGAGATTGCATTGAGGAATGCACATAGTTTCACAATGGCTAATCGGACGTTTTCCGGTAGAAGCCCCCTCAATGCAACCGGAAGCAGTTGCGTCATAATCACATGGCAGTCATGAGACTTTAGGTTCTGGAACTTTTTCTCTGCCATATTTATTATTCCCTTTATATTCGACGAGAAGCCAGTCGGGACCTTCATACTGAGAAGGCATTCAAAGAAGATTTCTTTCTCTTCTTTCGTAAGAGCATAGCTGGCAGGACCTTCATACTGCTTCGGAGGGATGCCGTCTTTTTCGTGCAAACGTTGCAGGTCCTCCCGTGCCTCAGCTGTATCTTTTGTCTTTCCATACACGCCCAAGAAGTCTAGCAGGTTCACGCAAAGCTTCTTCGTCACGTGCATCACGTCGATTGAAGAGCGGACCTCTAGGTCTTTCCAGTAGGGTAGGTCCCAAATTATAGATTTCTTCTTCCACATGGGTGCGTGTCCCTCATCGTCATTCGGAACAGCTAGTGCGCCGGGGCCCTTTCCGAAGATTACGTGTAAATCATTGACCATAGCAAGTACGTGATCACCGGTACGCATGGCGGGCTTCTTCCGGTGATCTGCCTCGCCTTTGAAATGCTTGCCTTTCTTTCGACATTGATGGTTGGTCGGAAGAAATCGACGATGGCCCAGGTACACATTCTTCCTGCACTTGTCCAGGTATATACTTTCAGTGTCATCTAAACAGTGCGTGCATGCGTGGTATCCTTTGTTTGTCTGTCCTGAAAGGTTACTGAGAGCGGGCCAATCGTTGATGGTCACGAACAGCAATGTCTTTAGGTCAAATTCCTCCTGTTTGTGCTCATCCCACGCACGTACACCGTTTCCATTCCACAGCTGTAAAAGTTCTTCAACTAATGGCCTTAGGTACACATCAATGTCGTTGCCGGGTTGCTTAGGGCCTTGGATGAGAACTGGCATCATAATGAACTTCCGCTTCATGCACATCCAAGGAGGAAGGTTATACATACATAGAGTCACGGGCCAGGTGCTGTGATTGCTGCTCTGCTCCCCGAAAGGATTAATGCCATCCGCGCTTAGAGCAAACCATACGTTCCTTGCGTCCTTTGCAAACTCCTCCCAGTACTTTCTCTCGATTTTTCTCCATTGCGACCCGTCAGCGGGTGCTCTCAACTTCCCGTCTTTCTTACGGTCCTCACTGTGCCATCGCATCAACTTGGCATGCTCTCTGTTTCTAAACAAACGTTTCAACCGTGGTATTATAGGAGCATACCACATCACCTTCGCAGGAACCCTCTTCCTGGCGGGCTCGCCATCAACATCACCAGGGTCATCTCGTCTGATCTTATACCGCAACGCACCGCATACCGGGCATGCGTTCAGATCGTTGTATGCACCGCGGTAGAGGATGCAGTCATTAGGGCATGCATGTATCTTCTGCACCTCCAATCCTAGAGGGCATACGACCTTCTTTGCTGCGTATGTACGGTCGGGCAATTCGTTATCCTTCGGAAGCTTCTTCTTCAATATTTTCAGTAGCTTCTCAAATCCTTTGTCAGCCACAGCATTCTCTGCCTTCCACTGCAGCAATTCCAGTACGGTACCGAGCTTTGTGTTGCCATCTTCGCAATTGGGGTACAACCCGTTTTTGTGATCCTCTAACATGCGATCGAACTTCAGCTTCTCCTTTTGACTTTCGCATTGTGTCCTTGCATCGACAATGACCCGGCGAAGATCATCATTTGGTTCCTCTTGATCTTCAGCAGCTTCACCCGTTGCAGCATCATTGGGCACATCGTCTGGTTCCTCTTGATCTTCATCAGCTCTCCCCATTGCAGCATCACCGTATTCAGGGGGCACATAGTTGTCATCGTACTCTTCTTCTTCGCCGTCTTCCATCATAACCCCTATTTCTCCGTGCCTCGTCCAAACATTATAGTGTGGCATGAAACCCTTGTAAAGCAGGTGGGAGTGAAGGATTTTTCGGTTAGAGTAAGACATCGTATTCACACATTGAGTGCATGGACAACACATAAAACCATTCTGCTTGTTTGCCTCTGCCACATTTAGAAACTCACGCACGCCCTTAATGTACTCGGAGGTGTGTCTGTCACCGTACATCCATTGGCGGTTCATCTGCGTGCATTTATATATAATTAAGTGTGTCAAAAACCATTACAGAACATCATAAATAGATAATTAAGTGACCAAATGGATAAAAGTTCATCATCACATTAAAACCAAAGTACATACATATATAGTTCTCATCTAACAACATATATAGCTCTTCATACACATCGAAACTATGTAAAACATTTCAACGCGAAAACAAATGCTATCATAATCGCAACCAAGGTAACAATTGATCCAACGGCATAATGATACCAAGCCTCGGTATTAATGGCATATTTTCTAATCTTTTTAATCTTCAACCGCATTGCATCCATCTTGATCTTGTGATCATCGACGACATCCGCAACATGCAACTCCAATATCATCTTCTCGTCCACAATTTTTTTTATTTTTTCCTTCAAGAATTTGTTTTCTTCTTCAACTAAATTTAACCTCTCGACAATAGGTTCCATCTTGATCTTGTGATCATCGATAACTTCCGCAACATGCAACTCCAATTCCATCTTCTCCTCCTCCATTTTTTCCAATTTTTTCTTTATCGAAATGTTTTCCTCTTCAACTAAATTTAACCTCTCCACAAGAGGGTCGGTTGGAATTTCCGGTTCAACTACCTCCTAGACATAATAAAACATCTATGCATGTCAGGTTGGTCGGCATAACTATCATAAGCACTAAAACAAATAGTTATAAATTAAAGATAATATACCACATCCGAATCGTAGACCGGACGAGGGCCCACGTGGGCGGATATCAAAACCATCGCACTATATAATAACAAGCAATAATAAACGTAAGAAAATTAGACAAATATCTATCTAAAGCAATAATAAAAGTAAGAAAAGCATGGACATAACAAGAGGCTCACCACGGTGGTGCCGGTGACGAGATCGGCGGGGGCGATCGACGGCGGCGAAGACGGGGACGGGACGTGACGGACCGCTAAACCTAGACAAATCTCGGAGAAAATAGAGCTTCGAGAGCAGAAAAGCTTAACTAGTGTGGCTCGGGCATTCCACCGAACATGTTATGTGCATAGGAGGTGAGCTAGAGCACCACTAACCCCTCTCCCCCTCGGCCAGAAAAAAAAATAGAGAAGTGAGCTCTGCTCTTGAGTGAGGGGGTTTATATAGGCAACTCACTGGTCCCGGTTGGTGCTACAAACCGGGGCTAAAGGGGAGCCTTTGGTCCCGGTTCATAAAACAAACCGGGACTAATAGTGGTGGGCCAGGAGCAAGAGCCATTGGTCCCGGTTTTTAGCTCCAACCGGGACCAATAGGTCCAGACGAACTGGGACCAATGGCCCACGTGGCCCGGCCGGCCCCCTGGGCTAACGAACCGGGTCCAGTACCCCCATTGGTCCCGGTTCTAGATTGAACCGGGGCTAATGGGCTGGACCAATGCCCTGTTTTCTACTAGTGCTCGCTCAGGATCGGGGGATGGGGGAGTGTGGTCGAGCGCTGGCTGCACCGCTGCAGCTAGGCCTCTGCCTTGTCCGGGAGTAGGACGGGCGGCGGCCTCAGGCTCTACCGCGACAGGGAGTGGCGACGGTTGCCTCTGCCTCGGCCTGGGTAGGACAAGCGTGGCCACATGCTTGGCCGCGGCCGTTAACGATTACGGTGGCCTCTGCCTTGGCCCGAGGTAGGACAGGCGGCGGCCTCAGGCTTGACCCCGGCCGGAGACAGACCTGTCTCGCCAAAGTGGTTAGGGAGAGAAAAATGTGAGGAAGGAGAGGACAAAGGAGATAAGAGGTGTGGCTTACAGGTGGGCCTCTGTCCACCTCAGCAAGTAAAATAACGACTAGGACTAATCTTCACAACATCAGCCCTAACAAAACGGGTCCCACCAGTCAGTTTTGTTGTTAGTCACGGCTTAAGTCTGATTTAGTGCATTTCGTTATTCACTAGCCGCAAAAGTGGTGGTATTTTATGATTTTTGTTGGCTAAAATGATAGTTATGAAGTACATTAGCCACAAATATGGTGGTTTTGGACAAATTACTCATAATTGTACGGGACAGGGTCTCCGGATCCTGTGCCCCCTCCTCAAGATGTTGACAGCTCACTCTCAACATACATCTCAAAGCACCTCCTAATCCATCACTCGATACATGTTGGGAATCATATATTGCTGCACTACGGACTACAAGAAAATAACATGTTGCCGTGTGTCGGGTTTTAAGCCGAGTGTAATATATTGGGCACTCGGGAAGAATAACCGAGTACGTATAACAACACGCACAACGAAAAGGGAAACCTCAGCTTAGGGGACAGTAAGCCGAGTGCAGTGGTAAAAGACACTGGACTTACAGATGAAGCTCGACATATACCCTTGGCTGACAGAACAGGCTATGTAATCGGTAAACTTTTCTGTCACGTGGCTATCACAGAAGTGGTTGACGGCTCCGTGACAGAGTAACCTATAAGCCAAGTGTATGATCAAAACTGCTCGGCTTATATATTCCAAAATTACAAAACAACAACAAAATATAAGCCGAGTGTCCGATATTTTTTTGATCTTTTTTTTGTGTGCGAATGTAAAGCTTCATTCATCAACCAGGAGCATTACAGTCTAGCTTGCATAAGGCTAAGATGTGCTCAGGGACATGGCGCAGCCAGACTGCTGTGCGACACTTTACCCTTTTTTTCTTTTGCAAAACTACGTCTTAGTGTTAAAATGACGTTTTAATGTTTTCCATTGCATTTATGCTTACTTATTGCATTTTATTATATTTTCCTCTCTTTTTCACCCATTCTCTCCCTGCTAGTTTTCATCGCCCTTTCGATTCCCTCAATTTTTCCCAACCTCTCTCTAATTACCGTCACTCTTCCACTTTAAAGGTGTGGTATTGCCTTGTACTCTTCACACCCCTAGTGTATATGCAAAATAATAAGTTGTTCCGACCCAAATTCACTCGATTTGACGAGTCTCCTGTCCGATTAGCCCAGAAACCTCTACCCCTACCTTTTTATTATCAATGTCTAGACTACCAAATCATTATCACTAGATTCACCGTGAAATAGATGTATATATTTTATGTATTTAGTATCGTAAATATTTATATATTTTGTTGTAAAGTTGGTCAAACATAGACAACAGTTGACTTTTTGGAAAAACTAATACACCTTATATTTAGGAATGGATGGAGTACATCTTAGACAAGTCATGTAACATCCCCGTGGTGAAAATACAGATCATCGAACAACACTTGAGGCAACAGAGACATATATCACTGACACAAATTCAGCAGAATACGGATCATATAATTATAATGGATTTTGGCTATTTTAAAAACATTATTTGCATTCGCACAAACATCTCTACAGCCAAATCTGATACAGTCCATGTCAAGTGTTGAATAAGTAAGAACAAACAATATAAATACCAAAAGTTCTCTTATGTTGCACATCTTTTGAACAGTTATCACAAAGGTAACAGTTCAACCAGCCATTTATTAACTTTAGTCAGTTCAGTAACAATGGATACAGAGCAGAGCAGATCCATAGATGCAATACTTACAGACGTGCACATTTTATGAACAGACGTGAAATGTTTCGGTCCAGCACAGCCAGTGTTGCATCACACTTGCACGGTTTTCCTACTGCTTTAAGATGTCAAATTCATCCAGGTAACTGGACGTTTTTGTCCCGGTAACCCATCCAGGTTGATAGGTCTTCCTTGTGGACTTTTGTGGTGGGTCGTATCAATGAGACATACAAGATTTTCCTCACCATGTTTTGCTAGATTATTCTCGCCTGCTCCAAAATATTTGAAGTTTTTGGTTTGTCCTAAACCAAATATTTCAAGTAACTAAGTCTATAGAAAAATATATCAACATCTACCACATCAACCTTTTATATAATATTATGATGAATCTAATGCGACTAATTTGATGTTGTAGGTTGCAATATATTTTTATATAAAAACTTGGTCAAGATGTTAGACTTAGGAGTTAGGACAAACATCTAACTAAAAATATTTTGGAACGGAGCACTTCACAGTGTTGACCTGAACATTGTGTATAGGACCCTTTTCACAAGAATAATTTCCGACTTTGCAACAAGCTTCGCGACCTATGTGTTCTTATATTGCGGTTTGTAGTTTAACTGAA
The DNA here is from genome assembly GCA_902687465.1 of Secale cereale. Taxonomy (NCBI): domain Eukaryota; kingdom Viridiplantae; phylum Streptophyta; class Magnoliopsida; order Poales; family Poaceae; genus Secale; species Secale cereale. The sequence goes on from LR738714.1 coordinate 841,500,255, forward strand.
TCAGATACAAGTTGCAGATTTGTTTATGTCCTCTCTTCAGAAACATGAAATCGTCGATAACACAAGTTTTATAACATGGTCCATGAAACATTTTTTTAGATGCAGAGCAGAAAAGAACAGGCTTAATGGGGGCAAGCAGGATTATCATCATACCACATTGATATAACACACCTTTGGTTAACATGGATGGAATTAGTTGCCAGACAGGGAAGTAACTACGCCGACTCTGTAACACATAGTTCAATAGAGTACAAAGTTACAAACACGCACGGACACATGAACGACTAGCTAAACAAATACGACTAATACTACTACTACTGTAGACAATATGGCTTGTTGCCTCCACCGATCAGTCACCGATCATCAGAGGCTGCTGAGGATGCGCTCCGGCTCGTTGTCCTCGACGGGGTCGACGTGGACGGCCAGGTCGAGGTCGACGCCGTCGAGCTCGTCGTCGTCGAGGAGGTCAATCTGGACGTGGGCGTAGCCGCAGCGCTTGTACTGCGCGAGCACCCCGTCGTGCATCTCGTCGTCCTTTGCGAAGGCGGCGAGGGCACGGGCGCGGATCTCCGGGTCGGGGATGCGGGCGAGGTGCGGCCAAGTGCGCGGTGGTTCCTTCTCGCGCTCCAGCAGCCACTGGATGTACCCGTGCCGCTCGTCCATCTTGACCATCATCGTCCTCATCTCCTTCTTGGACTCCATCGCATCGAAACCCTAGCTACTCGCGATCACCCCCCCTTTTCTCAATCGATCGGCCTAGCGTTGATGAGGCGGCGGTATATTACATGGCAGGTCCCTGTCGGACACCGACGAGTCCTTGCCAAACTCCAACTCGAGAGTAGGTTCCTTTTTTTGTTTTATTAGAAGACTCCAGAGCAGGTTCCTTTTTTTGTTTTAGAAGACTCGAGAGTAAGTTGGATGACCAATGTGTTATTTGTGTGCTCGGCAGGCCATATTTTGTGGCCGGGCCTGGACTGCTGTCGATGTGACAAGAAGAACACACGTCGGCATTTTGCTATTTTGGTTCTCAAAAATAATAATTTGTTATGCTATTCTTAAAAAATACTATTAGTTTTGTTAAAAAGATGTCGGCATTATTAGTTCTCAGAAAATAGCACGTATCAAGACCATGTGACACATGTGGTAACCAATCCAAACAATTAAAAAAAGTTCTTAAGGCAAAAAAAAGGTCAGCATTATTACTACAGCCCGTTGTTTCTTTAGATAAAAAATGAAGGGGGCAAAATTTCAGAAGAGAAACACTTCCCACGCAGCCGCCGCCTCCTTGAAAAAAGCTAGGGTTCGTGCCTCTCGCGGGCTTCACCGCAGGTCGGTCTCGTCTTCGGTGGCGCTAGGGCCATGGGGCGCGGTGGATCCTTGCCGGGGGTGGTAGGATGGCTCCGTTGTTAGTCATTCCTTTGAGATTTGTTAGGCTTTGTGTCCTCCTCAGAAAGGCGAGACGGCGGCGGCTTTCTGAAGATGGAATAAAGATCTTCCCGTCTAGCCCCCGTTTCGATGGTGCGTCTACCATCGTTGATTGGCTTGTGGAGGTGTGTCTCCGGTGGATCTATCCTCGGTGGATTTGCTCGGATCTGGTTGTTGTCCATCGATGTTTGTGTGTCTTCAGGTTGGATCGTTTCGATATTCTTCATCGGCGGCGGTTGCTGTTCTGGTGTGCTGATGCTATGGGGCCTTAGCACGATGACTTCCAGACTGTCTACTACAAGTTACGCCCGACTCCAGCGAGCGAGGTGTGATGACGGTTGTCGGGGATATCGTGCGACATATGCCAGGGGGTGGCTTATCATGGAGGGGGACATGAGTACATCGCCGGGCCCTAGAAGTGGGAGTGAGCGAGATCTTGAACGCCTACGAGTCTTACCCAGGTTCGGGGCTCTCCGTGGAGATAACACCCCTAGTCCTGCTCTACGGGGGTCTTCGCATGATGACTATTGTCAATAGAGTACCTACAAGAGTGCTCCTTGAGCTGTTTCGGCTAGAGGAGGAAGAAGAACAAGGCTAGCCCTAGGTTCCCCTTCTTTGGGTGCGTGTATGATGGCCAAGGTTCTGAACCCCCTGCATGGGGAAGCCTAGGGGGTTTATATAGGCCTACCCCCCAGGGGTACAATAGTAATCCAGCCAGGCGTAAGGCCAGACTGTCAGTGTCTCTAGGCGCCGGCTTCTCCGCCGGCTGCTGGGGCCTGCCGCTTGGTGAGTCCCGCCGGCTGTCGGGGACTCGGCCGGCAGGTAGGGCCCGCCGTCTGCGGGCCAGGTCGACTGCTTTATACTATAGCCTCGCCTATGATGACGAAGGATTTGTCGGGAAATGCATGGCTGCAGTCTCGCCGCCTGGCGGGCACTCACTGTAGCCACACCCCGTCTCATCAGCTTAATGGTACACAGACTCCGAGAGGGGAGGGCCGCCTGCTAGGAGTCGGCCCACCCTCGACGCCGCATGGAAAGGATTCGCCGTTTTCTAGTGGCTCGTGGACAGGTAGGGCCAGCTGCTTGCAGGCCGTAGCGACCGCCCGTCGTGGGAGCGTGGCTCCCTCTGATGTAGGTGATGTCATGGGCCGCGTGGCCTTATGGTGTTCATTGTATTATATTACTTGAAAGTTGATAAATAGATCGGAAGTTTTTTACTTATGGCTTTCTTTGTATTATATCACTTGACAGTTGATAAATTATACTCCAGATTGGAGTTCCTATTAATAATCTGTCGTATGATGAAGGGAGGGGCGATGACGTCGTCAAAGGTCCACCGGTCAATCCCCATTCGGCAAAAGTCAAAGGGCTAGATCCGACGGTCATCTGTGTCAGGGTTAGACGGGATGGGGTACCTGGGGGGTAGCAGTGCCGCCAGGTGTTGCGGTGGGCCCCCCTACGCTTGTGGAAGTGTGGTGGTAGGCGCAGGCAGCCGGCACACGGCTCCCGGGTGTGCCCCCCCCCCCTCACGGGCGTCGCTGTCGCCGTGTCCCGGAGCGGGGAAACGGCCACGTCGGCATGACACGGAGGGAATCTTGGGGTGGGTTGGCCCTGGACGATGTTCGGGGGGTGTAGGCATGTAGCTATGGGCTGGGCTGTGACAACTAGGTGAAAAGGTCCACCGGTCAAACCCCGTACGGCGAAAGTCAAAGGGCTAGATCTGGCGGTCGTCTATGTCAGGGTTAGACGAGACGGGGTACCTGGGGGTTAGCAATGCCGGCCCGTGTTTC
>LR738714.1:841508376-841581589 GCA_902687465.1 Secale cereale
GCCGGACTCACCCGTACCCACGTTACCCCCTCGTGCTATTCCTACAGCAGTCCCGATTAATGATCATCCCATGCGTACTAGGGCCAAATCAGGATTTCAACAACCCCAAGACCGCCTAAACCTTCATACCACCGTATCTCTCACTTCCCTCCCAAAGAATTACAAAACTGCTCTACTTGATCCCAATTGGGCCGCTACCATGCAAGAAGAATATAATGCTTTACTTCAAAACAACACATGGCAACTTGTTCCTCGTCCTCCCAACACAAATATTGTTTCTGGCAAATGGATTTTTGTAACACCCCAAAATTTTTGGTTTGGTTTTTACCAAATTCTTTATTTGATTTAAAGGAGGTTATTTGAATATTTTTTTTAGAGAGACCCTCCTTCCCAAATTTTGTTTCTGACAAATCTTTTTGAGTCTTTCTCAATCTTGATTCTGGCCTTGAGGGTCTTTCAACTTATGTGGGTTCAACACAAATACTCTTGGATTGTTTTGCTAATTCTTTTTTTTATTTTTCCCTCCCTACTCAAAAATACACTCTTGCCATGACCTATGTTGAAAACTTCCTCCCTATTTTGGGTCAAGTCAAGCATCAAGTCCAGCAAGTTTCAACTTTCCCTAGTTTTTATTTCTATTTATTTAAACCACAAAATCCTTTTCTGTCATTTATTTGGACCTTAGTGGTTTACAAAGGAACTACTAGATTTCCTTTGAATCTTGGCTCCAAATAAATTCCTATGGCTAGTCCTTAGTGCCCTCAACTTATATCCATCAAGACCTACTGGTCATCAGTTCAAAATTTTCAAAATATGCTTGCTGCAAGTTTGGAGCAGATTTGCCATTTTTGGTGAATTTCATTCTTTTTTCTTTCCAAAAATTCTGTGATAATTCAGGCAGTCTCCAGATGCATCAAGAGACCCCCTCACCAAGTCCCAGCTCAAGAAAAGTTTTCCACGTGCGTCAAACATTTCATCGAGCAGCTTACATGCACTGTTCCTGTCAAGTTTCAGGGTTCAGTGTTAAAGTTCAGTCGCCAGTGTCGTTTCCTTCAGTCGATCGTCGACAATCTCACCAGTTCCTCGCTTGGCCTCTTGCTCACTGCTCCTCCTCCTTATCCTCGCGCCGCACGGTCGGTTGGCTGGACGTGGGCGTCGGTGCTGAGCCGTCCCATCGTCTCCGGCGAGTGCAGCGATGGCAGAGCCGCCCGCCTCGGCCGTCAGACGAGCTCAGCGAAGAGCACCGTAAACCAGCGCCGCCCAAGCCTCCTCAAGCATCCGCGTGGCCATCTTATCCTCAGAGCGCGCTAAGGGACACTCGCCGTGGCCTGAGACGCGCAGAGCACGTTTCCTGCCGCCGACGAGCCCGTGAGCTCCGTTCCGTCGAAACCGCGGGAGCAGGCCAAATGCGATCAAGCTTAGCTGTTGAATGGAGCCAGTGGACCAATCCGAAGATGCCCAGTCACCTAAACCACCAGCCCGACCACTGCCTCGCCGTAATCTCTCGCCGGAGATATTTTGCTCGCGGCACCTTCCTCGCCCGCCTATAAATAGGACCCCAGGGGCGTTGTGAAGCCACCGCATCCACCACACCCCACCACAGCCTCGCCAAAACCCCTCAGAGGGCCTCGGAAGAGCCTTCTTACCCGACTCCGGCCGCCCCGATCCGCTTCGGGCTCCGGCAAGATCCGCTCTGGTGAGAGCACCCCCGCCGCCCAAACTCTGCCAGTAACCTTCTAGTCAACCAACTCATCTAACCCAAGACTCAATTTGTAGTCAGAAGCCCCATCCAGTGAGACCCATCATCGCCCGACGCCGCCGTCCGCCGTAGAGGAAGTAGCCGTCGCTGTGGTGCTTCCCGTCGGTCTCTTCCACCACCCACCGACGCGGAAGAACCTCCTGAACACGCCGGTACTTCCCTCCTTCTCTGCCTCGCAGTGGTTCGTCGCCGGCGATCATCGCAGGTCTCTGGCGCCGGCGAGCTCTGTTTTCCCCTTTCAAACCAGACATGCGGGACCCCCTTGTCAGCCCTTTCTTTTATTCGAAACGTTTTCTGAAAGCGCCTTCGGGCAAAGTACGCTTTCTATTCGGCTTGGCGTATTTCATCCGAAGCGTTTTCTGTCTATTCAAACTACCCCCTGGATAGTTTCTGTTTTATTACAGACTAGTCCCTGGGTTTGTTTTCTTTATAACTTTTAAACTAAAAATGATTTTTAGTTGATTCCTTTTCTGTCATCTTCATAATCCTGCCTAGTTTTTTTATCATATTTATTTGATAAATATTTGGAACACTTTTTACGCACGCACGGTATTTACGTTAGTACCCGATTCTTTTTATACCGTAGATACCGAAGGAGGTGACGGAGCCGCAAACTTCGCCGAGCTAGACTCCGACTACTCCGAACCAGGCAAGCATGTTTGAACCTTTGATATGATGAGTGTTTTTCATGTTTGCTAGAGTGGCTTTCCTTATGGCATGTTTATATAAGCATTTGTTGGATGTTATATTCCATGCAAGGTAAGTTGCAAGTGAGCTACAAAACTTGGTGAGATCATAAGATGGAGAGACAACCTGATCATGTGGTGGCATGATAGGTTGTAAGCTGGTATTGTTGGAGCATGCCAGTTCTATATCAACTGTTTAACTCCGGTGTCGACGTGGATCAAGTCTCGATCCCGTCCATTTCCCTTTTTGTGCTGCCACATGTTTTCTGCAAAGAATACGGTTTAGTAAGTTGCAAACCTCTTCCCTGGTACACACCAAATAGAGAGGCCGTGATGAAGGTTCCATGGCCCTGGATTAAAGCCGTCATCCGGTCAGGGGGCATGGGTGTTTCCGGTTGGGACCGAGAGGGGGGCACCCCTTAGAGCGCGCGATATAAATTTGATCCCATGCTATTCGAGGAGTGACCTCCCCGCCTCAAGAGTTTTTCTTGAACGTTGCCTAGGGTGATTCCTGGCAACGGAATGTGGAATGGGTGTGTACTGGTTAGATGTGTTTTCTTCTAAAATACCGTGAACGGAACTAGCCCTTGGTGACTACTGAAATCCGTTGGCTGTGGTAAGGTACAAACTCTGCAGAGTCAAAACCATTCGCATAATCAAGTCCTTGGTCAAGGACGTTGGTTAGCAGATCAGTGTCAGTCTCAGCGGCAGTCTCTGTAGAACTAATACTTCTGACAGAGGTAAACCCGGTTGAACGTTACTCCTGTGAATGGACTAACCTGTTTACTTTTATGTGCCGAGTATTCCTTAGGATGGTGCTACCTCCAGGAACTACTCAATTTTTTTCTTTGTATGATATAAGCCCTTTATGTGATGTCGCTCAGACGTCCGACTGTGGCATCCTCGTCATTTACTTTTGATATAAGCCCTTTATGTGATGTCGCTCAGACGTCCGACTGTGGCATCCTTGTCATTTACTTTTGATATAAGCCCTTTATGTGATGTCGCTCAGACGTCCGACTGTGGCATCCTTGTCATTTACTTTTGATATAAGCCCTTTATGTGATGTCGCTCAGACGTCCGACTGTGGCATCCTTGTCATTTACTTTTGATATAAGCCCTTTCTGTGATGTCGCTCAGACGTCCGACTGTGGCATCCTTGTCATTTACTTTTGCTATAAGCCCTTTAGGTGATGTCGTTCAGACGTCCGACTGTGGCATCCTTGTTATTTACCTTTGATATAAGCCCTTTCTGCGGTGTCGCTCTGACGCCCGACTGCGGCATGTTTATTCTATTTTACCTTTCGAGGCGTCGCTTCAGACACCCGATCGGTCTTCAGCTATTTTATTTATGTTGCAGTGCCAATTTAATTACTCGCGTGTGCATTACTAATCTGCTCGTATGCATCATGTTTGCATTTGTTATATCTTATGTCCAAACTGTCTTGCGAGTACATTCAAAGTACTCACCTGGCTTGTTGATTTGGCCAGATGTTGACGAAGGCGATCTTATGGATGAAGAGTACGATAGCGAGTCCGACGCCTAGAGGAGTCCCAGTCAGTCCCTTGCGATCCTGGAGTTGGTCACATGTATTATATACGCTTCCGCCACCATAATAAAATCATCGAGCCTCACTCCGGCGCTTGATGAGTGTAAGATATTGGAGTCACGCCACCCACATCGTTGTGACATATCCACTACCACTATATCTACGAGTTAGTAGTTATGCCACCATATCCTGTTGTGTCATACCCGCCTTTATGTATAATATTGGCGTACTTGTAATAAATTGTTGAGCAGCCTCAGCTCAACCCTGTATAATATTTAGTGCTTCTGGATTTTCTGTATCAAGGATTTGTCTGCCAGTATGGAGGATTTCTCTATACTAGTTTGATGAAAGGGGCGATTTTTCAATAAGTGTTTTATTGGAAAACCGGTCCTGACAATTTTTCGCCAAAAGTTTCACTCCGATGGGAGCCTCTCACGATATAAAGCCAGGTGGGTTTGTCGTGGCTTTTCTCAACAACAAGGAATTGATTACGATGAAACATTTTCTCCTGTTGTTAAACCTAGCACCATTCGTACCGTTCTTAGTGTTGCTGTCTCCTCTTCCTGGCCTATTCACCAACTTGATGTTAAAAATGCTTTCCTCCATGGTTCCCTTCAAGAAACTGTCTACTGTCAGCAACCTCTGGGTTTTGAAAATCCATCCTTTCCAACTCATGTCTGTCTTCTTCAGAAATCTCTCTACGGTCTTAAACAGGCCCCAAGAGCTTGGTTTCAACGCTTCTCCTCCTTCATCCAAACAATAGGCTTCACTCCATCTCTCTCGGACACCTCTCTTTTTGTGTATCATCAAAATTCCGACACTGCCTATTTACTTCTCTATGTAGATGATATCATTCTCACCGCATCCTCTCAAAATTTCTTAGATCATATTGTCTCTCTTCTTAGATCTGAATTTTCTATGACTGACCTAGGACTCCTTCATCATTTCTTAGGCATTACTGTTGTTCGAGATTCCTCCAGCCTTTTTCTTTCCCAACGCGAGTATATTCTTGATCTACTTAATCGTGCCGGTATGCTTGACTGTCAATCATCTCGCACTCCTGTCGATACTAGTTTTAAACTTTCGGCTGCCGGTGAACCCTTTTCAGATCCTACTCTCTATCGTAGCCTAATAGGTGCTCTCCAATATCTCACCATTACTCGTCCTGAAATCTCTTTTGCTGTTCAACAAGCATGTCTCTATATGCATGATCCACGGGTTCCTCACTATAATCATGTTAAACACATTCTTCGGTATTTAAAAGGAACTCTCAATCATGGTCTCCACCTAAATAATTCTTCTCCAAACTCTCTTACCGCATACTCTGATGCAGACTGGGCTGGTTGTCATGACACTCGAAGGTCCACTTCCGGTTTTTGTGTTTTTCTTGGTAACAATTTAATTTCTTGGTCCTCGAAAAGACAGGTTACGGTCTCACGTTCGTCGGCCGAGGCTGAGTATCGCGCCGTGGCACATGCCGTTGCAGATACAATCTGGATTCGGCAGTTACTATCCGAGCTACACAGGCCTATTGAGCAGGCCACTATTGTCTATTGTGACAACATATCAGCAGTCTACATGACCGGCAATCCAGTTCAACACCGACGCACAAAGCATATTGAGATTGATATTCATTTTGTTCGTGAGAAGGTCGCTCTTGGTCAGGTTCGGGTGCTTCATGTTCCCTTTACGGCTCAATTTGCTGACATTTTCACCAAGGCACTGCCTACTAAGCCGTTTCAAGATATCTGTTTCAGTCTCAACGTCGTCGAGCCTGCCGTTGATACTGCGGGGCGATGTTAGAGTAGTCTTTATCGTATACGACTCCTAGTCCAAGTCATCTTTGTAACCTTACCCCAAGTCGGTTTGTACCCTCTTATATACACTTGTATGCCGCACCAAATCAATCAATAAGAATCAGTTTTATTCATCTATCAGTGTTGACCATGTTAGAACATTGGTTTATTAAACAATCACTGTGTTCCTCGTGTTATAATGCATCTCAATTTTTATGCTACTCCCTTCGTTCACTTTTATAAGTCGTTTCAGACAACTGAAAATGAGCTAGTTTGCATCTTGTCTGAAATGTCTTCAAGGCCTTATAAAAGTGAACAGAGGGAGTATGTTTTTGGACAACTTTGAATATCACTACAACTTTTATCGGGGAACCATTTATATGGCCTGCCAACGAGAGGCACCAAAGCAACAAACCGGGTTTACTCGAGCTGCCTAGAGAAGGCAAACGCATCCGTTGTAATTGAAAGACGACGAAACACTGCTGCAATAACATGGCGAATGACACGTCCAAGCAAGTACAAGACGAGCCCACGAGCAGCACTCGCACGTCCATAAAAAGTGTGAAACAGCTAACAAGGATGGCAGTTCGCAGTTCGACACAATCCTCGACCAACCATGCGCAATATACCCTGACACGCTGGAAAAATCGGCTAACCATAGAAATAGAAACTGTTGGGTATCCAATCATGTGGTAAAGGCAGACTCTGTGTGCTCGAAAATCCTGGCCCACAGGACAATAACAACAGGCATACCCATGACGGAAGAGCTTGCCACACCCAGGTGCAATACCCGCCCGACTTAAAGGACTTATACATGAATTAGCGGAAGCGAGCTCTTCGAGAGGTCTGCACCACTGAGACTATTCAGTCATCGGATAACCAGTGGACGGACAATCTAATTATGCTCGATCACCGAGACAATCCCGTGGGAATCCATAACAAAGGAGTCGCCACCCTGGTCCTGGACCATATAATCGTCGGTTTTTTTCCGATCGAAAGTTCTAAGGGACGGTGGTAGTAGTCTCAACATCATATAAGATGAAACCCTAAAGAAGATGCACTTCAACAAGTCATGCATCCTGCCCATGCAAAATCACTTTCAAGGTCATAATTCCAGGCAAGGAGGTGCGCTGCACAGGAAAAGCCACAATAGACGTGGCATTCAGAACTCCCGATAACTGCTGAATGGAGGCGTTAAGCTTTGACATAGTTATGTTTCGAAGTAGTTAGTACATGCTACTTGGCCGATTGGCCTTCATGTAGTTCCACATTGTCCCCCATTATGCATACATGAAATTAAAGATGCCTGGGCAAAACAGTGTAATTACAATCAGCGGCGACACAAACTGGTTACTTAGAACCAAGGACATAACCGCAACTTTGGCCATCAAGGCTCAGTCTCGGGCCTTATTCGTCCGAGGAGATATCTGAACTACTAGCAAAGGTTGAAAAAGATGACGTCATCCTCGCCAGACGCTCAAAGTCAACATCCTTGAAACCAAGCGACGAGGTTGTCAAGTTCTAGGTCCATCCCAGGGACCCGTCTAAAATGGACTCCATCGGAACATGGCTGGATGCCCCACTTGCAGATGTGGCTAATCAATCACTTTGTGAACCATTCGAGACAACATGTGTTTTCGGAACAAGGTGTTTGTACTGGTTCTTGTAGGATTGGACGGGAGGTTTGAGCTGATTTTTTGCCAGGCATGGTAACTAACTAATTTTACCAGTGTGACCAATTTAAAAACAAAATGCATCAAGATAGATAGAAGTTGTAATAGAAAGGTGGATATGGTGCCAACAACTAGGGTTAGATGGTTTGCTCAATACTTGCACATGTGAACCATGTGCTCTGGTGTGGATAGTGTTCAGAAAAGCTGAGATTCACTAGGGGAGGGAGATGGTGTGTGTGTCTGCGGCTCCGAGAGAGAGAGACATATGTGTGTGTGTGAGAGAGAGAGAGGCGGCACGTGTGTATGTGTGTGAGACAAGTCTCAACATCATATAGTAGATCTTAGCGCCAAATGCGCCCAGAGTGTATGTACTCTACTACTAATTAACAAGAGCCCTATCAAGACATTTGTTTCTTATCCTCGCTGGCGGCAGCTGCTTGCATAAGCTACTTTAAAGCATCTTCAACCGCTCTTCTCAAATCCCCCTGTGACGCCCGAGACCGACGTCCCAGAAGATTCCAGAAGATTCTAGATGTTCCGGGTTCTCCCATGTGTTCTTTGGTGCTTGTATTATTTATTTTCGCATTGCATCATGTCATCATGCCATCATGTCATTTTAATTTTTGCATCTCAACTTAAATAAATTGTGTGGACCTTCGGTCCATTTAATCGAGGGAAGGTTGTCTTCTCTTTATAACATATCCTCCCGATATTTAGGGAGCTATATAATAATATTCCATTTGTTTGGAATTAACCAACACACGTGCATAATTTCCCCATGTCTATTTCACTTCGAGTTTCTCCTTCAAAAACCTTGCCAATAATTCTTCTCCGTTGTTTCGAGGTTCCTCCAAAAATTCGAACATTTTTGGACACTTCTATAATCAAGTCTTAGTTCAAACCCGTTTGAATTAAATTCAAATATGTTTGAATTATTTTCCGATCTGGCCTTTTATATTTTTCTCCGGTCGTGCTCATTTTTACGAGCCCGAGAAAAATTAACCTTTGTCCTAATTGTTGCCTAACCCCTCCGCATATTTTTTTCTTCTCTTTTTGTTTCTGCTAAAGAAATGAAAAGGTAAGAGTACAACAGAGAGCCCAGGCCTCCCTCCCACATGCGGCCCAGCCTCCTTTTCCTCCCAGCCGCGGCCTCTTTTCTGCCCATCCGGCCCATCCCAAAGGCCCAGGCTCGCTCTCCTCTAACCCTAGGTTCCCTCGCTCGCTCCCTCCCCCCGAGCCGCCGCCACTCTCCCTCGCTCACCTCTCTGTCCCGATTCCCCTCAGCCCGATTCCTTTTCTCCCCTTCGCCCGCACCTTCCCTCTTCCCTCTCGATCTCCCTCGTCCGTTTCCTCCCCTTCGCCCCGACCGCTCCTCTCCTCTCGTTCCCCCTCCTCGCAGCCGAGCCCTCCTCTCCCGCGAGCTCGCACCGCCTCCTGGCCACCGTCGCGCCCCTCCTCGTCGCACAGCCGCGGCCTCCCTCCTCCAGGCCCCGTGCGCCTCGCTCCTTCTTCGCCTGGCCCGAGCCAGCCGGCCAGGAGCCCAGGCCCGACGCGGTTCCCTTCTCCAGCGCCGCCGCGGCACTTCTCCTGCGCGCCTCGCGCCGACCCCGACCCCTCCATGCGCGAGCACCGCAGCAGCCCCGAGCGGCCCCGTCCTCCTGCGGCCCCAAGTACCACGACGAGCGCCTCCCTCCGTTCTGCTAACTCACCTCCATGCCGCTGCACGGCCTCGACGCCCCGTGCTGCCGTCGTTTTGTTGCTGATGTTGTTCGCCTAGACCTGCTGTTTTTTTTTTGTTTTTGCCAAGTGCACGAGGACCCCAAGTTTCGGCAAGTTCGACTACATGAAGGATCATCAAGTACCCCTTCATTTTGTCAAGACCGGTGAGTTGAAGACCCAAGTACCACGACGACCGAACGGCTACGATGACAAGTACATCTACGAACGGGAACACCTACACGACGACACTACACGACGCGTCAAGTACCCCTTCGGATGCATCAAGTTCGACTACACATGGAGATCCCGTGTACCCCGACGTCGCAAGTACCACGACACGTAACGTGAACGTCTACCGGCGCCGAAGACCCGTGAACAACTACTTCCTCTTCGGCCGTGTACCCCTACTTCCTCTACGAAACGAGTACCCCTACCGATGACCGTGAACGACTTCTTCCTCTACGCTCTCGAACCGCCCCGTGAACGTTTGTTCCGAAGGTATAACCGCCGAGCCGATGACCCGTGGATGCTTGTTGTGGTTGTATGAAATGTTTGCCCTTGTGTGCACCGTGCCCGTTTCATCTTTTGTTGTGTTCCTCGGTTGCCTCGTCGCCGACCCGTGGGAACCCGGCAACGGGATCACCCCACTTTCATCTCGTTTGACTCGTTCTCCGCCATCTTTCCTTTTGCACCGGTCTCTCGATGAGTTACCGGAACCGATATGTTGTGTTGCATCATTTTCGGTTCGTTGCCGTGGCACCCTTTCGTTCCACCACGGTGACAAATGCTTCTTATCTTCTTCTTGGTAACCTTTTAATAAAAACTTGCATAAACTTGATCATGTCATCCGCATCATGTTAACAACACTAAAATGCTTAATTGTTGTTTGCTTATAATTATTAAACATGCTCATGGGGTTTTCCGGAATTGTTGTTGTTATTTTCCGGCCTGTTTTAAAATGTCTTAATAGTGTAGTTTTATTATTGCTTCACCTCTTGCCATGTTAACAAACGTTTAACCTTGTCTTGTAAATAACGAGAGTCAACTAAATAATTACCATGTGGTGTTTTGTCAATATGCAACTCGTTGCATATTGAGCTCCACTTAACTTGTAGTGTTGTTTGTGCATTTTGCCATGCCATGCATTTTAAACCGGACATGCATCATACTTGGATGTGCATCGTATGCCATGTTTATGATTGTGTGTTTACCGTGTGTTTGTTTCTTTCCGGTTGCTTCTCTTGTTAGCTTCGGTTTCGTTCCAGAGTTGTGAGGTTTCTCTCGACTGTGTTGCTCCGTCTACTTCATGGATCCGTTCTTCTTCCTCGCGGAATTCCAGGCAAGATGATCATACCCTTGGATACCTTTACTACCATTGCCATGCTTAGTTGTCTCGATGCTATCGTTACATGTCGCGCTACCCATCTTTTATGTCAGCCTCTCCTTGTTGCCATGAAACCTCTAACCTTTGACACCTTCCTAGCAAAACCACTGTTTGGCTATGTTACCCGCTTGCTCAGCCTCGCTTGCTCAGCCCCTCTTATAGCGTTGTTAGTTGCAGGTGAAGATGAAGTTTGTTCCAGGAGGGAACTTGTTGTTGGATATATCACAATATCTATACTAATTATTAACACACCTATATACTGGGCATGGGTGGAAGGCTTGGCCTTTTGCTCGGTGTTTTGTTCCACTCATGCCACCTTAGGCGCCGATAAACCGGCATTATGTTCCTTGATTTTGCGTTCCTTACACGATGGGTGGATGGGGACCCCTTGACAGTTCGACTTTGAATAAAACTCCTCCAGCAAGGCCCAACATTGGTTTTAATTTGCTCATAATAACAACTTAATTAATTAATTAAATTTGCATAGGGAGTTAGCGCTACCCGAGGATTCTTAATTCTACATAACAGGGGGGGCCAGTGCTGATGGTGTTGGTCCCAAACTAGAGCCACTTGCGGATACCACCCAGCTCGCTGGGATCTTCGGTATCTGTACGTACTGCTCATCCGGACGTGGCCTGAGACGAGATACGCGCGGCTACTATCAGGGTGTCGGCACGCCGGGAGGTCTTGCTGGACTTGTTTTACCATTGTCGAAATGACTTGTGCTACCGGGATGCCGAGCCTGATCGGATTTCCCTAAGATAAGGAGTGATGATAGTATATTTATCACTTCAGCTAATCGTGAGAGCTTGTGATGGGCTAAGTTGGAACACCCCTGCAGGGTTATGATCTTTCGAAAGCCGTGCCCGCGGTTATGTGGCAGATTGGAATTTGTTAATGTCCGGTTGTAGAAAACTTGACAGATGATCCGAAGTAAAACACACAACTGTGTGAGTAACCGTGACTGTCTCTTTTCACTTTGAGAAGAGAACACGATGGGGTTATGTTTGATTCGTATGTAGTTAGGATCTTTAGCGATCACCTCTTTTGCGACCGTTTGCATAGATGCTCATCTTATTCTTGTACTCGTAAGTTAGCCACCATATTATGCTTAGCTGCTGCTGCAACCTCACCACCTTACCTCTTCCTACCCAAAGCTTTGCTAGTCTTGTTACCCATGGTTATGGGATTGCTGAGTCCTCGTGGCTCACAGATACTACCACACCAGATGCAGGTTCAGCCGAGTTTGATGCAGGAGTTGGATCAGTTCTTCACCGGGAGTTCGATGAAGAGTTTGGCCGTATGCTTGTGACGTTTCGACGATCAGCAGTGGTTCTTCTACTAGGATTCGATCCTGACCTGTGGCTTTATGTTGTTTTGGTATCTTTCTTTTGGATCTTACCCTTAGATGGGCTGTGATGTCTTGAATGATGATTGCTTATGTAATGTATTGTGTGAAGTGGCGAGTGTAAGCCAACTATCTTCTTTTGCAATTTAATCCCTCTTTTACATGAGTCGTGCAAAGATACCAAACTTGAGATCATTCTAGGATGGGCTTATACCTTTAAGTCGTGCCTCGACACGTAGGAGGTATAGTCCCATCCTGGGCATTACAAGTTGGTATTCAGAGCCTTCTCCGACCTAGGACCCCCCACTGATTGATCGAATCGTTGACGGTTGAGTCTAGGCACACACTGAAAATGTTTTGAGTCCTATATATATATCGGAGAGTAGGATTTCTTTTGCTTCTCATCTCTTTCACTCTGGTGAGGACTCCTGATGATTACTCTTGCCTCTTCTACTTTCAAAAATCGCACCAATTTTTTTTAGGATCTCGCGAGTATTGTTTGGATTGTTCCGATGTCTTTGTGACGAGAACATTGTTCTCGATGCCTCCTGACATTAGGGGTTGTGGCAGTGTCCCGGGGAGTTGAGCTCCGAGGTGTTGTCGTCACAAATCCATCGCGGCAGTACTAGAATACTTAAGACGGCCGACATCGAAAACTCTCCTATGCGGTTAGTGGCAAGATAACCCCGACATCACCCAGTACTGGGGAGGTAGTTCGGGAGTATTGCCATTGCTTGTATAGTGATTGCGTTTCAAAGGTCCGAGGTAAACAGTTTCCGAGAAAGACTGGTTATGTGTTGAAGGATGGATACACCTGGATGTAGGTTTTGTTGGGGAATGTAGCATAATTCAAAAAATTTCTACGTCTTCACCAAGGTCCAACTATGGATACATCTAGCAACGAGCAAGTAAGAGTGCATCTACATACCGTTATGTAGATCGCGTGCGGAAGCTTTCAACGAAGTGGGGATGAAGTAGTCGTACTCTTGACGTTCTTCGTCACCGATGATCTAGCGCCGAACGGACGGCACCTCCGCGTTCAACACACGTACGGTGCAGCAACGTCACCTCCTTCTTGATCCAGCAAGGGGGAGGAGAAGTCGTCCGAGATCCGGCAGCACGACGGCGTGATGACGGATGCAGTGGAGATCGCAGCAAGGCTTCGCCGGGCGCCCTGCGTGGGAGTATGGAGGTGTGACGGGAGGGGGAGAGGCGCTAGGGCTTGGGTGCGGCTGCCCTCTCCCCCCCACATATATATAGGGGGCCAGGGGGGCGCCAGCCCCCTGCAGATCCAATCTGCAAGGGGGGGGGGGGGGCGGCCAGGGAGGAGTCCCCCTCCCCCAAGGCAAGTGGTGGCCCCCCTCCCCTTAGGGTTTTAACCCTAGGCGCATGGGGAGGTGGGCCACCTTGTGGTGCGCCAGCCCAGAGGGCTGCACACATCCCCTTGCGGCCTAGGGGCCCCACCGGGATGGGTGGCCCCACCCGGTGGACCCCCGGGGCCACTTCGGTGGTCCCGGGACGCTCCCGGTGACCCCCGGAGATCACCCGTTGGCCGAAACTGGACTTCCCATATATCAATCTTTATCTCCGGACCATTACGGAACTCCTCGTGACGTCCGGGATCTCATCCGGGACTCCGAACAACTTTCGGGTTTCCACGTGCATTTATCTCTACGACCCTAGCGTTACCGAACCTTAAGTGTGTAGACCCTACGGGTTCGGGAGACACATAGACATGACCGAGACCACTCTCCGGTCAATAACCAACAGCGGGATCTGGATACCCATGTTGGTTCCCATGTGTTCCTCGATGATCTTCATCGGATGAACCACCGTGTCAAGGATTCACTCAATCCCGTATGTTATTCCCTTTGTCCATCGGTACGGTACTTGCCCGAGATTCGATCGTCGGTATTCCCGATACCTTGTTCAATCTCGTTATGGCAAGTCTCTTTACTCGATCCGTAATCCATCATCCCGTGACTTACTACTTAGTCACATTGAGCTCATTATGATGATGTCTAACCTAGTGGGCCCAGAGGTACCTCTCCGTCATACGGAGTGACAACATCCCAGTCTCGGTTCGTACCAACTCAACAGACACTTTCGGAGATACCCGATGCGTACCTTTATAGCCACCCAATTACGTTGTGACGGTTGGCACACCTAAAGTACTCCTACGGTATCCGGGAGTTGTACAACCTCATGGTCTAAGGAATAAATACTTGACACCGAAAAGCTTATGCATTACGAACTATACGATCTCGTGTTATGCTCAAGTCTGGGTCTTGTCCATCACATCATTCTCCTAATGATGTGATCCTGTTATCACTGACATCCTATGTCCATGGTCAGGAAACCGTGACCATCTGTTGATCAACGAGCTGGTAACTAGAGGCCTACCAGGGACTCATTGTGGTCTGTGTATTCACACATGTATCGCTGTTTCCGTACAATACAATTCAAGCATGAATAACAGACAATTATCATGAACAAGGAGATATAATAATAATGCTTTTATTATTGCCTCTAGGGCATATCTCCAACAGTCTCCCACTTGCACTAGAGTCAATAATCTAGTTACATTGTGATGAATCGAACACCCATAGAGTTCTGGTGTTGATCATGTTTTGCTCGTGAAAGAGGTTTAGTCAACGGGTCTGCGACATTCAGATCCGTATGCACTTTACAAATATCTATGTCTCCATTCTGAACATAATTCCGGATGGAGTTGAAACGGCGCTTGATGTGCTTGGTCTTCTTGTGAAACCTGGGCTCCTTGGTAATAGCAATAGCACCAGTGTTGTCACAGAAGAGAGTCATCGGGCTTGACGCGCTTGGAATGACTCCTAGGTCGGTGATGAACTCCTTCATCCAGACTCCTTCCTGCGCTGCTTCAGAAGCAGCTATGTACTCCGCTTCACATGTAGATGCTGCCACCACGCTTTGCTTGCAACTGCACCAGCTGACTGCCCCTCCATTCAAAATATACACGTATCCGGTTTGTGACTTAGAGTCATCCAGATCTGTGTCGAAGCTAGCATCGACGTAACCCTTTACGATGAGCTTTTCGTCACCTCCATAAACGAGAAACATATCCTTAGTCCTTTTCAGGTACCTCAGGATGTTCTTGACCGCTGTCCAGTGTTCCGTACCGGGATCACTTTGGTACCTCCCTACCAAACTTATGGCAAGGTTCACATCAGGTCTGGTACACAGCATGGCATACATGATAGAACCTATGGCCGAGGCATAGGGAATGACACTCATCTTTTCTCTATCTTCTGCCGTGGTCGGCGACTGAGCTTTGCTCAATCTCATACCTTGCAAAACAGGCAAGAATCCTTTGTTTGACTGATCCATATTGAACTTCTTCAATATTTTGTCAAGGTATGTACTTTGTGAAAGACCAATGAGGCGTCTTGATCTATCTCTATAGATTTTGATGCCTAATATGTAAGCAGCTTCTCCAAGGTCCTTCATTGAAAAACTTTTATTCAAGTAGGCCTTTACATTTTCCAAGAATTCTATATCATTTCCCATCAGCAATATGTCATCCACATATAATATGAGAAATGCCACAGAGCTCCCACTCACTTTCTTGTAAATACAGGCTTCTCCATAAGTCTGTATAAATCCAAACGCTTTGATCACCTCATCAAAACAAATATTCCAACTCCGAGATGCTTGCACCAGCCCGTAAATCGAGCGCTGGAGCTTGCATACCTTGTTAGCGTTCTCTGGATCGACAAAACCTTCCGGTTGCATCATATACAACTCTTCCTTGAGGAAGCCGTTAAGGAATGCTGTTTTGATGTCCATTTGCCATATCTCATAATCATAGAATGCGGCAATAGCTAACATGATTCTGACTGACTTCAGCATCGCTACGGGAGAGAAAGTCTCGTCATAGTAAATCCTTTGAACTTGTCGATAACCCTTAGCGACAAGCCGAGCCTTATAGATGGTCACATTACCATCCGCGTCTGTCTTCTTCTTAAATATCCATTTATTTTCTATGGCGTGCCTATCATCAGGCAAGTCCACCAAAGTCCATACTTTATTTTCATACATGGATTCTATCTCGGATTTCATGGCTCCAAGCCATTTATTGGAATCTGGGCCCGCCATCGCTTCTTCATAGTTCGAAGGTTCACCGTTGTCTAACAACATGATTTCCAGTATAGGGTTTCCGTACCACTCTGGTGCGGAACGTACCCTTGTGGACCTTCGAAGTTCAGTAGTAACTTGATCTGTTTCTTCATGATCATTATCATTATCTTCCTCCCTTGTCGGTGCAGGCACCTCAGGAACAGTTTCCTGCGCTGCGCTACTTTCCGGTACAGGAGGGGTGACTGTCACCTCATCAAGTTCTACTTTCCTCCCACTCACTTCTTTCGAGAGAAACTCTTTCTCCAGAAAGCATCCATTCTTGGCAACAAAGACTTTGCCTTCGGATCTGTGGTAGAAGGTGCACCCAATTGTTTCCTTTGGGTATCCTATGAAGACGCATTTGTCCGATTTGGGTTCGAGCTTTTCAGGTTGAAGTTTCTTGACATAAGTATCGCAACCCCAAACTTTCAGAAACGACAGCTTCGGTTTCTTGCAAAACCAAAGTTCATACGGAGTCGTCTCAACGGATTTCGACGGAGCCCTATTTAAAGTGAATGCGGCAGTCTCTAAAGCATAACCCCAAAAAGATAGCGGTAAATCGGTAAAGGACATCATAGATCGCACCATGTCCAACAGAGTACGATTTCGACGTTCGGACACACCGTTACGTTGAGGTGTTCCGGGCGGTGTCAATTGTGAAACAATTCCACAGCTTCTAAGGTGTGTGCCAAATTCATGACTTAAATATTCACCCCCACGATCTGATCGTAAGAACTTTATTTTTCTGTCACGTTGATTCTCGACCTCATTCTGAAATTCCTTGAACTTTTCAAAGGTCTCAGACTTGTGTTTCATCAAATAGATATATCCATATCTACTCAAGTCATCTGTGAGGGTGAGAACATAACGGTAGCCTCCGCGAGCCTCAACACTCATTGGACCGCACACATCTGTATGTATGATTTCCAACAAGTTGGTTGCTCGCTCCATTGTTCCGGAGAACGGAGTCTTGGTCATCTTGCCCAAGAGGCATGGTTCGCACGTGTCAAATGATTCATAATCAAGAGACTCTAGAAGTCCATCCGAATGGAGCTTCTTCATACGTTTGACACCAATATGACCAAGGCGGCAATGCCACAAGTATGTGGGACTATCATTATCAACTTTACATCTTTTGGCATCTACACTATGAATATGTGTATCACTACGTTCGAGATTCATCAAAAATAAACCATTGACCAGCGGGGCATGACCATAAAACATATCTCTCAAATAAACAGAACAACCATTATTCTCTGATTTGAAAGAATATCCATCTCGCATAAGAAGAGATCCAAAAACAATGTTCATGCTCAAAGCTGGTACTAAATAACAATTATTGAGGTTTAAAACTAATCCCGAGGGTAGATGTAGAGGTAGCGTGCCGACGGCGATCACATCGACCTTGGAACCATTCCCGACGCGCATCGTCACCTCATCCTTCGCCAGTCTCCGTTTATTCCGCAGCTCCTGTTTTGAGTTACAAATGTGAGCAACTGCACCAGTATCGAATACCCAGGAGCTACTACGAGTGCTGGTAAGGTACACATCAATAACATGTATATCATATATACCTTTGACGTTGCCGGCCTTCTTGTCTGCTAAATATTTGGGTTCCGCTTCCAGTGACCCGTTCCCTTGCAATAAAAGCACTCAGTCTCAGGCTTGGGTCCATACTTTGTCTTCTTCCCGGCAACAAGCTTGCCAGGCGCGGCAACTCCCTTGCCGTCCTTCTTGAAGTTCTTCTTACCCTTGCCTTTCTTGAACTTAGTGGTTTTATTGACCATCAACACTTGATGTTCTTTCTTGATATCCACCTCCGCTGATTTCAGCATCGAATACACCTCGGGAATGGACTTCTCCATCCCCTGCATATTGAAGTTCAGCACGAAGCTCTTGAAGCTTGGTGGGAGCGACTGGAGGATTCTGTCAACGACCGCTTCATCTGGGAGATTCATTCCCAGCTGAGACAAGCGGTTGTGCAATCCTGAAATCTTGAGGATGTGCTCACTGACAGAACTGTTTTCCTCCATCTTACAGCTGTAGAATGCGTCGGAGACATCATATCTCTCGACTCGGGCATGAGCTTGGAAAACCATTTTCAGCTCTTCGAACATCTCATATGCTCCATGGTGCTAAAAACGCTTTTGGAGCCCCGATTCTAAACTGTAAAGCATGCCGCACTGAACCAGGGAGTAATCATCACTACGCGACTGCCAGACGTTCAAAACGTCTTGGGCCGCATCGGGAGCAGGTGCATCACCTAGCGGTGCTTCTAGGACATATGATCTCTTGGCAGCTATGAGGATAATCCTCAGGTTACGGACCCAATCCGTATAGTTGATACCATCGTCTTTCAGCTTGGTTTTCTCTAGGAACGCGTTGAAGTTGAGGGAAACCTGAGCGTGGGCCATTTGATCTACAAGAGATATTGTAAAGAATTTAGACTAAGTTCATGATAATTAAGTTCATCTTAATCAAAATTTAATGAACTCCCACTCAGAATGACATCTCTCTAGTCATCTAAGTGATACACGATCCGAATCGAGTAGTCCGTGTCCGATCATCACGTGAGACGGACTAGTCATCAACGGTGAACATCTTCATGTTGATCGTATCTTCTATACGACTCGTGTTCGACCTTTCGGTCTTCCGTGTTCCGAGGCCATGTCTGTACATGCTAGGCTCGTCAAGTGAACCCTAAGTGTATCGCGTGTGTAAATCTGTCTTACACCCGTTGTATGCGAACGTTAGAACCTATCACACCCGATCATCACGTGGTGCTTCGGAGCAACGAGCTTTAGCAACGGTGCACAGTTAGGGGAAACACAATACTTGAAATTTTAGTGAGAGATCATCTTATTTACTACCGTCGTTCTAAGTAAACAAGATGCAAAAACACGATAAACATCACATGCAATCAATTAAAGTGACATGATATAGCCAATATCATCTTGCTCCTTGGATCTCCATCTTCGGGGCACCATGATCATCTTGTCACCGGCTCGACACCATGATCTTCATCATCATGAACTCCATCATCGTGTCTTGAAGAAGTCGTCACGCCAACTATTACTTCTACTACTATAGCTAACGTTTAGCAATGAAGTAAAGTAATTACATGGCGTTATTCAGTGACACGCAGGTCATACAATAATAAAGACAACTCCTATGGCTCCTGCCAGTTGTCAAGTTTATCGACATGCAAGTCGTGATTCCCTATTACAAAAACATGATCAATCTCATACATCATATATATCATTCATCACATCTTCGTTCTTGGCCATACCACGTCACAAAACACATGCTGCAAAAACAAGTTAGACATCCTCTAATTGTTGTTGCAAGTTTTACGTGGCTTCTATAGTATTTCTAGCAAGAACGTTTCTTACCTACGCCAAAACCACAACGTGATTTGTCAACTTCTATTTACCCTTCATAAGGACCCTTTTCATCGAATCCGATCCGACTAAAGTAGGAGAGACAGACACCCGCCAGCCACCTTATGCATCTAGTGCATGTCTGTCGGTGGAACCAGTCTCACGTAAGCGTACGTGTAAGGTCGGTCCGGGCCGCTTCATCCCACAATACCGCCGAATCAAGATTGACTAGTAACGGTAAGAAAGTTGAACAAGATCATACGCCCACAACTGCTTTGTGTTCTACTCGTGCAAGATGCTACGCATAAAACCTAGGCTCAGATGCCACTGTTGGGGAACGTAGCATAATTCAAAAAAATTATACGTCTTCACCAAGATCCAACTATGGATACATCTAGCAACGAGCAAGTAAGAGTGCATCTACATACCGTTATGTAGATCGCGTGCGGAAGCTTTCAACGAAGTGGGGATGAAGTAGTCGTACTCTTGACGTTCTTCGTCACCGATGATCTAGCGCCGAACGGACGGCACCTCCGCGTTCAACACACGTACGGTGCAGCAACGTCACCTCCTTCTTGATCCAGCAAGGGGGGAGGAGAAGTCGTCAGAGATCCGGCAGCACGACGGCGTGATGACGGATGCAGTGGAGATCGCAGCAGGGCTTCGCCGGGCGCCCTGCGTGGGATTATGGAGGTGTGACGGGAGGGGGAGAGGCGCCAGGGCTTGGGTGCGGCTGCCCTCTCCCCCCCACATATATATAGGGGCCCAGGGGGGGCGCCAGCCCCCTGCAGATCCAATCTGCAAGGGGGGGGCGGCGGCCAGGGAGGAGTCCCCCTCCCCCAAGGCAAGTGGTGGCCCCCTCCCCTTAGGGTTTTAACCCTAGGCGCATGGGGAGGTGGGCCACCTTGTGGTGCGCTAGCCCAGAGGGCTGCACACATCCCCTTGTGGCCTAGGGGCCCCACCGGGATGGGTGGCCCCACCCGGTGGACCCCCGGGGCCCCTCCGCTGGTCCCGGGACGCTCCCGGTGACCCCCGGAGATCACCCGTTGGCCAAAACTGGACTTCCCATATATCAATCTTTACCTCCGGACCATTCCGGAACTCCCCATGACGTCCGGGATCTCATCCGGGACTCCGAACAACTTTCGGGTTTCCACGTGCATTTATCTCTACGACCCTAGCGTTACCGAACCTTAAGTGTGTAGACCCTACGGGTTCGGGAGACACGTAGACATGACCGAGACCACTCTCCGGTCAATAACCAACAGCGGGATCTGGATACCCATGTTGGTTCCCACGTGTTCCTCGATGATCTTCATCGGATGAACCACCGTGTCAAGGATTCACTCAATCCCGTATGTTATTCCCTTTGTCCATCGGTACGGTACTTGCCCGAGATTCGATCGTCGGTATTCCCGATACCTTGTTCAATCTCGTTATGGCAAGTCTCTTTACTCGATCCGTAATCCATCATCCCGTGACTTACTACTTAGTCACATTGAGCTCATTATGATGATGTCTTACCGAGTGGGCCCAGAGGTACCTCTCCGTCATACGGAGTGACAACATCCCAGTCTCGGTTCGTACCAACTCAACAAACACTTTCGGAGATACCCGATGCGTACCTTTATAGCCACCCAATTACGTTGTGACGGTTGGCACACCCAAAGTACTCCTACGGTATTCGGGAGTTGTACAACCTCATGGTCTAAGGAATAAATACTTTACACCGAAAAGCTTATGCATTACGAACTATACGATCTCGTGTTATGCTCAAGTTTGGGTCTTGTCCATCACATCATTCTCCTAATGATGTGATCCCGTTATCACTGACATCCTATGTCCATGGTCAGGAAACCGTGACCATCTGTTGATCAACGAGCTGGTAACTAGAGGCCTACCAGGGACTCATTGTGGTCTGTGTATTCACACATGTATCGCTGTTTCCGTACAATACAATTCAAGCATGAATAACAGACAATTATCATGAACAAGGAGATATAATAATAATGCTTTTATTATTGCCTCTAGGGCATATCTCCAACAGGTTTAGAGTTGATTGCGCGGTGCTTCCCGTGTATCCCCAACACCTGATTGCATAACTGGAAACTTTCGGAAATCTATAGGTGGGTTCATCTAGTAGTTCTTGGCATTCTTTCAACGAATGCATGATATGAAGTTCGGGGTTCTACATTGAGTGAAGTGGTTTTATGGACTTGTTCTGATCGGGAGTTGCATCTTAAAAAGGTCCTTGGCTATGCTGATCCGGGGATTGCAAAACCCTTTTGTAACATGTTCCATGAGCTTTCAGCACGAAGATGTCGAACGAAGCTTCTATCTTGTATTTGTTCTATCTGATCCTTGTTGCTTTTATTTATTTTTGTTCTCCAAGTGGCTTCTCGTCAAGTTGATGTACCTACGGAATTCATTCGTTCAATTCTCTGTTCGGATGATATTGTGAAGATTCTTCTGCAACATTCTATCCTTTGTTTCATTTGATTCTGGTATTCGACTTGCTTCGATATCAAATGTTGATTCCATACCTTTCCTAATCGGTGTTCTCATATTTCTATGGGAGTGCTAATTCTTCTTGACCATCAAGATGGTCATGTTAAATTCTTTTTCAACTGGTGTCCATTTTGTTCATCCCAAGTTGTCTTTCTTTTCCCCACCCTCCCACCCTTTCTTCTTCTCGGAGCCAGAAATTCTCAGATGAAGTATCCATTTTATTCATGTGATATTTCTTCATTCTTTTCCTTCAATGTTCTTATCCGGTGATTTATCGTGAAGATGCTCAAGAGCTTCAAGTTCATCATTCTTTTGTTCTCTAATTCTGCCGGTGGATGTAATTCAAGATTTCGGTGTTGATCTTATCCTTTTTCCTCATTTCACAATGCTTTCTTATTCCGGTGCTCCAATTAATCATTCTCCTCTGGCTATTCATATCCGGAGTGCTGAAGATTCATAATTCCATTCTTAATCCGTTCAAATTATTTTGAGCATTGTTATCTTATTCAAGCCATTTAACTCAACCGGTGCAATATCTCTTAAGCAATCTTTTTCAACGGTGATTTCTTTGAGTGGGCCCTAACCCACAGGTCTTTTTCCAGGATCTTACCTGACTCTTCTAATTAATTTTCCGGAGTTATACTCAATTCCTTTCAAAGTGTGACATAAGAATGATTCCCATCAGTCACATGCCTTCTCCAAGATCGCTTTCAATTCTTGTTCATCATTGTTTCAACCTTTTTAATTCTTCATTCCGGAGTGCTCAAAAATTCATGGTGGTGTATTTCATCGTCTTCTCTTATTTGAAGATCGGAGAAGTGTTTCTCTTAAATCTTGGCCCGTTCCATTGAAGATTCGTGGTTCTAGCTTCTTGCCATCCTCATTGTCGTTTTGATTGTGAGGAATTATTTTCATACCCATCCGAAGTGTTTCATGAATTCTTTTCTTTGTGATCCTCCGAAGGCCATCATTTCAGAATATTTTTTCGTTCTCAGTTTTCAACTTCGTTCTCCAAATATTCTTCATTGATGTCTCTTTGTTCGTCTCCATATTGTCACGGTGGTTCGTTCAAGATTACTCTTTCGTTGTTATCGTATCAATTCATTTGTTATTTTCATAATCCTACCGATGCTTTGTTGAATAATTATCCGAGCTTGTGCGAGATCTCTCTTTATTCTTTCCAACGAGAATAAGTAGTATGCCAAATCCTTTGGTTGTCATCAATTTAAATTGGTGAAGGAGATGCATGACATAATTCTTATTCTTATTCCTTCAAGGTGATTTAATTCTTTTGTCTGGAGCTTGTTCATCATATCATATTCTCGGTTCTAAAATCTTCATCTTGTTTTCCGGAGCTCCATGTTATTTCAATTATATCATTTCAAACCTTCATCTAATTCATCGCAGGCCTTGAGTCTTATTATTTTCATCTTTCACTTCTCCTTGCTTTTATTACCGGAGTTCTTCATGATGGTTCATCATGTTTTAATTCATCCTCAGTCTTCATCAAGATTCTTGTTGGAGCTCAAGCATTCTTCATCATGCTTCCAATTGCAATTCTTTCTACCTTATCTTTTCAGATGGTGTTATGTCATTTTTGACAATTCCTTCATGTTTCATGATTCACAAGTTGTCATGAATGAGATAATTAAAACCATCATTTCTTTCTCTTTAGGAGATCCTTTCAACCCCTCCTTTTATCTCTTGGAGTTATCTTGGGTTGTATTTCACCTAAAAGCTTTCCCTAAGGATTGTTGCTATTATGGTGCTTATAAATGACCCAAGTTCTTCATTTATCATTCCGGTGAAATAACTCTTTCGTCTCCTTGCTTACCTCTATCAAATCAAATGTTTTCGTCAGTGGCTGGTTGTCACCTCATAATTTTGAGATATTTTCCATAACCCCACAACGAGCTTATTCTTTCGTTGTTGATTTCCCAACAACTCCGTTCAACCCTTCTTCATAAGGATGCTCTTTCAAATTCATTTTGGGAGAAGTTGTCATTTTCTTCTCCATTCTTTTCTTTTGTTGATCTATATTCTATTCTTTCGTTCCGGAGGCATTGTGATGTTGCTCTCTCCAAACCATCATATCGTTTTATCAAGATCATGTTCTTTCCTTGTTTATCATTTAACCGGAGCGTTGTATTCTCCATTCTAGTTCTCTCTTCTTATCTAAGTTTTTCCATTTTTAACCGGAGTGCTGTCTGAATCCTTCTTACCCTTGTGCCATTCTTTTAATTGTTTCGGAGGCAATATGTTGTTGTTTTCATCAAGTACCATCCCAACTTGGCAAGTTCTTGTTAATTCCTTCCATTTTCAGACGGAGTGCTGTCCAAATTCTGTCATTCTTATTCCTTGGCTATACCGTTGTGGTTTCATATTCTTTTGGTTCGTAAGCTCTTAATTCTTGTCTTTCAACCTGCAAGGCTCTTGTAATGTTCCTTGTTCCTCTTTTCTAACGGAGTTTCATATTCGTTCATCTCTGTTGTATTCTTCTTTCAAGATTGTTCAACCTCTCAAGGTTCTTTGGTTTCACTCGTCTGTCAAAGAAGCAACTTTGTTTTACCTCTTCTTTTTGTTTTTACCCGGTGCTATCTCCAGGATCTCGGGTCGAGATCCTCTGTTAGTGTGGGAGAGTTGTGACGCCCGAGACCGACGTCCCAGAAGATTCCAGAAGATTCCAGAAGATTCTAGATGTTCCGGGTTCTCCCGTGTGTTCTTTGGTGCTTGTATTATTTATTTTCGCATTGCATCATGTCATCATGCCATCATGTCATTTTAATTTTTGCATCTCAACTTAAATAAATTGTGTGGACCTTCGGTCCATTTAATCGAGGGAAGGTTGTCTTCTCTTTATAACATATCCTCCCGATATTTAGGGAGCTATATAATAATATTCCATTTGTTTGGAATTAACCAACACACGTGCATAATTTCCCCATGTCTATTTCACTTCGAGTTTCTCCTTCAAAAACCTTGCCAATAATTCTTCTCCGTTGTTTCGAGGTTCCTCCAAAAATTCGAACATTTTTGGACACTTCTATAATCAAGTCTTAGTTCAAACCTGTTTGAATTAAATTCAAATATGTTTGAATAATTTTCCGATCTGGCCTTTTATATTTTTCTCCGGTCGTGCTCATTTTTACGAGCCCGAGAAAAATTAACCTTTGTCCTAATTGTTGCCTAACCCCTCCGCATATTTTTTTTCTTCTCTTTTTGTTTCTGCTAAAGAAATGAAAAGGTAAGAGTACAACAGAGAGCCCAGGCCTCCCTCCCACCTGCGGCCCAGCCTCCTTTTCCTCCCAGCCGCGGCCTCTTTTCTGCCCATCCGGCCCATCCCAAAGGCCCAGGCTCGCTCTCCTCTAACCCTAGGTTCCCTCGCTCGCTCGCTCCCCCCGAGCCGCCGCCACTCTCCCTCGCTTACCTCTCTGTCCCGATTCCCCTCAGCCCGATTCCTTTTCTCCCCTTCGCCCGCACCTTCCCTCTTCCCTCTCGATCTCCCTCGTCCGTTTCCTCCCCTTCGCCCCGACCGCTCCTCTCCTCTCGTTCCCCCTCCTCGCAGCCGAGCCCTCCTCTCCCGCGAGCTCGCATCGCCTCCTGGCCACCGTCGCGCCCCTCCTCGTCGCACAGCCGTGGCCTCCCTCCTCCAGGCCCCGTGCGCCTCGCTCCTTCTTTGCCTGGCCCGAGCCAGCCGGCCAGGAGCCCAGGCCCGACGCGGCTCCCTTCTCCAGCGCCGCCGCGGCACTTCTCCTGCGCGCCTCGCGCCGACCCCGACCCCTCCATGCGCGAGCACCGCAGCAGCCCCGAGCGGCCCCGTCCTCCTGCGGCCCCAAGTACCACGACGAGCGCCTCCCTCCGTTCTGCTACCTCACCGCCATGCCGCTGCACGGCCTCGCCGCCCCGTGCTGCCGTCGTCTTGTTGCTGATGTTGTTCGCCTAGACCTGCTGCTGTTTTTTTTGTTTTCGCCAAGTGCACGAGGACCCCAAGTTTCGGCAAGTTCGACTACATGAAGGATCGTCAAGTACCCCTTCATTTTGTCAAGACCGGCGAGTTGAAGACCCAAGTACCACGACGACCGAACGGCTACGATGACAAGTACATCTACGAACGGGAACGCCTACACGACGACACTACACGACGCGTCAAGTACCCCTTCGGATGCGTCAAGTTCGACTACACATGGAGATCCCGTGTACCCCGACGTCGCAAGTACCACGACACGTAACGTGAACGTCTACCGTCGCCGAAGACCCGTGAACAACTACTTCCTCTTCGGCCGTGTACCCCTACTTCCTCTACGGAACGAGTACCCCTACCGATGACCGTGAACGACTTCTTCCTCTACGCTCTCGAACCGCCCCGTGAACGTTTGTTCCGAAGGTATAAGCGCCGAGCCGATGACCCGTGGATGCTTGTTGTGGTTGTATGAAATGTTTGCCCTTGTGTGCACCGTGCCCGTTTCATCTTTTGTTGTGTTCCTCGGTTGCCTCGTCGCCGACCCGTGGGAACCCGGCAACGGGATCACCCCACTTTCATCTCGTTTGACTCGTTCTCCGCCATCTTTCCTTTTGCACCGGTCTCTCGATGAGTTACCGGAACCGATATGTTGTGTTGCATCATTTTCGGTTCGTTGCCGTGGCACCCTTTCGTTCCACCACGGTGACAAATGCTTCTTATCTTCTTCTTGGTAACCTTTTAATAAAAACTTGCATAAACTTGATCATGTCATCCGCATCATGTTAACAACACGAAAATGCTTAATTGTTGTTTGCTTATAATTATTAAACATGCTCATGGGGTTTTCCGGAATTGTTGTTGTTATTTTCCGGCCTCTTTTAAAATGTCTTAATAGTGTAGTTCTATTATTGCTTCACCTCTTGCCATGTTAACAAACGTTTAACCTTGTCTTGTAAATAACAAGAGTCAACTAAATAATTACCATGTGGTGTTTTGTCAATATGCAACTCGTTGCATATTGAGCTCCACTTAACTTGTAGTGTTGTTTGTGCATTTTGCCATGCCATGCATTTTAAACCAGACATGCATCATACTTGGATGTGCATCGTATGCCATGTTTATGATTGTGTGTTTACCGTGTGTTTGTTTCTTTCCGGTTGCTTCTCTTGTTAGCTTCGGTTTCGTTCCGGAGTTGTGAGGTTTCTCTCGACTGTGTTGCTCCGTCTACTTCATGGATCTGTTCTTCCTCCTCGCGGAATTCCAGGCAAGATGATCATACCCTTGGATACCGTTACTACCATTGCCATGCTTAGTTGTCTCGATGCTATCGTTACATGTCGCGCTACCCATCTTTTATGTCAGCCTCTCCTTGTTGCCATGAAACCTCTAACCTTTGACACCTTCCTAGCAAAACCACTGTTTGGCTATGTTACCCGCTTGCTCAGCCTCGCTTGCTCAGCCCCTCTTATAGCGTTGTTAGTTGCAGGTGAAGATGAAGTTCGTTCCAGGAGGGAACTTGTTGTTGGATATATCACAATATCTATAATAATTATTAACACACCTATATACTGGGCATGGGTGGAAGGCTTGGCCTTTTGCTCGGTGTTTTGTTCCACTCATGCCACCTTAGGCGCCGATAAACCGGCATTATGTTCCTTGATTTTGCGTTCCTTACACGATGGGTGGATGGGGACCCCTTGACAGTTCGACTTTGAATAAAACTCCTCCAGCAAGGCCCAATATTGGTTTTAATTTGCTCATAATAACAACTTAATTAATTAATTAAATTTGCATAGGGAGTTAGCGCTACCCGAGGATTCTTAATTCTACATAACAGGGGGGGCCAGTGCTGATGGTGTTGGTCCCAAACTAGAGCAACTTGCGGATACCACCCAGCTCGCTGGGATCTTCGGTATCTGTACGTACTGCTCATCCGGACGTGGCCTGAGACGAGATACGCGTGGCTACTATCAGGGTGTCGGCACGCCGGGAGGTCTTGCTGGACTTGTTTTACCATTGTCGAAATGACTTGTGCTACCGGGATGCCGAGCCTGATCGGATTTCCCTAAGATAAGGAGTGATGATAGTATATTTATCACTTCAGCTAATCGTGAGAGCTTGTGATGGGCTAAGTTGGAACACCCCTGCAGGGTTATGATCTTTCGAAAGCCGTGCCCGCGGTTATGTGGCAGATTGGAATTTGTTAATGTCCGGTTGTAGAAAACTTGACAGATGATCCGAAGTAAAACACACAACTGTGTGAGTAACCGTGACTGTCTCTTTTCACTTTGAGAAGAGAACACGATGGGGTTATGTTTGATTCGTATGTAGTTAGGATCTTTAGCGATCACCTCTTTTGCGACCGTTTGCGTAGATGCTCATCTTATTCTTGTACTCGTAAGTTAGCCACCATATTATGCTTAGCCGCTGCTGCAACCTCACCACCTTACCTCTTCCTACCCAAAGCTTTGCTAGTCTTGTTACCCATGGTTATGGGATTGCTGAGTCCTCGTGGCTCACAGATACTACCACACCAGATGCAGGTTCAGCCGAGTTTGATGCAGGAGTTGGATCAGTTCTTCACCGGGAGTTCGATGAAGAGTTTGGCCGTATGCTTGTGACGTTTCGACGATAAGTAGTGGTTCTTCTACTAGGATTCGATCCTGACCTGTGGCTTTATGTTGTTTTGGTATCTTTCTTTTGGATCTTACCCTTAGATGGACTGTGATGTTTTGAATGATGATTGCTTATGTAATGTATTGTGTGAAGTGGCGAGTGTAAGCCAACTATCTTCTTTTGCAATTTAATCCCTCTTTTACATGAGTCGTGCAAAGATACCAAACTAGAGATCATTCTAGGATGGGCTTTGAAGGAAATATGCCCTAGAGGCAATAATAAAGATGTTATTTGTATTTCCTTATATCATGATAAATGTCTTTTATTCATGCTAGAATTGTATTAACCGGAAACTTAGTACATGTGTGAATATATAGACAAAACAGTATGTCCCTAGTATGCCTCTACTAGACTAGCTCATTGATCAAAGATGGTTATGTTTCCTAGCCATAGACATGAGTTGTTATTTGATCAACGGGATCACATTATTAGGAGAATGATGTGATGGACAAGACCCATCCGTTAGCATAGCACTATGATCGTTTAGTTTTACTGCTATTGCTTTCTTCATGACTTATACATGTTCCTATGACTATGAGATTATGCAACTCCCGAATACCGTAGGAACACCTTGTGTGCTATCAAACGTCACAACGTAACTGGGTGATCATAAAGATGCTCTACAGGTGTCTCCGAAAGTATTCGTGGTGTTGGCATAGATCAAGATTAGGATTTGTCACTGCGAGTGTCGGAGAGGTATCTCTGGGCCCTCTCGGTAACACACATCACAATAAGCCTTGCAAGCAAAAGACTAATGAGTTAGTCACGAGATGATGAGTTACGGAACGAGTAAAGAGACTTGCCAGTAACGAGATTGAACTAGGTATAGAGATACCGACGATCGAATCTCGGGCAAGTAACATACCGTTGACAAAAGGAACAACGTATGTTGTTATGCGGTTCTGACCGATAATAGATCTTCGTAGAATATGTGGGAGCCAATATGAACATCCAGGTTCCGCTATTGGTTATTGACCGGAGATGAGTCTCGGTCATGTCTACATAGTTCTCGAACCCGTAGGGTCCGCACACTTAACGTTTGATGACGATCGGTATTATGAGTTTATGAGTATTGATGTACCGAAGGTAGTTCGGAGTCCCGGATGAGATCACGGACATGATGAGGAGTCTCGGAATGTCCGAGACATAAAGATTGATATATTGGACGACTATATTCGGACACCGGAAGTGTTCCGGGAAAGTTTCGGATTTATCGGGATTGCCGAAGGGGGTTACCGGAACCCCCTACGAGAGGGGATGGTCCATAGTGGGCCTAAAGGGAAAGAGAGAGGCAGCCCATAGGGCTGGCCGGCGCCCCCACCTAGGGTTCCTAGTTGGACTAGGATTGGGGTGGGGCGCCACCTCTCCTGTTCCTTTCCCTCTTCTTTCTTATGGTGAATCCTACTAGGAATAGGATTGCAATCCTATTCCTAGTAGGACTCCTTCCCTAGCCGCACCAGGAGAAGTTGGCCGGCCTCCCTCCCTTGCTCCTTTATATACGGGGGCAGGGGGGCACCCAAAGACACACAAGTTGAATTGTTTTAGCCGTGTGCGGTGCCCCCCTCCACAGAAACACACCTCGGTCATACCGTCGCGGAGCTTAGGCGAAGCCCTGCGCCGGTGAATTCATCATATCCGTCACCACGCCGTCGTGCTGACGAAACTCTCCCGTGAAGCTCAACTGGATCAAGAGCTCGTGGGACGTCATCAAGCTGAACGTGTGCTGAACGCGGAGGTGCCGTACGTTCGGTGCTTGATCGGTCGGATCGCGAAGAAGTTCGACAACATCAACCGCGTCGCTTGACGCTTCCGCTCCCGGTCTACGATGGTACGTAGACACGCTCTTCCCTCTTGTTGCTATACATCTGGTAGATAGATCTTGCGTGATCGTAGGAAAATTTTAAAATACTACGTTCCCCAATAGTGGCATCATGAGCCAGGTCTATGCGTAGATGATATGCACGAGTAGAACACAATGAGTTCTGGGCGATACTAGTCATACTGCTTACCAGCATGTCATACTTTGCTTCGGCGGTACTGTGAGATGAAGCGGCCCAGACCGACATTACGCGTACGCTTACGCGAGACTGGTTTCACCGTTACGAGCACTCGTTGCCTAAAGGTGACTGGCGGGTGTCTGTCTCTCTCACTTTAGCTGAATCAAGTGTGGCTACGCCCGGTCCTTGTGAAGGTTAAAACAACACATACTTGACGAAACATCGTTGTGGTTTTATATGCGTAGGTAAGAACGGTTCTTGCTAAAGCCCGTAGCAGCCACGTAAAACTTGCAACAACAAAGTAGAGGACGTCTAACTTGTTTTTGCAAGCATGTTGTGATGTGATATGGTCAAGACATGATGAGTTATACGTTTTTGTATGAGATGATCATGTTTTGTAAAGTTATCGGCAACTGGCAGGAGCCATATGGTTGTCGCTTTATTGTATGAAATGCAATCGCCATGTAATTGCTTTACTTTATCACTAAGCGGTAGCGATAGTTGAGGAAGCAATAGTTGGCGAGACGACAACGATGCTACAATGGAGATCAAGGTGTCGCGCCGGTGACGAAGGTGATCATGACGGTGCTTTGGAGATAGAGATCAAAAGCACAAGATGATGATGGCCATATCATGTCACATATTTTGATTGCATGTGATGTTTATCTTATTATGCTTCTTATTTTGCTTAGAACAACGGTAGCATTATAAGATGATCCCTTACTAAATTTCAAGGTATAAGTGTTCTCCCTGAGTATGCACCGTTGTGAAAGTTCGTCGTGCCGAGACACCACGTGATGATCGGGTGTGATAAGCTCTACGTTCAAATACAATGGGTGTAAGCCAGTTTTGCACACGCAGAATACTCGGGTTAAACTTGACAAGCCTAGCATATGCAGATATGGCCTCGGAACACTGGAGACCGAAAGGTCGAGCGTGAATCATATAGTAGATATGATCAACATAAGATGTTCACCATTGAAACTACTCCGTCTCACGTGATGATCGGACATGGTTTAGTTGATTTGGATCACGTGATCATTTAGATGACCGGAGGGATGTCTATCTAAGTGGGAGTTCTTAAGTAATATGATTAAATTGAACTTTAATTTATCATGAACTTAGTCCTGGTAGTATTAGCATATCTATGTTGTAGATAAATAGCTCGCGATGTTGCTCCCCGTTTATTTTTCATATGTTCCTAGAGAAAACCAAGTTGAAAGATGTTAGTAGCAATGATGCGGAATTGTTCCGTGATCTGAGGATTATCCTCATTGCTGCACAGAAGAATTATGTCCTTGATGCATCGCTCGGTGACAGACCTATTGCAGGAGCAGATGTAGACGTTATGAACGTTTTGACAAAAGCTCGATATGATGACTACTTGATAGTTTAGTGCACCATGCTTTACGGCTTATAACCGGGACTTCAAAAACGTTTTGAAACGCCACGGAGCATATGAGATGTTCCAAGAGTTGAAATTAGTATTTCATACTCATACCCGTGTCGAGAGGTATAAGACCTCTGACAGTACTTTGCCTACAAGATGGAGGAGAGTAGCTCAACCAGTGAGCATGTGCTCAGATTGTCTGGGTAGTACAATTGCTTGAATCAATTGGGAGTTAATCTTCCAGATAAGATAGTAATTGACAAAGTTCTCTAGACACTATCACCAAGTTAGCAGAACTTCGTGATGAACTATAATATGCAAGGGATGACAAAAGTAATTCCCGAGCTCTTCACGATGCTGAAATCGGCGAAGGTAGAAATCAAGAAAGAGCATCAAGTGTTGATGGTTAACAAGACCACTTATTTCAAGTAAAGGGCAAAGGGATAGAAGGTTAACTTCAAGAAGAATGACAAGCAAGTTGTCACTCCAGTGAAGAAACCCAAAGCTAAAACTCAAGCCTGAAACTAAGTGCTTCTACTGCAAAGGAAATGGTCACTGGAAGTGGAATTGCCCTAGATACTTGGCGGATAAGAAGGATGGCAAAGTGAACAAAGGTATATTTGATATACAGATTATTGATGTGTATTTTACTAGTATTCATAGCAACCCCTCGGTATTTGATACTGATTTAGTTACTAAAGAGTAGTAACTCGAAATGGGAGTTGCATAATGAACAGAAACTAGTTAAAGGATGAAGTGACGATGTGTATTGGAAGTAGTTCCAAGATTGATATGATCATCATCGCACACTCCCTATACTTTCGGGATTAGTGTAAAACCTAAATAAATGCTATTTGGCATTTACGTTGAGCATGAATATGATTTGATCATATTTGTTGCAATACGGTTATTCATTTAAAGTCATAGAATAATTGTTATTCTGTTTACATGAATAAAACCTTCGATGGTCATACACCCAATGAAAATAGTTTGTTGGATCTCGATCGTGGTAATACACATATTCATAATATTGAAGCCAAAAGATGCAAGGTTAATAATGATAGTGCAACTTATTTGTGGCACTGCCGTTTAGGTCATATTGGTGTAAAATGCATGAAGAAACTCCATAGTGATGGATTTTTGGAATCACTTGATTATGAATCACTTGGTGCTTGCGAACCATGCCTCATGGGCAAGATGACTAAAACTCCGTTCTCCGGAACAATGGAGCGAGCAACAGATTTGTTGGAGATCATACATACAGATGTATGTGGACCAATGAGTGTTGAAGCTCGCGGCAGGTATCGTTATTTTCTGACCTTCACTGATGATTTGAGCAAATATGGGTATATCTAATTAATGAAGCACAAGTCTGAAACATTTGAAAAGTTCAAAGAATTTCAGAGTGAAGTGGAGAATCATCGTAACAAGAAAATAAGAGTTTCTACGATATGATCGTAGAGGTAAAATATTTGAGTTAGCGAGTTTGGCCTTCAATAAAAACAACGTGAAATAGTTTCACTACTCACGCCACCTGGAACACCACAGTGTAATGGTGTGTCCGAACGTCATAACCGTACTTTATTAGATATGGTGCGATCTATGATGTCTCTTATCGATTTACCACTATCGTTTTGGGGTTATGCTTTAGAGACAGCTACATTCACGTTAAATAGGGCACCATCTAAATCCGTTGATACGACACCTTATGAACTATGGTTTGGCAAGAAACCAAAGTTGTCGTTTCTTAAAGTTTGGGGCTGCGATGCTTATGTGAAAAAAACTTCAACCTGATAAGCTCGAACCCAAGTCGGAGAAATGTGTCTTCATAGGATACCCAAAAGAGACTGTTGGGTACACCTTCTATCACAGATCCGAAGGCAAAATATTCGTTGCTAAGAACGGATCCTTTCTAGAAAAAGAGTTTCTCTCGAAAGAAGTGAGTGGGAGGAAAGTAGAACTTGATAAGGTAATTGTACCTTCTCCCGGATTATAAAGTAGTACATCACAGGAAATTGTTCCAGTGATTCCTACACCAATTAGTGAGGAAGTTAATGATAATGATCATGAATCTTCGGATGAAGTTTCTGCTGAACGACGTAGATCAACCAGAGTACGTTCCGCACCAGAGTGGTACGGCAACCCAGTTCTGGAAATCATGTTACTAGACCATGATGAACCTACAAACTATGAGGAAGCGATGATGAGCCCAGATTCCGCAAAATGGCTTGAAACCATGAAATCTGAGATGGGATCCATGTATGAGAACAAAGTGTGGACTTTGGTTGACTTGCCCGATGATCGGCAAGCCATCGAAAATAAATGGATCTTCAAGAGGAAGACCGACGCAGACGGTAATATTACTGTTTACAAAGCTCGACTTGTTGCAAAAGGTTTTCGACAAGTTCAAGGAGTTGACTACGATGAGACTTTCTCACCTGTAGCGATGCTAAAGTCTGTCCAAATCATGTTAGCAATTGCCGCATTTTATGATTATGAAATCTGGCAAATGGATGTCAAAACTGCATTCCTAAATGGATATCTCAAAGAAGAGTTGTATATGATGCAACCAGAAGGTTTTGTCGATCCAAAAGGTGCTAACAAAGTATGCAAGCTCCAGCGATCCATCTATGGACTGGTGCAAGCATCTCGGAGTTGGAATATACGCTTTGATGAGGTGATCAAAGCATAAGGTTTTATGCAGACTTTTGGAGAAGCCTGTATTTACAAGAAAGTGAGTGGGAGCTCTGTAGCATTTCTAATATTATATGTAGATGACATATTGTTGATTGGAAATGATATAGAATTTCAGGATAGCATAAAAGGATACTTGTATAAAAGTTTTTCGATGAAAGACCTCGGAGAAGTTGCTTACATATTAGGCATCAAAATCTATAGAGATAGATCAAGACGCTTAATTGGACTTTCACAAAGCACATACCTTGATAAGATTTTGAAGAAGTTCAAAATGGATCAGTCAAAGAAAGGGTTCTTGCCTGTTTTACAAGGTATGAAGTTGAGTAAGACTCAATGCTCGACCACTGCAGAAGATAGAGAGAAAATGAAAGTCATTCCCTATGCCTCAGCCATAGGATCTATCATGTATGCAATGTTGTGTACCAGGCCTGATGTGTGCCTTGCTATAAGTCTAGCAGGGAGGTACCAAAGTAATCCAGGAGTGGATCACTGGACAGCGGTCAAAAACATCCTAAAGTATCTGAAAAGAACAAAGGATATGTTTCTCGATTATGGAGGTGATAAAGAGTTCGTCGTAAAGGGTTACGCCGATGCAAGCTTTAACACTAAATCCAGATGACTCTAAAGTATCAATCTGGATGCGTATTGAAAGTGGGAGCAATTAGCTAGAGTAGCTCTATGCAGAGCATTATAGACATAGAAATTTGCAAAATACATATGGATCTGTATGTGACAGACCCGTTGACTAAACTTCTCTCACAAGCAAAACATGATCACACCTTATTACTCTTGGGTATTAATCACATAGCGATGTGAACTAGATTATTGACTCTAGTAAACCCTTTGGGTGTTGGTCACATGGCGATGTGAACTATGGGTGTTATTCACATAACGATGTGAACTATTGGTATTAAATCACATGGCAATGTGAGCTAGATTATTGACTCTAGTGCAAGTGGGAGACTGAAGGAAATATGCCCTAGAGGCAATAATAAAGATGTTATTTGTATTTCCTTATATCATGATAAATGTCTTTTATTCTTGCTAGAATTGTATTAACCGGAAACTTAGTACATGTGTGAATATATAGACAAAACAGTATGTCCCTAGTATGCCTCTACTAGACTAGCTCATTGATCAAAGATGGTTATGTTTCCTAGCCATAGACATGAGTTGTTATTTGATCAACGGGATCACATCATTAGGAGAATGATGTGATGGACAAGACCCATCCGTTAGCATAGCACTATGATCGTTTAGTTTTACTGCTATTGCTTTCTTCATGACTTATACATGTTCCTATGACTATGAGATTATGCAACTCCCGAATACCGTAGGAACACCTTGTGTGCTATCAAACGTCACAACGTAACTGGGTGATCATAAAGATGCTCTACAGGTGTCTCCGAAAGTATTCATGGTGTTGGCATAGATCAAGATTAGGATTTGTCACTGCGAGTGTCGGAGAGGTATCTCTGGGCCCTCTCGGTAACACACATCACAATAAGCCTTGCAAGCAAAAGACTAATGAGTTAGTCACGAGATGATGAGTTACGGAACGAGTAAAGAGACTTGCCAGTAACGAGATTGAACTAGGTATAGAGATACCGACGATCGAATCTCGGGCAAGTAACATACCGTTGACAAAAGGAACAACGTATGTTGTTATGCGGTTCTGACCGATAATAGATCTTCGTAGAATATGTGGGAGCCAATATGAACATCCAGGTTCCGCTATTGGTTATTGACCGGAGATGAGTCTCGGTCATGTCTACATAGTTCTTGAACCCGTAGGGTCCGCACGCTTAACGTTTGATGACGATCGGTATTATGAGTTTATGAGTATTGATGTACCGAAGGTAGTTCGGAGTCCCGGATGAGATCACGGACATGACGAGGAGTCTCGGAATGTCTGAGACATAAAGATTGATATATTGGACGACTATATTCGGACACCGGAAGTGTTCCGGGAAAGTTTCGGCTTTATCGGGATTGCCGGAGGGGGTTACCGGAACCCCCTACGAGAGGGGATGGTCCATAGTGGGCCTAAAGGGAAAGAGAGAGGCAGCCCATAGGGCTGGCCGGCGCC
The DNA here is from genome assembly GCA_902687465.1 of Secale cereale. Lineage (NCBI taxonomy): Eukaryota > Viridiplantae > Streptophyta > Magnoliopsida > Poales > Poaceae > Secale > Secale cereale. Next base: position 841,545,142 of record LR738714.1, read on the forward strand.
CCCACCTAGGGTTCCTAGTTGGACTAGGATTGGGGGGGGGGCGCCACCTCTCCTATTCCTTTCCCTCTTCTTTCTTTTGGTGAATCCTACTCGGAATAGGATTGCAATCCTATTCCTAGTAGGACTCCTTCCCTAGCCGCACCAGGAGAAGTTGGCCGGCCTCCCTCCCTTGCTCCTTTATATACGGGGGTAGGGGGCACCCAAAGACACACAAGTTGAATTGTTTTAGCCGTGTGCGGTGTCCCCCTCCACAGAAACACACCTCGGTCATACCGTCGCGGAGCTTAGGCGAAGCTCTGCGCCGGTGAATACATCATATCCGTCACCACGCCGTCGTGCTGACGAAACTCTCCCGTGAAGCTCAACTGGATCAAGAGCTCGTGGGACGTCATCAAGCTGAACGTGTGCTGAACGCGGAGGTGCCGTACGTTCGGTGCTTGATCGGTTGGATCGCGAAGAAGTTCGACAACATCAACCGCGTCGCTTGACGCTTCCGCTCCCGGTCTACGAGGGTACGTAGACACGCTCTTCCCTCTCGTTGCTATACATCTGGTAGATAGATCTTGCGTGATCGTAGGAAAATTTTAAAATACTACGTTCCCCAACAGGCTTATACCTTTAAGTCGTGCCTCGACACGTAGGAGGTATAGTCCCATCCTGGGCATTACACCCCCATAAACGTCTGCGGACGCGCTCGGTTAAGGACCGGACGGAGGAGTGAAGAAAAAAAGTGACCCAACCAGACCCCTTACATCATCCCCATTCGTCCGGTCTGTCCGTGAACTCTCATACTATGGAAAAAAGTAGGGAGGATATGACAGCTCCCGGACACGTCCGGTCAGTCCTACACATAGGACGTGGCCCATGCTGGACCACCTTTTCTCATTTTATTCTCTCTCTTCATCTCCATCAGTTACGTGCAAGTGACCGACATATAAGGAAGAAAATGACCGGTATGGTTGTATGGATGGACAAATAGAGTGTAATGCCCAGGATGGGACTATACCTCCTACGTGTCGAGGCACGACTTAAAGGTATAAGCCCATTCTGGAATGATCTCAAGTTTGGTATCTTTGCACGACTCATGTAAAAGAGGGATTAAATTGCAAAAGGAGATAGTTGGCTTACACTCGCCACTTCACACAATACATTACATGAGCAAAACATCATTCAAAACATCACAACCCGACTACGGGTAAGATCCAAAAGAAGGATACCAAAACAACATAAAGCCACAGGTCCAGATCGAATCCTAGTAGAAACCACTACTGATCGTCGAAATGTCACAAACATACGGCTACTCTCTTCATCGAGCTCCCAGCGAAGCTCTGAACCAGCTCCTGCATCATTCTCGGCTGAACCTGCATCTGGTGTTGTAGTATCTGTGAGCCACGAGGACTCAGCAATCCCATAACCATGGGTATCAAGACTAGCAAAGCTTTATGGGTAGGAAGAGGTAAAGTGGTGAGGTTGCAGCAGCGGCTAAGCATAATATGGTGGCTAACTTACGAGTACCAGAATAATATGAGCATCTACGCAAACGGTCGCAAAAGTAGTGATCGCTAAAGATCCTGAACTACATACGAATCAAACATAACCCCACCGTGTTCTCTTCTCTAAATGAAAAGAGACAGTCACGGTTACTCAGGCGGTGGTGTGTTTTACTTCGGATCATCTGTCAAGTTTTCTACAACCGGACATTAACAATTTCCAATCTGCCACATAACCGCGGGCACGGCTTTCTAAAGATCATAACCCTGCAGGGGTGTTCCAACTTAGGCCATCACAAGCTCTCATGATTAGCTGAAGCGATAAATATAATATCATCACCCCTTATCTTAGGGAAATCCGATCAGGCTCGGCTTCCCGGTAGCACAAGACATTTCGACAATGGTAAACCAAGTCCAGCAAGACCTCCCGGTGTGTCGACACCCTGATAGTAGTCGCGCGTATCTCGTCTCAGGCCACAACCGGATGGGTGATGCTACAGGTAAAACCAAACCTCGAGTTTCCCCGTGGTGGCCCTACAGGACCCCCGTTTGGGACCAACACCATCAGCACTGGCCCCCCTGCTATGTAGAAAGAATCCTCGGGTAGCGCTAACCCTATGCAAATTAATTAATTAATTAAGTTGTTATTATGAGCAAATTAAAACCAATGTTGGGCCTTGCTGGAGGAGTTTTATTCAAAGTCGAACTGTCAAGGGGTCCCCATCCACCCATCGTGTAAGGAACGCGAAATCAAGGAACATAATGCCGGTTTATCGGCGCCTAAGGTGGCATGAGTGGAACAAAACACCGAGCAAAAGGCCAAGCCTTCAACCCATGCCCAGTATATAGGTGTGTTATTAATAATTATAGATATTGTGATATAACAACAACAAGTTCCCTCCTGGAACGAACTTCATCTTCACCTGCAACTAACAACGCTATAAGAGGGGCTGCGCAAGCGGGGCTGAGCAAGCGGGTAACATAGCCAAACAGTGGTTTTGCTAAGAAGGTGTCAAGGTTAGAGGTTTCATGGCAACAAGGAGAGGCTGACATAAAAGATGGGTAGCGCGACATGTAACGATAGCATCGAGACAACTAAGCATGGCAATGGTAGTAAAGGTATCCAAGGGTATGATCATCTTGCCTGGAATTCCGCAAGGAAGAAGAACGGATCCATGAAGTAGACGGAGCAACACAGTCGAGCGAATCCTCACAACTCCGGAACGGAACCGAAGCTAACAAGAGAAGCAACCGGAAAGAAGCAAACAACACGGTAAACACACAAGCATAAACATGGCATACGATGCACAAACAAGTATGATGCATGTCCGGTTTAATTATGCATGGCCTGGCAAAGTGCACAAACAAGACTACAAGTTAAGTGGAGCTCAATATGCAACGAGTTGCATATTGACGAAACACCACATTTACTTATTTAATTGACTCTTGTTTATTTACAAGACAAGATTAAATGTTTGTTAACATGGCAAGAGGTGAAGCAAAAGTAAACTACCTATTTAGACATTTTAAATGAGGCCGGAAGAACAACAACAATTCCGGAAAATCACCATGAGCATGTTTAGCAATTATTAAGCAACAACATTTAAGCATATTAATGTAGTTAACATGATGCGGATGACATGAACAAGTTTTATGCAACTATTAGTTAAACGTTAACATGAAGATGATATGAAGTATTGTCACCGTGGTGGAAGGAAAAGGTGCCACGGCAACAATCCGAAAATGATGCAATGGCAACATCTCGGTTCCGGTAACTCGTTGAGAGTCCGATGCAAAAGGAAGATGGCGTGAGCGAGTCAAACGAGATGAAAGGTGGGGCGATCCCGTCACCGGGTTCCCACGAGTCGGCGACGAGGCAACCGAGGAACATGACAAAAGGACGAAGCGGGCACGGGGCTCACTAGGGAAGAAACAACTCATACAACACGAGCAACACACGGGTCATCGTCTCGGGGTTATACCTTCGGAACAAACGTTCACGGGGCGGTTCGAGTCGTCGAGGGACGTACAGGAAGAAGTCGTACACGTTCGTAGAGGTACTTGCGGTCTCGGCGACGGTAGTTGTTCGGGCGTCGAGTTCGTAGATGTACTTAGCGCATCCATCGTTTCCGGGCGACGGTAGTGGTACATGCCATAGAGGGAAGTAGTTGTTCTCGTTCATCGGTAGGGATACTTGTCGAGTCGGTCGTCGTGGTACTTGGGGGTTCTCGTTCTCGCGACGGTAGTGGTACTTGACGTATCGCCGTATGTAGTCGAACTTGTGCATCGGAGGGGTACTTGACGCGTCGTGTAGTCGTACTTTCACGAAGTCGTTCACGGGTCTTGGTCTCGCGTCGATCTTGCTGGTCTTGGACACACCGAAAGGAGCACTTGGCAAAAAAAAACAGCAACAAAACATGGCGGTCCAACATGGAGCAGCAAAGGCCCTGGCAGCGGCAACTTGGCGATGGAGGCGAGGCAGGGGCCGGGCGCTGGTGTTGCTGCCTGGACGAGGCAGGGCATGGGGCGCGCCGGGGCGCTGGCAGAGAGGCGAGGAGGTTCTCGGGCGCACGGGAGGAGACGCTCCTGGCCTTGGACGCCGGAGATGAGCGGGCGCTGGAGGCAGGGATGGCTGCTGGCCGGCCCGGCGCTGGAGACAGCAGGGGGCTGCGCCCTGGAGGACGGACGAGCTGGGCGTGGCGGCTCGGCCTTGCGCGGGATGATGGCGAGGACGGGCGGAGGGAGGCCCGGAGGGAGGGGCGGCCGGTTGGTTGGCCGAGGGAGGATGAGGGCTCCTGGCGCGCGGGATGACGGCGGGAGGCAGGCGCTCGGGGCCTTGGCTCGGCGCACTGGAGGCGATGCGGCCCGGGGCGGAGGGGCGCGGCGCCTTGGTGCCTGGCCGGCGCGCGAGGCGAGGAGGGAAGGGGTTGCGAGCGAGAGAGGTGAGGCTCGGGTCGAGAGAGAACGGGGGAATCGCGCGAGGGAGAGAGCGAGGAAGAGGGAGCGGGTTCGGCGGCGCTGGGAGGGACGAGCGTTGCGGTCGGGGCTCGGGTAGGTGCGGGCTAGGGTTGACGTGGGGAGTGGCCTTGGGCCAGAAGGGAATGGGCCGGCTGGAGGCTGAGCAAGCCTTAGGGAGGCTGGCTGGGCCGAAGGACCTCATGGGCCAGGAGGCTTGTGGCTGGGCTGCACTTCTTCTTTTTCTTTAACAGAAAAAAGAAGAAAGAGGAAAAAGAAAAGGAGGCTTAGTGGAAGATTTAGCACATGGGATATTTTCCTCGAGCCCATAAAAATGAGCGTAGTCCAAGAAAAATATAAGTGGCAAGATTGAAAGATATGAATTCAAATTCATTTGAATATGGTCCAAATGGATTTGAATATGAATGGGTATTTGAAGATTCCAAAAATGTTGAGGTTTTTGGAGGAACCTCGATACAACGGAAAAGAATAATTGGCAAGGTTTTTGAAGGAGAAACTCAAAGTGAAAAAGACATGGGGAAATTTGCAAGTGTGTTTGGGTTAGTTCCAAACAAATGGAATATTTATTAATATAGCTCCCTAAATATTGAGAGGCTTTTATATGTTATAAAGAGAAGTCATTCTTCCCTCGATTTAAATGGACCGAAGGTCCACACGGTTTATTTAGGTTGAGATGCAAAATAAATATGACATGATGGCATGATGACATGATGCAATGCAAAAATAAATAACACAAGCACAAAGAACACACGGGAGAACCCGGAACATCTGGAATCTTCTGGAATCTTCTGGGACGTCGGTCTTCGGGCGTCACAACTCTCCCACACTAACAGAGGATCTCGACCCGAGATCCTAGAGATAGCACCGGGTAGAAACGAAAAAGAAGAGGTAAAACAAAGTTGCTTCTTTGACAGACGAGTGAAACCAAAGAACCTTGAGAGGTTGAACAAATTGAAAGAAAGAATACAACGGAGATGAACGAATATCAAACACTCCGGTAGATTGAGGAACAAGGAACATTACGAGAACCTTGTAGGTTGAAAGACATGAAACAAGAGCTCACGGATCGCGAAAGAATTCCAAAACCACTCCGGTTAACCAAGATTGAGAAGGAATAAGAACGAAATAATTTGGACAGCACTCCGTCTGAAATGGAAGGAATTAACAAGAACTTGAGGAGATGGGAAGATACTTGATGAAATCAACAAAACACTGCCTCCGGAACAATTAAAAGAATGGCACAAGGGGTAAGAAGGATTCAGACAGCACTCCGGTTGAAAAGTGAGGCAAAACTAGATAAGATGAGGGAACTAGAATGTAGGTGACAACATTCCAGTTAAATGATAAGCAAGGAAAAGAACATGATCTCGATAAAACGAGATGATGGTTTGGAGAGAACAATATCAGAATGCCTCCGGAATGAAAGAATAGCATAGGTCGTTGGAAAGAAAAGAACGGAGAAGAAAATGACAACTTCTCCCACGAATGAATAAGAAAAACATCCTTACGAAGAAGGGTTGAACGGAGTTGTTGGAAAATCAACAACGAAAAGAATAAGCTCGTTGTGGGCTTATGGAAAACATCTCAAAATTAAGAGGTGACAACCAGCCACTGACGGAAACATTTAATTGGATTGAGATCAACAAGGAGACGATATACTTATTTCGTCCGAATGATAAATGAAGAATTTGGGTCATTTATAAGCACCACAATAGCAACAATCCTTAGGGAAAGATTTTAGGTGAAATACAACCCAAGATTACTCCAACAAATAAATTGAATGGTTGGAAAGATCTCCTGAACAAAGATAATGATGGGTTTAAATATCTCATTCTTGATAACTCGTGAATCATGAAACATGAAGGAATTGTCAAGAATGACATAACACCACCTGAAAAGATAAGGTAGAAAGGATTGCAATTGGAAATCATGACGAAGAAAGCTTGAGCTCCAACAAGAATCTTGATGAAGACTTCGAGGATGAATTAAATGATGATGAACCACCATGAAGAACTCCGGTAATGAAAGCATGAGAAGTGAAAGATGAAAAGAATAAGATTCAAGGCCTACGATGAATTAGATGGAGGTTTGAAATGATATAATTGAAATAACTTGGAGCTCCGGAAAACAAGATGAACAACTTGGAACCGAGGATATGGTATGATGAACAAGCTCTGAAGGAAGGGATTAAAACACCTTGAAGGAATAAGAATAAGAATTATGTCATGCATATCCTTCACCAATTTAAATTGATGACAACCAAAGGATTTGGCATACTACTTATTCTCGTTGGAAAGAATTAAGAGAGATCTCGCACAAACTTGGGTAATCTCCAATGAACCACCGGTAGGATTACGAAAAGAGCAATGAATTAAAACGATAACAACGGAAGGGTAATCTTGAATGAGCCGCCGTAAGAATATGGAGACGAACGAAGAGGCATCAATGAAGCATATTTGGAGAACGAAGTTGAAAACTGAGAACGAAGAAATATTCTGAAATGATGGCCTTCGGAGGATCACAATGGAAAGAATTCATAAAATGCTTCGGACGGTATAAAAGAATTCCTCACAAACCGAACAATAATGAGGATGGCATGAAGCTAAAACCACAACTCATCAAGAGAATCGGTCAAAATTTAAGAGAAACACTTCTCCGGTCTCCAAATGTTGAGAATGAAGACGAGAAATGCCATGAAGAATTGTATAGGCACTCCGTAAAGAAGAATTAAAAGGTTGAACCAATGATGAAAAAGAATTGAACGCGATCTTGGAGAAGGACTGTGACTGATGGGAATCATTCTTACATCACACTTAAAAAGAATTCTCCGGAAAAAGAAGAGTCAGGTAAGATCCTAGAGAAAGACCTGTGGGTTAGGGCCCACTCAAAGAAATCACCGTTGAAAAAGATTGCTTAAGAGATATTGCACCGGTTGAATTAAATGGCTTGAGTAAGATGACAATCCTCAACAAAATAATTTGAACGGATTAGGAATGGAATTATGAATGTTCAGCACTCTGGATATGAATAGCAAGAGGAGAATGATTAATTGGTGCACCGAAATAAGAAAGCATTGTGAAAAGAGGAAAAAGGATAAGATCAACACCGAAATCTTGAATTACATCCATCGGCAGAATTTGAGAACAAAAGAATGATGAACTTGAAGCTCTTGAGCATCTTCACGATAAATCTCCGGATAAGAACATTGAAGGAAAAGAATGAAGAAATATCACATGAATAAAATAGATATTTCATTAAGAATTCCAGCTCCATAAAGAAAAGGGAGGGAGGTTGGGGAAAACAAAGATAGCTTGGGATGAATGAAACAGACACTCGTCAGATCTCTCAACGGCGTCTGTATGGAATAACTTGAAGAGAAGGCACACCGGTTGAAAAAGAATTTAACATGAAAATCTCGATGGTCAAGAAGGACTAGCACTCCCATAGAAATATGATAATACCGATTAGGAAGGTATGGAATCAACATTTGACATCGAAGCAACTCGAATACCAGAATCAAAACAAGAACAAAGGATAGATATGTTTATGAAGAAGATTATGTTGCAACATATCTATCCGAACAGAGAATTGAACGAATGAATTCCGCAGGTACATCAACTTGTCGAGAAGCCACTTGGAAGAACAAAAGATAAATAAAAAGGAACAAGGAACAGATAGAACAAATACAAGATAGAAGTTTCGTTCGACATCTTCGTGCTGAAAGCTTATGGAACGTGTTACAAAAGGGTTTTGCAATCTCCGGATCAGCATAGCCAAGGACCCTTTAAGATGCAACTCCCGATCAGAACAAGCCCATAAAACCACTTCACTCAATGTAGAACCCCAAACTTCATATCGTGCATCCGTTGGAAGAATGCCTAGAACTACTAGATGAACCCACCTATTAATTTCCGAAAGTTTCCAGTTATGCAATCAGGTGTTGGGGATACAGGGGAAGCACCGCGCACTCAACTCTAAACCTACATCCAGCTGTATCCATCCTTCAACACATAACCAGTCTTTCTCGAAAACCGTTTACCTCGGACCTTCGAAACGCATCCACTATAAGCTATGGCAATACTCCCGAACTACCTCCCCAGTACTGGGTGATGTCGGGGTTATCTTGCCACTAACCACATAGGAGAGTTTTCGATGTCGGCCGTATTAAGTATTCTAGTACTGCCGCGATGGATTTGTGACGACAACACCTCGGAGCTCAACTCCCTGGGACACTGCCACAACCCCTAATGAAGGAGGCATCGAGAACAATGTTCTCGTCACAAAGACATCGGAACAATCCAAACAATACTCGCGAGATCCTAAAAAAAAATTTGGTGCCATTTTTGAAAGTAGAAGAGGCAAGAGTAATCGTCCGGAGTCCTCACCAGAGTGACAAGAGAAGACGAGCAAAAGAAATCCTACTCTCCGATATATATATATATAGGACTCAAAACATTTTCAAGTGTGTGCCTAGACTCAACCGTCAACGATTCGATCAATCAATGGGGGCTTCTAGGTCGGAGAAGGCTCTGAATACCAACTTGTAATGCCCAGGATGGGACTATACCTCCTACGTGTCGAGGCACGACTTAAAGGTATAAGCCCATTATGGAATGATCTCAAGTTTGGTATCTTTGCACGACTCATGTAAAAGAGGGATTAAATTGCAAAAGGAAATAGTTGGCTTACACTCGCCACTTCACACAATACATTACATGAGCAAAACATCATTCAAAACATCACAACCCGACTACGGGTAAGATCCAAAAGAAAGATACCAAAACAACATAAAGCCACAGGTCCAGATCGAATCCTAGTAGAAACCACTACTGATCGTTGAAACGTCACAAACATACAGCTACTCTCTTCATCGAGCTCCCAGCGAAGCTCTGAACCAGCTCCTGCATCATTCTCGGCTGAACCTGCATCTGGTGTTGTAGTATCTGTGAGCCACGAGCACTCAGCAATCCCATAACCATGGGTATCAAGACTAGCAAAGCTTTATGGGTAGGAAGAGGTAAAGTGGTGAGGTTGCAGCAGCGGCTAAGCATAATATGGTGGCTAACTTACGAGTACCAGAATAAGATGAGCATCTACGCAAACGGTCGCAAAAGTAGTGATCGCTAAAGATCCTGAACTACATACGAATCAAACATAACCCCACCGTGTTCTCTTCTCAAAATGAAAAGAGACAGTCACGGTTACTCACGCGGTGGTGTGTTTTACTTCGGATCATCTGTCAAGTTTTCTACAACCAGACATTAACAATTTCCAATCTGCCACATAACCGCGGGCACGGCTTTCGAAAGATCATAACCCTGCAGGGGTGTTCCAACTTATTCCATCACAAGCTCTCACGATTAGCTGAAGTGATAAATATAATATCATAACCCCTTATCTTAGGGAAATCCGATCAGGCTCGGCTTCCCGGTAGCACAAGACATTTCGACAATGGTAAAACAAGTCCATCAAGACCTCCCGGTGTGTCGACACCCTGATAGTAGTCGCGCGTATCTCGTCTCAGGCCTCAACCGGATGGGTGATGCTACAGGTAAAACCAAACCTCGAGTTTCCCCGTGGTGGCCCTGCAGGACCCCCGTTTGGGACAAACACCATCAGCACTGGCCCCCCCTGCTATGTAGAAAGAATCCTCGGGTAGCGCTAACTCCCTATGCAAATTAATTAATTAATTAAGTTGTTATTATGAGAAAATTAAAACCAATGTTGGGCCTTGCTGGAGGAGTTTTATTCAAAGTTGAACTGTCAAGGGGTCCCCATCCACCCATCGTGTAAGGAACGCGAAATCAAGGAACATAATGCCGGTTTATCGGCGCCTAAGGTGGCATGAGTGGAACAAAACACCGAGCAAAAGACCAAGCCTTCCACCCATGCCTAGTATATAGGTGTGTTATTAATAATTATAGATATTGTGATATAACAACAACAAGTTCCCTCCTGGAACGAACTTCATCTTCACCTGCAACTAACAACGCTATAAGAGGGGCTGAGCAAGCGGGGCTGAGAAAGCGGGTAACATAGCCAAACAGTGGTTTTGCTAGGAAGGTGTCAAGGTTAGAGGTTTCATGGCAACAAGGAGAGGCTGACATAAAAGATGGGTAGCGCGACATGTAACGATAGCATCGAGACAACTAAGCATGGCAATGGTAGTAAAGGTATCCAAGGGTATGATCATCTTGCCTGGAATTCCGCAAGGAAGAAGAACGGATCCATGAAGTAGACGGAGCAACACAGTCGAGCGAATCCTCACAACTCCGGAACGGAACCGAAGCTAACAAGAGAAGCAACCGGAAAGAAGCAAACAACACGGTAAACACACAAGCATAAACATGGCATACGATGCACAAACAAGTATGATGCATGTCCGGTTTAATTATGCATGGCCTGGCAAAGTGCACAAACAAGACTACAAGTTAAGTGGAGCTCAATATGCAACGAGTTGCATATTGACGAAACACCACATTTACTTATTTAATTGACTCTTGTTTATTTACAAGACAAGATTAAATGTTTGTTAACATGGCATGAGGTGAAGCAAAAGTAAACTACCTATTTAGACATTTTAAATGAGGCCGGAAGAACAACAACAATTCCGGAAAATCCCCATGAGCATGTTTAGCAATTATTAAGCAACAACATTTAAGCATATTAATGTAGTTAACATGATGCGGATGACATGAACAAGTTTTATGCAACTATTAGTTAAACGTTAACATGAAGATGATATGAAGTATTGTCACCGCGGTGGAAGGAAAAGGTGCCACGGCAACGATCCGAAAATGATGCAACGGCAACATCTCGGTTCCGGTAACTCGTTGAGAGTCCGGTGCAAAAGGAAGATGGCGTGAGCGAGTCAAACGAGATGAAAGGTGGGGCGATCCCATCACCGGGTTCCCACGAGTCGGCGACGAGGCAACCGAGGAACATGACAAAAGGACGAAGCGGGCACGGGGCTCACTAGGGAAGAAACAACTCATACAACACGAGCAACACACGGGTCATCGTCTCGGGGTTATACCTTCGGAACAAACGTTCACGGGGCGGTTCGAGTCATCGAGGGACGTAGAGGAAGAAGTCGTACACGTTCGTAGAGGTACTTGCGGTCTCGGCGACGGTAGTTGTTCGGGCGTCGAGTTCGTAGATGTACTTAGCGCATCCATCGTTTCCGGGCGACGGTAGTGGTACATGCCGTAGAGGGAAGTAGTTGTTCTCGTTCATCGGTAGGGATACTTGTCGAGTCGGTCGTCGTGGTACTTGGGGGTTCTCGTTCTCGCGACGGTAGTGGTACTTGACGTATCGCCGTATGTAGTCGAACTTGGGCATCGGAGGGGTAATTGACGCGTCGTGTAGTCGTACTTTGACGAAGTCGTTCACGGGTCTTGGTCTCGCGTCGATCTTGCCGGTCTTGGACACACCGGAAGGAGCACTTGGCAAAAAAAAACAGCAACAGAACATGGCGGTCCAACATGGAGCAGCAAAGGCCCTGGCAGTGGCAACTTGGCGATGGAGGCGAGGCAGGGGCCGGGCGCTGGTGTTGCTGCCTGGCCGAGGCAGGGCCTGGGGCCCGCCGGGGCGCTGGCAGAGAGGCGAGGAGGTTCTCGGGCGCACGGGAGGAGACGCTCCTGGCCTTGGACACCGGAGATGAGCGGGCGCTGGAGACAGGGATGGCTGCTGGCCGGCCCGGCGCTGGAGACAGCAGGGGGCTGCGCCCTGGAGGACGGACGAGCCGGGCGGGGCGGCTCGGCCTTGCGCGGGATGACGACGAGGACGGACGGAGGGAGGCCCGGAGGGAGGGGCGGCCGGCTGCTTGGCCGAGGGAGGACGAGGGCTCCTGGCGCGCGGGATGACGGCGGGAGGCAGGCGCTCGGGGCCTTGGCTCGGCGCACTGGAGGCGATGCGGCCCGGGGCGGAGGGGCGCGGCGCTTGGGTGCCTGGCCGACGCGCGAGGCGAGGAGGGAAGGGGTTGCGAGCGAGAGAGGTGAGGCTCGGGTCGAGAGAGAACGGGGGAATCGCGCGAGGGAGAGAGCGAGGAAGAGGGAGCGGGTTCGGCGGCGCTGGGAGGGACGAGTGTTGCGGTCGGGGCTCGGGTAGGTGCGGGCTAGGGTTGACGTGGGGAGTGGCCTTGGGCCAGAAGGGAATGGGCCGGCTGGAGGCTGAGCAAGCCTTAGGGAGGCTGGCTGGGCCGAAGGACCTCATGGGCCAGGAGGCTTGTGGCTGGGCTGCACTTCTTCTTTTTCTTTAACAGAAAAAAAAGAAGAAAGAGGAAAAAGAAAAGGAGGCTTAGTGGAAGATTTAGCACATGGGATATTTTCCTCGGGCCCATAAAAATGAGCGTAGTCCAAGAAAAATATAAGTGGCAAGATTGAAAGATATGAATTCAAATTCATTTGAATATGGTCCAAATGGATTTGAATATGAATGGGTATTTGAAGAGTCCAAAAATGTTGAGGTTTTTGGAGGAACCTCGATACAACGGAAAAGAATAATTGGCAAGGTTTTTGAAGGAGAAACTCGAAGTGAAAAAGACATGGGGAAATTTGCAAGTGTGTTTGGGTTAGTTCCAAACAAATGGAATATTTATTAATATAGCTCCCTAAATATTGAGAGGCTTTTATATGTTATAAAGAGAAGTCATTCTTCCCTCGATTTAAATGGACCGAAGGTCCACACGGTTTATTTAGGTTGAGATGCAAAATAAATATGACATGATGGCATGATGACATGATGCAATGCAAAAATAAATAACACAAGCACAAAGAACACACGGGAGAACCCGGAACATCTGGAATTTTCTGGAATCTTCTGGGATGTCGGTCTTCGGGCGTCACATAGAGACTCAGAATAGACACGTTCGGTTACTGATCGGGCACGTCCGCGGACATTTAGGGGGCTAGATTTTCTATGTCGGGTTGTAGGCGCACTTACATGATTACGAAAGTTAAAGTTTTGTACTATGTGCACACGCCGAAAGGCCGTGACCATATATACCGGACAACCCATCTCAACTAGTACAAGATAAGTGTCCATCTTGTCTAAAAAAAGATAAGTGTCGATCAAGGCCATTTCTTTGATGAGATCACAATCATTAGTAGTAGGAATTGTGTAACATTTCATTAGAAAGAAGGCCCTTATAATGGCCCAAAAATGAAAAACTAAGCCCAAAGCATATACTCTAGTGGCTACTGGTGGCTATAACCTTTTCAAGTGGCCATACATTCATTTTTTGCCAAAAAAAACATATAGTCCTACTCTACTGGCTACTTGGTGGCTAAAACAGCAATGTTGACCTCTGGTGAGTCGGAAAAAATTATGATCCAATCATTCTACGTGTGCATTCAATTAATCCACCGAGCAATGTGAGACACGGAGAGAGAGAGAGAGAGAGAGAGAGAGAGAGAGAGAGAGAGAGAGAGAGAGAGAGAGAGAGTCTTATCTCAATGTACATTTAGTAAAAGCCAGTTGTTGTGTGGTGCTGTCAAGACGATAGGTAAGATTTAGTAGGAAGCGTTGAACCCTTTGTCTCGGGCCGCATGTGTATATGTAGAAGGTTTGCCATGTCTTACAAGCTTTGGAATATCGTTAGGATTCTTCTTACATCGAGATAGATTACAACTTACGGAAGAAAAATAGAACAGAAGAAGAGATAGAAACCGTTTAAACATATCTACTACCTCTACGTAACTTATTCTAACATTCTCCCTCAATCCAAACCTATGGAATTTTGTCTAGGTTTAGATTGTACATGAACTCATTTAGTCTCCTCGTGGTAAGCGGTTTAGTGAAGCCATCAGCAAGTTGGTCTTCTGTGGGAATAAACTTGATGTCAAGTAGCATTCGCGCTACTCTTTCTCTCACAAAATGAAAATCAATCTCTATGTGTTTTGTACGTGCATGGAATACAACATTTGCAGAAAGATAGGTTGCACCAATGTTGTCACACCATAACCTTGCAGCTTGTGGAGCCTGTTGAGGAACGTAGTATTTCGAAATTTTCCTACGATCACGCAAGATCTATCTAGGAGAAGCATAGCAATGGGTGGGGAGAGTATGTCCAGGTACCCACATAGACCGAAAGCGGAAGCGTTTAGTAACGCGGTTGATGTAGTCGAAGGTCTTCGTGATCCAACCGATGAAGCACCGAATGCACGACACCTCCGCGATCTGCACACTTTCAGCTCGGTGATGACGCTCGAACTCTTGATCCAGTTGAGGCCGAGGGAGAGTTTCGTCTGCACGACGGCATGGTGACGGTGTTGATGAAGTTACCGACGCAGGGCTTCGCCTAATCACCGCGACAATATGACCGAGGTGTGTAAACAGTGGAGGAGGGCACTGCACACGGCTAAAACAATTGTCAACTCGTGTGTTCTAGGGTGCCCCCCTGCCCCCATATATAAAGGAGCAAGAGAGAGGCCGGCCGACCCTATAGGGCGCGCCCAAGGGTGGCAATCCTACTCCTACTAGGATTAGGAACCCCTCTTTCCTAGTCCAACTAGGAGAAGCAGGAAGGGAGGGAGAGAAGAGAAGGAAGGAGGGGCGCCGCCCCTCCCCCTAGTCCAATTCGGACTAGGACATGCAGGGTGTGTGGCCTGCCCTAGGTAGCCTCCCTCTCTCGCACCTAAATCCCAATAAGGCCCATTACTTCTCCGGTCGTTCTGATAACCCTTCCGGCACTGCGATAATTATCCGGTGACCCCCGGAACTCATCCAGTGTCCGAATAATATCGTCCAATATATCATTCTTTATGTCACGACCATTCCAAGACTCCTCGTCATGTCCGTGATTTCATCCGGGACTCCGAACAACCTTCGGTACATCAAAACACATAAACTCATAATACCAATCGTCATCGAACGTTAAGCGTACAGACCCTACGGGTTCGAGAACTATGTAGACATGACTGAGAATCATCTCCGGTCAATAACCAATAGCGTAACCTGGATGCTCATATTGGTTCCTACATATTCTACGAAGATCTTTATCTTCGATCGTCGGTATCATCATACCTAGTTCAATCTCGTCACCGGCAAGTCTCTTTACTTGTTCTGTAATACATCATCTCGTGACTAACTCATTAGTCATTTACTTGCAAGGCTTATTACGATGTGTATGACCGAGAGGGCCCATAGATACCTCTCCGACACTCGGAGTGACAAATCATATTATCGACATATGCCAACACCACAAAAACCTTCGGAGACACCTGTAGAGCATCTTTATAATCACCCAGTTACGTTGTGACGTTTGATAGCACACAAGGTGTTCCTCCGGTATTCGGGAGTTGCATAATCACATAGTCAGAGGAACATGTATAAGTCATGAAGAAAATTACACTACTTTGTTTAGAAAAAAAAAAAGAATTTTACACTGAAGTTCTAAGAAAAATTACACTGCAATTCGGGGAATAATTACACTATAATTACATAAATAAAGCATGAAGTTTACACTGTAATTATGGGAAAAATTACACTGTAATTATATAAATGAAGCATGGAGTTTACACTGTAATTCTGGGAAAATTACACTGTAATTGAAAAAAAGAAGCATTGGGATTACACTAAAATCTGGGCTAAATTACACTGCAATTCTAGGGTATATTACACTGCAATTACAAAAAGGAAGCATGGGGATTGCCATGAAATTCTTGGATAAATTACACTGTAACAATAGGGGCATACTACACTGTAATTTTGGGCTAAATTACATTGTAATTCTTGTGAATAAAAAAGATAAGTCATTAATTATAACTAGACCAGAAAGACTCACATGATTCACATAGAAATTGAAAATACCTTTATCAAACCATCTATCATCACTAGAAAGATCTTGATAAATAATTCAGTCAACAAACAGAAAAATTAATAAACTGAATGAAAGAATAAAAACGAAAATGAAAGTAGAGAACAAGACAGAAATAAAGGATCATTCAAAGAATCAGCACTCTCGATAGAAGAAACTACTGAAATATCCTTGTGAGAGACTTTCCGTAGTCTCCCTATTGACCTAAACCTAACAAAACAGAATACATGACAAAGAAATTGAAGAAAGCTGAAAATTACAGGGTAATGGGGCTCAATTACAAGGGAAGTCTCACAACAAATACACCGAAAGGAAGCAATCAGGGGAATTATAGAGTAATGGGGCATATTAATACAGTGCAAGAATCACTTAAAATATAGTGTAAAAACCAACCTAAATACAGTGAAACTCTAAGTCAAAATACACACTAATTTAGGGCACCTTACAATGAAAAGGTAGATGAAGTACACTGCCAAAAACTGAAGATAAATTATATAGTAAGAATGGGGGATATTAGAGTGCACAACCACATGAATACATGCAAAACATCTGAGAAAAATTACAGTGTAAATAACGAAGAAACATCTCAGCAACGGGGAGGCAAAAAAAAATCTGACTTCACTGGGTGGTACTAATCACAAAACGCAGTGCCGGTGGTCGTTCCAGGTCCACGCCTGGTCGCTGGGCCCTTCCTTTGCTGCTCGGCCCAGCAGCCAACGGAAAAGAGAAAGGGCCTTCTCTCCCTAGATCGAGCAGGCGGGCGCCATTTCCACAAACCCTCCCACGTCCCTCCCGCCCGCCCCTTCTCTCCACCGTCCATGGCCGACGCCCTGCCGAATTCCGGCGGCCTGGCCATCAACCCGCCCACAAAGGTGAAGAAGAAGGCGGCCAAGGCACCAAGGAAGCTACGGTCGGAGTGCACGCCCGAGGAGATCTCCAAGTTGGGCGCGGAATCGGCGAAGAGGAGGAGCTGAGTGCGGTCGTCAAGGCCAATGCCGCCGCGGCCATGTTTGACGCCCAGCGAGATGCGCTGTAGGCCGCGCGGCGCAAGGCCGCGGTCGACGAGAAGGAGGACCTCGTCAACAAAGCGCACGCCCTCCTCATGATTGGCATGGGCCGTCCGACCGGGTTCCCTGCTGCGGCCGTCGTCCCCGCAAGCACAGGCTCGTCGGTCGCCGGGCCTCCGCACTGCCAGACGTCACGGAACACGCCCATGTTGCCCGGCTTTCCTCCGCCAAGGCAGGACGGCCAGACCCGTTTCTCGGGGTCGCCGAACGTGGGCTTGTTCGCGCCGTCCACACCGCGTCCTTCGGCCGCCATCGACCTCAACGTCACGCCTGGGTCCAGCAGCGGCGGCCAGGCGTCCGTCGAGATGCAAAGAAAGCCAGCACGGGCACCATGCCGGCCCCCTGCGTCCTTTTTGACGGAATGCTAACACCAACGCCAACGGTCGACGACCCCTTGTACAACCAGTACATGGAGGACATGATCTTCGAGGGTGGGAATCACCATGCCTACGACCCCGAGGAGACCCAAAGTCAGGATGGCCGCGCCCGGTACGTGCCCGATGAAGGGGCCGACGACCGTGCTGACTACGATCATGGTGACTTGTGGCATGAAGACGATGACATCTATGTCGAAGGTGATGGTGATGAAGAAGAAGTCAATGAGGTTGATATTAGTGGCCAGCCATTGTACATTGACGAGCTCACCAAAAGAGCGGAAGCACAAAATAAGAGGAAGAGCATTCACACGGGTTCATATACACAAGATGAGGACAAGTTGATTTGCCAAGCTTGGATGGAAATTAGCATAGATCCGAGGACCGGCGCGCAACAAAAGGGCATTGTTTTTTGGACTATAGTCCACAAAACATTCCATGAAAGGAAGATGTTCGAGCCCTACCAATTTACAAGCAACCGTGGCGTCGTCTCGATTCATAAGAGGTGGTTGTTCATCCAACAAGAGTGCAACAAGTATCAAGCTGCATTTGAGAGCGTTGAAGCACGGCCTGTGAGTGGTCTCGGCGTTGGGGGAATGGTATGCTCTCCTCTTCCTAGCCCTTCCTTGCTACGGCCATGCCACTTTGCATGACATGATGTCCCAAAAGGATGTGAGGGACGAGAAGAAGCGGCAAAGCAAGGACGAGCAAATGAAGCAATGCCTAGACCTTCAAAGAAAGATGTTTGAGATGGAGGAGGCGGCCAAGAGGAGGAAGATCGAACTGGAGGAGGCGGCCCGACAAAGGCAGCTCGACATTGAGGCCACCAATGCCGCCACCAAAGCGAAGGAGGTGGCCCTTGCGATCATGAGCGTGGACTTGTCGAAGATGAGCAAGAAGACGAGGGCCTGGTTCGAGGCCAGACAGAAGGAGATGCTCGACGCCGAAGGCCTGAACTAGGTCGTCCGATCGGTGAGGCCGTTCTTTTTGGAGGCTAGCATGGGTGCCGCTCGCCCGCTGGGCCGCTAGCAGTGTGCCGGCGAGAAAACATTCATTTTGGTGGCCGACTGTGTTGCCGGCCGCTTACTATGTTGCCGGCGAGGACAACTATTCATTTTGGAGACTGTCTATGTTGCCGGCCGCTCGCTGATACCGGCGATGGACGTGTAGGCCGCTGGCTCTGTTGCCGGCGTGGTGAACCGAAGCCGCTGGCCTGAACTAGGGCTTGGCATTCGAAACGTTGCTTTTGGTTTTCTAAATAGGCGCAAACATGATGGGGCAAATGGATGCGGCCGCGCGCTGGGCGCACAGCCACCGCATCTCCGGACACGTCCGGACACGACCCCATATCTCTACCCAAACGGACAAAATCCGAACAAAACGGACGTCCGTTTGAGGTCGCGCGGTGGAGTTGGCCTTACAAGAGGGCTGGCTAGGATTTCAACCGAATCAACAAGATCGGGAGATAGTTAGGAAAGAATAAAGCAAATTGTAACATGCGTAAGTACATGCAATAATACATATATTCAACACCCCCGCAGTTGATACGTCACCGGTAACGCATAGACTGAACCGGATCTCCTGGAACGTGGAAGTCGCGGTAACCCCTTTGTCATGACAATGTCAAATTGTTGCGCGGTGGAAACGTGCAAGACGCGGATGCGTCAGAGCCACCTGCCCACGCACGAAATGAGTATCTTGCATGATATGATGAACGGGCTCGGCGGAGAGGTAACGGCCAAGACGTTGTCGCAGTACACGATAATAGCCTGGGAAACGTCATGATGAAGCTCCTGAAGGAGTTGCCGAAGGCATGAGCACTCGACACGGCGTTGGCCACAACCCGATATTCCGCCTCGGAGCTGGAACGCGATACCATGGGTTGTCGTTTAGACGACCATGAGATGAAGGATGGCCCGAGATAGAAACAGTAACCGAATGTGGAGCGACGAGTGTCAGGACAAGAGCCATAGTGTCGCGGATGTACCGAAGAATCCGCTTCACTGGGATCCAATGGGTGAAAAAAAAGGCTTACTTCACTGGGTGGCCAGGCCAGCGAATGATTTTTACCTGGTCCAGTCAATGCTTCGTCTGGTAATGGTAATGCCTCAACAGAGCTAGCCCAGCTAGCTAGCTTAGCTGGTCCGGTCAATGCTTTCCTCGGCGATGAACACATCATTGCCTCGAGTTTTAAGAGGGTGTTTGTTTCCAGGGACTTATTGGTCTAGGGACTTAAATAAGTCCCTATAAGTCTCATCTAAACCAAACAGGAGGGACTTATAGGGACTTAAAGTGGGCATTTGGGACTTATCAAATAAGACTCTCAAGGAGGGACTTATAGGGACTTATAGTTGTAATATGGTCTACTAGTACATGTTAAGTCCCAGGAACCAAACAGGTAGGGACTTTTTAGGGACTTATGACTTATAAGTTGGGACTAAAATAAGTCCTAGGACTTATGAACCAAACAGGGCCTAAGCCGCCACACACGTTTGGAAGCCAGCGGTGTGGTACTAATTAATCAAATCAAAAAACGTGGAACCGAGCGGTGTCGCTGGGCCCTTTTCTCCTCGGCCCAGCAGGTAAGTTAACTATGGACTTAAGGACAGTGCTCCTCCTCCGCCCGGAGCGCCGGCGGTGACTATTTATCGCTGTGAGAACGCCTCGCTGAAGAGATCTACAAGTTGGGCTGGCCCATTCGCGTGCTTCCTCATATATGGTGGCCCGCGGCCCATATATATATACCTTGCTATAGGCGAGCGTGAAGTGCAGCTCGCATTAAGCGAGACATATCTCCTCCCCGCCCGCAGGACACCAAAATCCTCCCAGAGGGAGAGAACGGCCTCATCAATCGTCTTCGCTCGATCCATCGCTTTGGTCCCAAGAGCAAAGGGGGAATTTTACATGGAAATCGGGAGACGCCGCGGAAGTATCTTTGCTCTGAATACCAATTGTCAGGCCCCGAATACTCTGAAGGTGTAGATCGAAGAGAAATTGGGAGGAACAACAAAAGGGCATCTCAGATCCAGATCTATATTAACTATAGGTAATAGAGTATATGTGTTTGGTTCTGCCTTTCAGGTGAGAAATGGATTCAATGCATAACCCCACTCAGCCACAGCCCGACTGTTATATAGGTATACAAGTTACCTGCCACTGTTGTGAAAGTAAACAGTAACAATGACAATAGAAATAGGAGATCCAACGGTGTACGACGACCGTAAAGCTAGGAGTAGACGCTGGCCGTTGGATGTTGACGAAGTGTTACGTGATGGATGAGCTACACCAAACTGAAGCTTGTTTTGAACTTGTTCGCACCGGGCACTTGTTTCGCTTTTTGAAAATAAGTCAGGTTACACAAGCGGCACCTGTTTGAAGTTTGTGTGCGTGGAATTTATGCCATTCTGCTTGAATCTTGTAATCTTGGGCCATCTCTGTTTTGTTGTGATGCAAGCGAATCAGGTGGCATGCCATACTCGATTTTTCGACCGTGACAACTCGAAAACAAATGTCTTATGCCTGATGCAGATAAGGAGAATTTGTGCCTCGACGGCCACCCGGCGGGAGCTGCGAGGCATCGCTACCGGCCAAGGATGTGCCGCACGAGCTGGCCGAGCTGGTGCTCGACATCTATTTCGCC
This sequence comes from Secale cereale, assembly GCA_902687465.1. Classification (NCBI taxonomy): domain Eukaryota; kingdom Viridiplantae; phylum Streptophyta; class Magnoliopsida; order Poales; family Poaceae; genus Secale; species Secale cereale. The sequence continues at coordinate 841,566,507 of LR738714.1, forward strand.
CGCAACGGCATGCACCACTGCGAGTGGCTCCCCCTTGCCAATGCCCACTCCGATTCATGGCTCCTCTCTGCTGCCTTCTTCTTCACCGTGCCGCTCAATGCCAATGAATGGTATTATACTGTTGTTGTTCCTCCTTCTCCATTACCGAGTTTAATTTTATCTTAGCTTGGTGCCTTTGACGATTGAGAAAAATATTTTGTTTAGCTTTCAAATTATGTGTCCATGATATACATATTAGAGAAGATCAAATGTAGCCTTTCTGGTTGAGTACTTTAGCTTGCTTGCTAGATGACTTGGGAGTTGGGATACGCTTGACCCATTTCATGGCCCATTTATTTTGTTTCACTTGTTCTTGCTGCATGTGCACATGTGGAGGCACTAGTAGAAAACAGGGCTTTGGTTGGGGCCTGGTGAGCCCATTAGTCTTTAAGGATTTGAGAACACTTGATGTATGTCTTGCATGTGCTTATCTGTTGTGACAATGGGATATCACGTGATCTACTTGATGTATGTTTTGGTGATCAACTTGCGGGTTCCGTGACCTTGGGAATCTATGCATAGGGGTTGGCACACGTTTTCGTCTTGACTCTCTGGTAGAAACTTCGGGGCACTCTTTGAAGTACTTTTTGTTGGTTGAATAGATGAATCTGAGATTGTGTTGTGCATATCGTATAATCATGCCCTCGGATACTTGAGGTGACAATGGAGTATCTAGGTGACATTAGGGTTTTCGTTGATTTGTATCTTAAGGTTTTATTCTAGTACGAACTCTATGATAGATCAAACGGAAAGAATAGCTTCATGTTATTTTACTACGGACTCTTGAATAGATCGATTAGAAAGAATAACTTTGAGGTGGTTTCGTACGCTACAATAATCTCTTCGTTTGTTCTCCGCTATTAGTGACTTTGGAGTGACTCTTTGTTGCATGTTGAGGGCTAGTAATATGATTCAATTATGTTATCCTTGTTGAGCGAACTTGCACTAGTGAAAGTATGAACCCTAGGCCTTGTTTCCTATCATTGCAACACTGTTTATGCTCACTTTTATGTTTTGTTACCTTGCTGTTTTTATATTTTCAGTTTACAAAAACCTATATCTACCATCCATATTGCACTTGTATCACCATCTCTTCGCTGAACTAGTGCACCTATACAACTTACCATTGTATTGGGTGTCTTGGGGACACAAGAGACTCTTTGTTATTTGGTTGCAGGGTTGTTTGAGAGAGACCATCTTCATCCTACGCCTCCCACGGATTGATAAACTTTAGGTCATCCACTTGAGGGAAATTTGCTACTGTCCTATAAACCTCTGCACTTGGAGGCCCAACAACGTCTACAAGAAGAAGGTTACATAGTAGAAATCAATAGGCATCCAAGATGGGTATAATAAAAACTTTCATATAAAGTGCATTGAATATTATGAGAAGTTTGATACTTGATGATTGTTTTGAGTATGAGGATGGTGATATTAGAGTCATGCTAGTAGACTAGTTGTGAATTTGAGAAATACTTGTGTTGAGGTTTGCAAGTCCCGTAGCATGCATGTATGGTAACCGTTGTGTGACAAATTTGAAGCATGATGTATTTCATTGATTGTCATCCTTTGTGTGGAGGTCGGAATCGCGGGATGATTAACTCCTACCAACCCTTCCCTTGGGAGCATGCGTGTAGTACTTTGTTTTGATGACTTGTAGATTTCTGCAATAAGTATGTGAGTTCTTTATGACTAATGTTGAGTCCATGGATTATACGCACTCTCACCCTTCCGCCATTGCTAGCCTCTCTTGTACCGCGCAACTTTCGCCGGTACCATACACCCACCATATACCTTCCTTAAAACAGCCACCATACCTACCTATCATGGTATTTCCATAGCCATTCCGAGATATATTGCCATGCAACTTTCCACCGTTCCATTTATTATGACACGCTTCATCATTATCATATTGCCATGCATGATCATGTAGTTGACATCATATTTGTGGCAAGGCCATTATGCATAATTTTTCATACATGTCACTCTTGATTCATTGCATGTCCCGGTACACCGCCGGAGGCATTCATATAGAGTCATATTTTGTTCTAGTATCGAGTTGTAAACAAATAGAAGTGTGATGATCATCATTATTAGAGCATTGTCCAAAAAAAGGCCAAATAAAAAAGGAAAAAAAGAGAAAGGCCAAAAAAGGAGAGGCCCAAAAAAAATGAAAAAAAGGAAAAGAAAAAAGAGGACAATGCTACTATCTTTTTTTTCCACACTTGTGCTTCAAAGTAGCACCATGGTCTTCATGATAGAGAGTCTCTTGTTTTGTCACTTTCATATACTAGTGGTAATTTTCATTATAGAACTTGGCTTGTATATTCCAACGATGGGCTTCCTCAAATGCCCCAGGTCTTCATGAGCAAGCAAGTTGGATGCACACCCACTTAGTTTCTTTTGTTGAGCTTTCATACATTTATAGTTCTAGTGCATCCGTTGCATAGCAATCCCTAGTCACTCACATTGATATTTTTTGATGGGCATCTCCATAGCCCATTGATACGCCTAATTGATGTGAGACCATCTTCCTCCTTTTTGTCTTCTCCACAACCACCACTCTATTCCACCTATAGTGCTATATCCATGGCTCACACTCATGTATTGCGTGAAGGTTGAAAAAGTTTGAATTTTTTTATGTATGAAACAATTGCTTGGCTGAAACCGGGGTTGTGCATGATTTTGGTATTTTGTGTGACGAGGACGGAGCATAGCCAAACTATATGATTTTGTAGGGATGAACTTTCTTTGGCCATGTTATTTTGAGAAGACATAATTGTTTTGTTAGTATGCTTGAAGTATTATTATTCTTATGTCAATATTATACTTCTGTCTTGAATCTTTCGGATCTGAACATTCATGCCACAATAAAGAAAATTACATTGAGAATTATGTTAGGTAGCATTCCTCATCAAAAATTCTGTTTTTATCATTTACCTACTCGAGGACGAGCGGGAATTAAGGTTGGGGATGCTTGATACGTCTCTAACGTATCTATAATTTTTTATTGTTCCATGCTATTATATTATCTGTTTTGGATGTTTAATGGGCTTTATTATGCACTTTTATAATATTTTTGGGACTAGCCTACTAGCCCAAGGCCTAGTGCAAATTGCTGATTTTTGCCTATTTCAGTGTTTCGCAGAAAATGAATATCAAACGGAGTCCAAACGGAATGAAACCTTCGCGAGGACCGTTTTTGGAACAAACGTAACCCAGAAGACTTGGAGTACACGCCAGGGAAGCCACGTGGCGGCCACGAGGCAGGAGCGCGCGCCCAGGGGTGGTAGGTGCGCCCCCCACACTCGTGGGCCCCACGTAGCTCCACCGACATACTTCTTCGTCCTATATATACTCATATACCCTGAAAACATCCGAGAGCACGACGAAACACTAATTCCACCGCCAATATTTATTGCTACTGCACTATTTATTCTAGTTCCTACTTATTTTTACTTATTATTTATGTGAAAAAAATCAGCCAAAATAATTAATTGGAATTCCAATTAATCATTGAAGAAATTAAAAAGGGATAAAATAAGAAAATCCAAGTCTTAAATGAAAGGATCTGGTTGGAATCTTAAAGTGTGGTAGAAATAACTAAGTACGGATGTGACAGTGGCATAAAATGAGAGTACTTAGTGAATCTAACTACCGTCACCAGAATAACATCTTTGCCTTGGGAGTTTGGGAGACCCTCTATGAAATCCATTGAGATGTGTTCCCATGCCATATCTGCTACTGGAAGTGGTTCAAGTAATCCAGGTTGAAGACATTTTTCATGCTTGGCCCGTTGACAAATAGGGCAAGTAGCAATATAAGTAGTAAAAAATGCCTTTGATCCTTTGGTATGTTGCTCTCATACCTGAGTGTCCCTAATGCACCACAAGTAGAGTGGATCAATCGTAGTCCTTTCGACAACTAAGAGTGTCGTGTTGGGGAACGTAGTAATAATTCAAAATTTCCCATGTGTCACCAAGATCAATCTAGAAGATGCTAGCAATGAGAGAGGAGTGCATCTTCATACCCTTGAAGATCGCTAAGCGGAAGCGTTGCAAAGAACACGGTGGATGGATTCGTACTCGCGGCGATTCAAATCGCGGAAGATCCGACCTAGCGCCAAACGGATGGCGCCTCCGTGTTCAACACACGTACAACATGGGGATATTTCCTCCTTTATCCATCAAGGGGGGAGGAAAAGTTGAGAGAGAGCTCCGGCAGCACGATGACGTGGTGACGGTGGAGCTTGTGGTTCTCCGGTAGAGCTTCGCTAAGCACTAGGGAGGAGGAAGAGGTGTAGGAGGGGGAGGAAGGGCAGCGCCGTAGCGCGGAGACGTGTCCAAGGGTGCCGCTGCTCCTCTCTCTACCTCTCTATATATAGGGGAAGGGAGGAGGAGGGGCTCCCCAGATCCAATCTAGGGGGCGGCCAAGGCAAATGGGGGCGCCCCCTAGGGAAACTGTAGGGTGACTTGCCCCCCAAGCCAGGTGGAGGGAACCCTAGATGGGGTGCCCCACCTCTCCTGGTTACGTGGGAAAGGGTGTGGGGGGCGCACAACCCCTTAGTGGGCTGGTTTCCCCCCTCCCCTTGGCCCATGAGGCCCTGTAACACTTGGCCTGGCCCCCGAAACACCTTTCGGTCATGTTGGCCTAGCCCGGTACCCTCGGAACACTTTCAGACTCCAATACCCTTCGTCCAATATATCAATCTGTGGCAATGATGGGAAGGAATCGAGGCTTCTGTGTCAATGATGGCGGAGGCGAGTGAAGTCAGAGGTATGGTGATGGTTGTGGTAGTCGGCTCTTCTCTAGCGTGTTCATGGGGTTATCTCGGGTTGCGTTGTTGCGGTGAAGTCGGAGCTGCGGTGGCGGGGGGCCTATGGCGACGATGACGAGCAACAGGTGGTCTCTTCGGTTGTTTTTCGTGGCGCCAACCTTGCATTGTTCTCCTTCAGAGCTTTCCATCAAAGTTGAAGTTGCGTTGCTCTCGGTGTGGGTGGCTGAGTCTGGCATGGGTCTTCTTTTTTTCCGCACGGCCGCTACGGTGAGGGTTGAGTCGATGTCACCTTCGATGAAGTCAGAGTTGCTTGCTCGGAGTTTAGGGAGGGCGATGACGCCTATTGGGTTGAAGTGATGACGATGACGTCTGCGTGTATATTGACGAGGTCCTCTTTGTTAAGGCGTGTGTGGATAATCATGTGTTTGCCGCTCGGCGGTTGTGACGGTTTTAGACCAATTTTCCGTTGATTAACTGGACAACTCTCTTCTGCTTAATTAATGGATGAGGAAAATCTTTTGCCTCCGCTTCGAAAAATATATATATTCCGGACTGTGATTTGGTACTGCGCTGAGAAACTTCAGGTATGCGGACAGAAGTCCTTGGTGCAGGTATTGGTGCAGTATTTTCATCCTGAAGCACCAGGCTCAGCCGCAGAGAATCAACCGAGAGGCTGGTTTTGAGGTGTTTGTCCTCAGGTTGTTTCATCTCCATCGCCGGTGACGTGCCGCTGTAATGTGGCATGGAAGTGTCGTTGCTCGGTTGTTTTAGCCCACACAAATCACCCGTGAAGTTTATGAGCTGCATCATACCAAATTTAGGCGCCAACACTGCCACCATAGTCCTATTGCTGGTAGGGAGACGTCTCTACGACCACAGTCGGCAGGGATACCATAAGATAAATGTTAATAGTCCGTGGGAGAAAAACAACCATGAACAAAATCCATCATAGATGGAGTAAAAAACGAAGAAAGGGAAAAAAAGACTTACTTCACTGGGTGGCCAGGCCAGCGAATGCTTTTTACCTCGGCAGAGCTATAGCTCAGCTAGCTAGCCTAGCTGGTCCGGTCAATGCTTCATCTGATAATGCCTCAACAGAGCTAGCCCAGCTAGCTAGCTTAGCTGGTCCGGTCAATGCTTTCCTCGGCCATGAACACATCATTACCTCGAGTTTTAAGCCGCTACATACCTTTGGAAGCCAGCGGTGTGGTACTAATCAAATCAAAATACGTGGAACCGAGCGGTGCCGGTGCGCTCGTTCCAGGTCCAATACGTACTTTCATTGCTGGTCGCTGGGCCCTTCCTTTGCTGCTCGGCCCAGCAGCCAACAGAAAAGAGAAAGGGCCTTAATTCTCTCGCTAGATCGAGCAGGCGGGCGCCGCCAACATCTCTTCTGGATCCGCTACGTCGTCGAGCTGGTCCGCCACGCTCGGCTCCTTCTCCACATCCACGTGCGCTTCCTCTCTCTCTCTCTCTCGGGGCGCAGCCATGGATCTCGGACCCAGTGTAGAATTGGAATATGCAATACGTACTTTGATTGAACAGGTGCCGTACCATATATGGTGTGCTAGGATCTCAACCGAATCAACAAGATCGGAAGATAGTTAGGAAAGAATAAAGCAAATTCTAACATGCCTAAGTACATGCAAGAATAACGCATAGGTTGGACCGGATCTCCTGGAACGTGGAAGTCGCGGTAACCCCTTTGTCATGACAATGGCAAATTGATGCGCGATGGAAACATACAAGATGCGTGTTAAGTATATGTGTTGTGCATATCTGTGTATTGGGTCCACCTACTAGTTCCTTTATAGTTGAGGTCGTGGCCCACCTCTTGTACATCATATATACGTGCCTTTGCACATGAGCAATACATCGTGCAATCATACATGGTATCAGATTTTTAGGTTTCTTTCCGTTTCCGCCGCCGCCGCGCACCACCTCCGCGCCGCCGCCGCCGCCCCACCGCAGCCGCTAGCGCGTCATCCGCGCAGGCCGCCGCCGGCATGCCTCCGCGCGCCCACCGCCGCCGCTACTACAGCCGCCGCCCGCCGCTCTTCCAGTCGTCGCCAGCCGCTCCTCCAGCCGTCGGCCGCCGTCGCCGCCGTCGGGGTGCCCAAGCCCGCCGGCCGACACTCCTCTTCCCGCCGCCGGCCACCGCCCCTCCAGCCGTCGGCCGCCGCTCTTCTTCCCGCCGCGTCGCGGGTGTGGCCGCCACAACCGTCGGGTGCCCGCAACACTCCACCCGCCAGACCTGCTCCCGCCCGATCCGCTAGCGGGTCCAGCCACCCGCTTCTCCAGCCCGACCCGCTAGCCACCTCGCTCCCGGCCGCTCAGCCGCCGCTCGCTGCTGCCTCGTCAGCACCTGCCCGCCCGCATCGCCCAGCAGCCGCCGCTGCTGCCTCGTCAGCGCCCGCCCTTCCGCATCGCCCAGCCGCCGCCGTCGCTCACCTCCCGCCGACAGCCGTCGATGGCGTCAACCGGCCCATCCGCTTCTGCCGTCCCGCCGCCGGCGCCCCCTGGCGCGGCTCCACCAGTGTATGGGTCGGCCGCCACGTACGGCGCATCCGGCGTCGCCCCGTCTGCCTACGGGGCTCCGTCCGCTCCCACGTACGGGTCTTTCGGGTACTGGTGGGAGTCGTCAGCAGGCCCGCACTCGCCAGCTGAGCTGCAGCCAGACGACGCCTACGGCTTGGTGTCTCCATCCCTATCGTCGGCCCTGCCGCCGGCTCCCTGGGACCCAGTGCTCCTCATCAGGCTGCATGCTGGTCCTACGTCGAACAACTACACTGGAGGTGGTGATTGGTACATGGACACCGGTGCTACGGCTCACATGTTTGCTCATCCTGGTAACCTTTCCTCCTTCGCTCCTGTCTCCACCGATCGCCGCATCATTGTCGGCAACGGTTCCACGCTTCCTATCACACACGTTGGGCACACTTCCTTTCCCTCTAATTCTACACCTTTATCTTTGTCTAACATACTTGTGTCTCCTCATCTTATTAAGAACCTTATCTTCGTTCGTTGCGTCACTCTTGAAAATCCTGTCATTGTTGAATTTGACGAGTTTGGGTTTTCTGTCAAGGATGCCCGCATCAGGATGGTACTTTACCGATGTGACGGCCCCGATGAGCTCTATCCGGTGCTTTCGCCCTCATCCACCACCACCGCACCGGCCGCTCTCTCCGCTGGAGTTGATCTCTGGCACGCTCGACTGGGTCACCCCAACCCCGTCACACTTCGTCATATCCTAGGACTTTCAATTTCAGTTGTCATAAGATTGAGGATCACACTTGTCATGCATGTCGAGTCGGCAAACATGTTCGCCTGCCGTTTAATAATTCCACCACCATTGCTTCTTTTCCTTTCCAGTTAATTCATAGCGATGTGTGGACCTCTCCGGTTCCTAGTAATTCGGGCTATTTATATTATCTGGTCATTCTTGATGATTATTCTCATTATGTGTGGACTTTTCCTTTGTGCAGAAAGTCGGATGCACTCTACACCTTGACGGATTTTTACTCCTATGTCAGCACGCAGTTTGGGTGTCCCATCCTTGCGCTTCAGACTGACAATGGGAAAGAGTTCAATAACCTTACTTTCGGCACCTTTCTATCGCACCACGACACAATTTTTCGTCTCACATGCCCGTACATTTCACATCAGAACGGTCGAGCTGAACGCGTCCTTCGCACTTTGAATGACTGCGTTCGTACGCTCCTGTTTCATGCTAACACGCCGCCTCGTTTCTGGCCGGACGCACTCGCTACTGCATCACTCCTCCTTAACCTTCGACCCTGCCACCCATGGTGGAACTATGCACCTCACTATCTTCTCTTTGGTACGCCCCCGTCCTATGATGGCTTGCGTATCTTTGGGTGCCTTTGCTACCCTAGCACTGCTGACACCGCTCCTCATAAACTTGCACCCCGTTCTGTCGCTTGCATCTTCATCGGCTACCCCTCCAACACCAAGGGATACCGGTGCTACGATCCCGTCTCCCACCGTGTGTTCACTTTCCGGCACGTTTACTTTGATGAGCATGTGTTTCCTTTTCACCCGGTACCCCCGGCTGTTCCTCCCGCCACAGGTGACGCGGGCTCCTCGACACCTCTACCAGGGCGCTCGGCGCGCCCCTCTTGGCCCGCCCTGGCTTTGAGGCGCGCCTCCCCCGCATATGGCGCCTCCTCCAGCCGCGGCGCTGGCTCCCCCGGCGCCCCCGCTATTGGCGCCCGCGGTCCCCTGGCGTCGCTGCACCCGCGGCGCCCCCGACGCACTCGGCGCCCGCGACCCCCCCGGCGCCCCCGGTGCCCGCGGCTCCCTCGGCGCCCTCTGCATCACCGGCGCCCGCGGCCCCCTCGGCGCCCTCGGTGCCCGCGGCCCCCTCGGCGCCCCCTGCATCATCGGTGCCCCCGGCCCCCTCAGCGCCCCCGGTGCCCGCGACCCCCTGTTCCTGTGGCCGGTCCGGTCACCCGCGCCCGTACAGGCGTCTTTTGCCCGAGCTCGCGCTACGCCTCGGATGACTACGTCCACGCGGCGTCCACCTCTGAGCCGTCGCCATTGCCGTCCTCCGTTCGAGCCGCTCTTTGTGACCCGCTCTGGATGGCTGTGATGCAGGAGGAGTTTGACGCCCTGTTGCGCAACCGGACGTGGCAGCTTGTTCCCCGTCACCGGCACGCCAACGTGATTACTCGGAAGTGGGTCTTTAAACACAAGCTCCGTCCTGATGGTACCATTGATCGCTACAAAGCGCGTTGGGTCATTCGTGGCTTTCGACAGCGTGCTGGCATCGACTTCACCGACTTCACCGACACCTTTGCTCGGTCGTCAAGCCCGGCACGATACGCACGGTTCTCCACCTTGCGGTCTCCCGTGCTTGGCCGGTGCACCGGATGGACATCTCCAACGCCTTCCTCCATGGTCACCTCGAGGAGCAGGTCTTCTGCCAGCAGCCCACCGGGTTCATTGACCCGGCGCTTCCTGACCACGTGTGCCTGCTTTCGCGGTCCTTGTACGGACTCAAGCAGGCTCCGCGCGCTTGGTACCAGCGCATCGCTGCGTTTCTACACCAGCTTGGGTTTTGTTCCACCCGCTCGGACGCATCGCTCTTCGTCTATCATCAAGGCTCTGACACGACCTACTTGCTGCTCTATGTCGACGACATCATCCTGACGGCATGTACAGCCGGCCTCCTCAGCCAGCTCACTGATCGTCTTCGCGCTGAGTTCGCCATCAAGGACTTGGGTTCTTTGCACTACTTCCTCGGTGTTGAGGTGGTGCGACGTCCGGATGGCTTCTTTCTTCATCAGCGGAAGTACGCTCATGAGCTCCTGGGCCGTGCTGGCATGCTCAACTGCAAGCCCGCCGCTACGCCTGTTGATACGAAGGCCAAACTCTCTGCCTCGGATGGTTCTCCCGCTTCGGATGCCGCATTCTACCGGTCCATCGTTGGAGCTCTCCAGTATCTCACCCTGACTCGGCCGGAGATTCAGCACACCGTACAACAGGTGTGTCTTCATATGCATGCTCCTCGAGATGTTCACTGGGCCACTGTCAAGCGGATTCTTCGCTACGTCTGCGGCACTATGGAGCTCGGCATCACGCTCTCCGCCTCCGCCGATACCGCCCTCACCGCCTATACCGATGCAGACTGGGCGGGCTGCCCTGACAGTCGTCGCTCCACCTCGGGCTATTGTGTCTTCCTTGGACCATCACTCATATCATGGTCGTCCAAGCGGCAGCCTACGGTTTCTCGCTCCAGTGCTGAGGTTGAGTATCGTGCAGTGGCCAACGTCGTTGCCGAGTGTTCGTGGCTTCGCCAGTTGCTCCAGGAGCTCTCCTGTCCCGTGGATCGTGCTACAGTGGTCTATTGCGACAACGTCTCGGCTGTCTATCTCTCCGCCAACCCGGCACATCATCGTCGGACCAAGCATATTGAGTTAGATATCCACTTTGTTCGGGAACAGGTGGCCCTTGGCCATATTCGTGTTCTACACATCCCTACTTCCCAACAATTTGCCGATATCATAACCAAGGGCTTGCCTACGGCATCATTTGAGGAGTTTCGGTCCAGTCTTTGCGTCAGCAGCGATGCCGCTTCGACTGCCGGGGGGGTGGGTGGGTGGGTGTTGAGTATGTGTGTTGTGCATATCTGTGTATTGGGCCCACCTACTAGTTCCTTGTATAGTTGAGGTCGTGGCCCACCTCTTGTACATCATATATACGTGCCTTTGCACATGAGCAATACATCGTGCAATCATACAACGCAGATGCGTCTGAGAGCCACCAGCTCACGCACGAAATGAATATCTTGCTCGATATGTTTCGTGCGGCGATGATGAACGGTCTTGGCGGAGAGGTAGACGGCCAAGACGTTGTCGCAGTACATCATAATAGCCTGGGAAACGTCATTATGAAGCTCCACATCTTGGAGTTGCCGAAGGCATGAGCACTCGACACGGCGTTGGCCACAACCCGATATTCCACCTCGGCGTTGGAACACGATACCATGGGTTTTCGTTTAGACAACCACGAGATGAGGGATGACCTGAGGCAGAAACAGTAGCCGGATGTGGAGCGACGAGTGTTAGGACTGCCGGCCCAATCTGCATAAGAGTGGACGACCATGTCAGTGGAGGAGGACGCCGTCAATGTAAGTCCCAGAGCCATAGTGTCGCGGATGTACCAAAAAATCCGCTGCACCGGGATCCAATGAAAGAAGTCCACATACCCCCCTCAGGTTTCAGGAATCGGCTACTTAACCCCCTCAACTCCAAAACCAGGTAAATCACCCCCTAAACTTTACAAAACCAGATGAATCACCCCACACCCAGTTATAAGCTGTTTCATTAAGCGGTTTTGCAACTTGGCATGATTCAACGAGCAGATGTAAACATTGGGCCTTACATATCAGAGACTCAAATATATCTCCCCTACAATGACGCGACGTACTCCCTGACGGTGCTGCTCCCGTTGCTTCCGCTGATAGCGGCAACCACGAGCAGTAGCAGGAGTGGCTCAACGCGGGCGGTGCAGAACCACAGCATCTAGGGCTGGACCCACGACGATGATGTGTGCAAGTTCTCTAGCGTGGCTGCATCGAGGATTCCAGGTCGATGGCAACTCAACACCCTTGCCGAAACTTGGTGAGCTCCGCGAGTTCATTATGTCTTGATGTCTTCGACGATGGGAACGGGAATGCCTGCCAGACCTAGACGCAGCAAAGCAACGGAGCTCGGAGCGGCCATGGCGCCACGCCTCCACCCGAGATAGATGGTAACGCAACGCCCTTGCCGGAACTTGCCGAGCTCCGCGGCTAGCGGGAAGGCCTGCACGAAGCTGGACGCAGCAAGCGACGGAACCCAGAGTGACCATGGCGCACGCAAGGGCCATACATGAGGTGGGTAATATCAGCTGGAGTAATGCTTGTGGTGATCGTTTCGAGTCTCGCGTGCATGGCAGTACTAGTGCTGAATCAATCGAAGCAAGGATCGATCAGGAGCATGTGTACATGCATGTGTTGCTTTCCGGCCAGTGGCAAAGATCGACCAGCGGACTCTGGCGCCTGCTCCTGTGTATCCATGTGTTGCTAACTGATCAGGGATATATCAAGCTAGCCACATAGGAAGCAAATTCGTCAGCGTACTTTGTCGTCATCGTCGTGTGTCAACCGAGAGTACTCAGTGGTGTCGAGCTTGCCCAACAATGTGAAGACGGATATGGCGACTGCGGCTGTACAAGAGCATCTGTGTGCGACAGCATGGAGGCGACCAAACGTAACTTAGTTTGGTCAGGTCTGGAGGCCGTGCGAGTTGCAGCATCAGGTGGCCGTGGGGATTCAGACGGCGAGGATGCACAACCTGAAACGACGACGGCTGCCTAGGCCAGCCACCTGGACAAAACCATTCTCAAAACCACTTCTAAATCTCTTAGGGGATGTTTTGAATGGTTTTGTAAAGTTTAGGGGGTGATTTACCTGGTTTTGGAGTTGAGGGGGTTATGTAGCCGGTTCCTGAAACCTGAGGGGGGTATGTGGACTTCTTTCGTCTGGCAGGCATTCCCGTTCCCATCGTTGAAGACATCAAGACATAATGAACTCGCGGAGCTCACCAAGTTTCGGCAAGGGTGTTGAGTTGCCATCGACCTGGAATCCTCGATGCAGCCACGCTAGAGAACTTGCACACATCATCGTCGTGGGTCCAGCCCCAGATGCTGTGGTTCTGCACCGCCCGCGTTGAGCCACTCCTGCTACTGCTCGTGGTTGCCGCCATCAGCGGAAGCAACGGGAGCAGCACCGTCAGGGAGTACGTCGCGTCATTGTAGGGGAGATATATTTGAGTCTCTGATATGTAAGGCCCAATGTTTACATCAGCTCGTTGAATCATGCCAAGTTGCAAAACCGCTTAATGAAACAACTTATAACTGGGTGTGGGGTGATTCATCTGGTTTTGTAAAGTTTAGGGGGTGATTTACCTGGTTTTGGAATTGAGGGGGTTAAGTAGCCGATTCCTGAAACCTGAGGGGGGTATGTGGACTTCTTTCGGGATCCAATGGGTAAAAAAAAGACTTCACTAGGTGGCCAGGCCAGTGAATGCTTTTACCTCAGCAGAGCTATAGCTCAGCTAGCTAGCCTAGCTGGTCCAGTCAATGCGTCATCTGGTAATGCCTCAACAGAGCTAGCCCAGCTAGCTAGCTTAGCTGGTCCGGTCAATGCTTTCCTCGGCAATGAAGGCGTCATTACCTCCATTTTTATGCCGCCACACACGTTTGGAAGCCAGCGGTGTGGTACTAATAATTAATCAAATCAAAAAACGTGGAACCGAGCGGTGTCGGTGGGCCCTTTTCTCCTCATCCGCCCGGAGCGCGGCGACTATTTATCGCAGTGAGAACGCCTCGCTGAAGAGATCTACAACTTGGGCTGGCCCATTCGCGTGCTTCCTCATATAAGTGCAGCTCCCGTTAAGCGAGACATATCTCCTCCCCGCCCGGAGGGAGTGATGCGTTTGGAGTACACCAAAATCCTCCCAGAGGGAGAGAACGGCCTCATCAATCGTCTTCGCTCCACCCATCGCTTTGGTCCCAAGAGCAAAGGGGGAATTTTACCACTGTAAGCCACGACAGCCTCCGATCTCGACATCTTGCCGTCGTCAACGCTCCTCTCCTTCAAAGGGGATCCCGCGCAACCACTCCGCGCTACCGATCTGCACCCGAACTCTTACCGCCGCCTGTACCGCCAAATCGCCACCGCTGCTGCCATGGTTGATGAAGAGAACCCCGCCACCACACGCCTCCGCAGCTGGTCGTCCCCGCCGCCGCAACAAGGGTGAGAATAGCGTGGGATTTGTCGCCTCTACCAAGTGGTCAACTTGGTAAGCTATCTACAAAAAAAGGATTTGTCGCCTCTCCCCAAATTTTACATGGAAATCCGAAGACGCCGCCGTGGAACCTTTGTTCTGAATACCAATTGTCAGGCCCGGATTACTCTGAAGGTGTAGATCGAAGAGAAATTGGAGGAACAACAAAAGGGGATCTTAGATCCAGATGTATATTAACTATAGGTAATAGAGTATATGTGTTAGGTTCTGCCTTTCAGGCGAGAAATGGATTCAATGCATAACCCCACTCAGGCACAGCCCGACTGTTATATAGCTATACAAGTTACCTGCCACTGTTGTGAAAGTAAACAGTAACAAATGCTAGGAGTAGACGCTGGCCGTTGGATGTTGACGAAGCGTTACGTGATGGATGAGCTACACCAAACTGAAGCATGTTTTGAACTTGTTCGCACCTGGCACTTGTTTCTCTTTTTGAAAATAAGTCAGTTTACACAAGCGGCACCTGTTTGAAGTTTGTGTGCGTGGAATTTATTCCATTCTGCTTGAATCTTGTAATCTTGGGCCATCACTAGTAGAAAACAGGGCATTGAACCATGCCTGTCCAGCCCATTAGCCCCGGTTCAATCTAGAACCGGGTCCAATGGGGGCACTGGACCCGGTTCGTGAGCCCAGGGGGCCGGCCGGGCCACGTGGGCCATTGGTCCCGGTTTGTTTGGACCTTTTTGTCCCGGTTGGAGCGACAAACCGGGACCAATGGCTCTTGGTCCTGGCCCACCACCATTGGTCCCGGTTAGTGATATGAACCGGGACCAAAGGCTCCCCTTTAGCCCCGATTCATAGCACCAACCGGGACCAATGAGGTGCCTATATATAACACCTCACTATATATAACACCTCACTCAAGAGCAGAGCTCACTGCTCTGTTTTTTTTT
>LR738714.1:841594202-841639888 GCA_902687465.1 Secale cereale
CCCTCCCACGGCCGGCTCCGATCCGAAGGCACGAGGTAAAACTTTTTCCACAAGTAATGTGCATTCAACATGTTTCGAAGGGATGTAGTACGAGCTAATATTTTTGCTGCTCATATTTGTAGTGATGGACGAGTACGCAGACATATTTTGTTCTGTTGAGAAGTGGTGTTTGTTGGTCAGCAAACTTAACTCTATGAAGAAAAAGCGTTTTGCAAGCACTACATTAAAAAAATGTTGATGATTCCCAGCATGCGAAAGTGTTTGCTGAAATTCATAATTAAATCATATGATTTGGAAAGAAAGAAATTCATTATGCCATCAAAAAATGGTGCGATATCATTGCGCACTGAAGATGTGTTTGACATTTTCGGGCTTCAGAACAAGGGCAAAGATGCCATGAAAGCGCTAGGCAAAGGGGGGATAAAGTTGAAGGTGAAAGTGCCTAGTCGTTTTGTAGATTCCAATACGGGTCAAATGATGATAGACCAGCTGATTGAGGACATCGTTGCCAGTGGCACATACGATGATGATTGCCTCCGTAGAATTGTTCTGGTTCTTTTAGGCACTGTTCTTGCACCGCACTCCACGAAAAAAGTTCCTAATGCTTTTTACAAGTTAGTGGAATATCCGCTGATGCTTAATTGGACAGAAGATGAGGCTAAGAAGCGTGACGCGTACGACACGTCATACGGTCGTGGTAATGGGATGGTATGTATTAATGGTTCGTACTGCATGCACTTATGTGACTATATAAATGTTGAGCAAATTAATTTGCTTTGCTGTGTGACAGATTGATGACATGATAAGTGAGAAGTACAGACAGACATTAATCGCTCAACAAGGAAAAATTGCGGAGAAAGAATTGGAGCCGAAAGATCGAACATGTCGTGCCCAACAAAGAAAAGATAATAGAGATGAGGCTTCGTCGAGCAGGGACGCCACATTAGATCAAGTAATGAAATGCATGAAAGATATGCAAAAAGAAATTAGTCTTCTCCCTGGAAAATGTGCTGAGGTAACGAGTGAAGTGTATTTCAATTTTCATGAGTTTACATATTCATAATGTTCACATGTAGTTAATGTTATCGACGTGTCATTGTAGATAGTAGTGCAGAAGCTGTTGAAGAAAGGTCTTGTCTTCAAGTCAAACAGGGGGTTTCGTGATGAGGTTGAGTTTGTGGAGAATACTGAAGAGTGGGTGGACAAGTATGGTCCATCAAAATATTGGACAGATGTAAAATCAACTCCTGCAAAAGAAGATATGGACAACGGGATGGAGGCATCCTTCACCACTGGAAACGAGAAGAAGTTGACGCGTGATAAAGGTGTGCATCACAGCACACCCGATACAGGAGATGAAGGCGACCCCTTCGTGATCGAGGAGAATGGTAATTCAACCGACCCATCTCTAGCAACGGTAGACACAAATGAGTTTCCAGCTCTTACCGCAACCCCCAAAAATATGAATACAGTGTCAGACGGGTCTAGCGCGGATAAATCTGAGGAGATTAGTATGGATAGTCTGAACTTCCGTATTAAAAAGCTAAAGTAAATGGCACTAAGGAGAATGATGGGAAACGGAAGAGGAAACAGTCAAAATACTATCGTTCACCCTACCAGCAAAACGGTGGACGTCAACGTCCAAAGAAAAGTAAGTACTAGGTAATTTATTGTTGCAAGATATTTCTGTCCTTGCATGCACACTTTATGAACTCATTGTTGTTTACTATTTTAGATTTGTTTGGTGTAAGAGCTGCTATGGTTAGTACCGATTACATTGATGAGGAACACATAGAGGCTGCTAAGATTTATATCCAGAAACTAGCATCCTCGGAGAAGCTTTGTAGGAAAACTGTTGTGCACATGACAGGCATTGGTGGGGAGACATGTACGCCTAATATGCTTGAAGCCATTATTTCAAAAAAGTGGTTACAGGGCGCCGTAAGTATTGGCATTAATTTATAAAGTTGTACATGTCATTTATATGAATTACCTAATAGGCGTATTGTTGTTATGTTATTTTCAGGTTATCAATAGTTATTGCAACCATATGCAGACCCATAATCCTCGTGCTGACCGTCACATATTATTATCTTGGATGTCACACTCGCTTATCCTTCGTGCTGATGGAAAGGTTAAGAACTCTAAGAAGCATTTTATGGAACATTTCACAAATCAAAGTAAAATGATGTCTAGAGTTACTGAAGAGTATTTCATTAAAGATAAGGTACTTAACTTTACTATAATCTTTTGTACTACATAACTATCCGTGGGTACACCAACATGAATAAACTTTGTTGTAGGCATACTTTCCTTTTCATGTGGAAGAAAGTCATTGGATAACAGTTCTTATGCACAACAAGAAAAAAGAGTTTCAAGTCTTAAACTCTACTGGTGACTGCAGCAATAGAGTTCTTACAAAAATTGCTAAGCTGGTAAGCTTACAACTTCACGTAAACCAAAATATAGTTATTCGACACGTACTTCATATGAATTTCACATTTTTATTTCAGAGGGCTGAGATAGCTAAAGATACGACGGAGGTAAACTCCATTATTGCAACGGAACATCCTGACGTATCTTCCTGGCCAATAAGGGAATACGCTATGCCGTTACAATCTGACAGGTACGTTCCAAATGCGGAATTCGGATGTACTTCTTTGATCCATCAATAACACAACTCGTGGTGTCTTGCAGTGTCTCTTGTGGTCTTTTCGTGATCAAGTGCATTGAAAACTGGGACGGAGATGATTGGATATTTGAGTTTGACCAAGCAGATATTAATTCTTCAAGGGGACACATTCTAGCTGAAATACTTTTCTCGGAATGCAACACCATAGAAGTAGTGAAAGAGAAGATTCTGAAGATCATGGAGAACAAACGAGTCTGAGAATGGGGTGTTAGCTATTATCTCCACTAAATAAACGTGCCCTTGTCGGTACTTGATATAATTTTCTTCGTATTAAGACATCTCTTTATTGTAATGCGGCATGGTTTAGCATGTTCCGCAACTAAATAAACATGATGTGGTCGGTATTTGCTACAATATTTATGTGGGTGTCACTCTTATTTGCATCATTGTTGGTGATGATTTTTCAACTTCTTATATAGTGTGATGATAACGCCGATGTGGCCGTCCTGGCGCTGATTTTTAATACAGTTTTGCACTGTGCTGTAATGCGGACGCCGGCTTATTTCTGTGAAAAACAAAGTTTAGGAATATATCAAAAAATATAACTTAGAAAAAAATATGCCCAACCACCGCAGCCGGGCCCAAAGTGGCGACCAGATCACACCCAAATCAAGCCCGAAGGCGACTCGGGCGGCTGACGGAGCCGCTAATGGGCCCAGAAACGGGGTCCAACGAGGCTACGGGCGGTATAGGGAGAGGAGCTCAGTGGAGGGGGCGGAGACAGCTATTTAAGCCGCTCCTCGCGTCCCCCGGCTTCCGAGGTGGACTAAAGTTCCTCGTCGCGTCGCGCCCCGCGCTGGACGCATTCACCAGGCCGCCCCCTCCACCGGCCCGCCCAGTTCGGCCCAACGGAAGCAGGCGGCCACTCGCGTCCTCCTCCGGCCCACGCCCCCTTCCCCGGCCCACGCCCCCGACCGCTCCCCTCGCCTCGCGCGTCACGTTCGGGCATTCTTTATAGGAAAAAAAATAAAAAGATAAAAATATATAAAGATAAAAAAATGAAAAGATAAAAAAAATAAAAGATAAAAAAAAAGAGCTAGTAATGAGATTTAATATACATGATTTGACTACACCCTAATTATCACAATAATGACAATTAGGCAGTCGTGAAATCACATATACTAAACATTATTACTAACTGTTTTTCTTATATGCATATGCAGTCGTATATAAACAGGTCTCGACGACCTTCGGCGGGCGAGGTGGGACTAAACATCTAGCGGGCGGGGCGAGGGGAGCGGGGCGAGGGGAGCGGGCGGGGGCGTGGGCCGGGGGAGGACGCGAGTGGCCGCCTGCTTCCGTTGGGCGAGGGGAGCGGGCGGGGCGAGGGGAGCGGGCGGGGGCGTGGGCCGGGGAAGGGGACGTGGGCCGGGGGAGGGGGCGGCCTGGTGACCGCGTGCAGCGCGGGGCGTGATGCAACGAGGGAACTTTAGTCCCACCTCGGAAGCCGGGGGACGCAAGGAGCGGCTTAAATAGATGCCTCCGCCCCCTCCACCGAGCTCCTCTCCCTATACCGCCCGCAGCCCCGTTGGACCCTGTTTCTGGGCCCATTAGTGGCTCTGTCAGCCGCCCGAGTCGCCTTCGGGCTTGATTTGGGTGTGATCTGGTCGCCACTATGGGCCCGGCTGTGGTGGTTGGGCATATTTTTTAATATCCCTAAGCTTTGTTTTTCACAGAAATAAGCCGGCGTCCGCATTACAGCATAGTGCAAAACTTTATTAAAAATCAGTGCCAGGACGGCCACGTCGGCGTTATCATCACACTATATAAGAAGTTGAAAGATCATCACACACAATGATGCAAATAAGAGTGGCACCCACATAAATATTGTAGCAAATACCGACCACGGCGCATTTATATAGTTGCGGAACATGCTAAATCATGCTGCATTACAATAAAGAGATGTCTTAATATGAAGAAAATTGTATCAAGTACCAACAACGGCACGTTTATTTAGTGGAGATAATAGCCAACACCCCATCCTCAGACTCGTTTGTTCTCCATGATCTTGAGAATCTTTCTTTCACTAACAAACTGCTTCTCTACGCCCAATTCCTGAACAAAATATGAACAATATGGGTGAGAAAATATATTCGGTGAAATCAAATTGACAACATAACAAAAATAAGAAAATTGCAACTCACTTCTCATTCTTCTTACATGTAGCCTTGTTATGACCTGGGAGACCACACAGACTACATAAAGGACCACTTTTCTTCTCTGTAAAATTTTTTGGCCTACCATTCTTCATAATATTGGGGCCCCCCTTTGACCGCCCCTTCTTAGGTGCACCCTTCGTCGAAACTTTTTCAGGATCACCAATACTAGGTTGAACTTGTTGCGCCTGATTTGCCTCCTTCTTAAGCTTAGCATACCTCCTACTTCCTATAAGTTCCTCCTCTGAAATCTTTTTCTGCGCAATTATGGAGTCCAGAGCCTTCATCAACTCGTCAAACAAGAAGGGATCATTTGCTGCAACATGAGCAGCTTCCGCGGTTTTTATGGTTATTTCACTATATCGTTCTCTCTCCATTGGTCCTGACCAACCCCATCCAAACATATCACTCTTCCGCTGCACAGACAACCCATCTCTCGCATTTTTCGACAGCCGATGTAGGACACAACATTTTGGTATCTCAGTTATGTTCAAATGATGGAGAACAAATAGAATGTGTTTGCATGGCAGCCCTTTACGAACCATCCTAAGACAACTGCATGTTATAGTTTGTTCTGAGTTACCTGGTTCATAAACAACATTGTACCTGAATTTGTGGTTGTCCTTCCATGTCACCATGAATGTCTGACGCTCAATTCCCACGAGCGTCTCAAATATTTCCAGCTGACCCATCTTATGCAAATCATCTTGCAGGATATAGAAATTAGCAGGTGTGAATACTTTGGCGGCATGCTCCTCGAGGGCCTTATATTCAGTAACCGACGGCGGTAATTTCCGACGTGCCTCGTGGTCATCTTACGCCTCGTTCTCACGGAGGCGAACTATACAGTTCTCATAATGCACTACCAAATCAACTATTGTCATACCGTAGTCCAGGTGAAGGTGAAGGCAGGAGTTGAGGCTTTCGCTTCTCTGGTTACTTCGCATACCAAGAAAAAAACATCTGAAAGATATGAAGCTGCCCAAAGTGTTCTCTTTTTGTTCATCCTGTTAAGCCATTTTTCAGTTCTTTTCGTCTTCCACTTAACATAGAAAGCGGTCCATCTCTGCTCAAAGTTCGCCTGAGAGGTGGCATAGTACAAGAGCGATCTAAACTCATCCAGTGACTTGTAGTGCAGGTGCCGCTGCATATTTTTTCGATATGCCAGGAGCAAAGACGATGTATCACATCTGAAAGAACAGACCGAATAGCCCGGATCATTGAGGCGTCACCGTCTGTGATTATGGACTTTGGCTTCACCTGACAGTTTGCTTTCAGAAAAGTCTGCAGCAGCCAAACGTATGTCCCTTCGGTCTCATCAGCAATGATAGCACAACCAAACACTGTGGTGCAACGGTGCTTGTTAACTCCAACAAAGGGGACGAACGGCATGCCATATCTGTTCATTTTATAAGTGCTATCAAACACGACCACATCTCCGTAGTCCTGATAGTCCCTCCGCGACTGTGCATTGCACCAGAACATACTCTTCAGTCGCCCTTCCTTGTCAAGCACATACTCAAAAAAAAAACTCAGGGTCCTTCTCCTTCCTTCTCCTCATTATGCCAACTGCTGTCTCAGCATCACCCTGTGCAATGAGCTTCATCTTCTCTCTGCAACATAAATTGTAAATGTCCCTCCTGATAAGCCCGCACTTATCGTACGGACCATATCTGCTGATGAAATTGTCCATTATTATATGCTTTCTTATCCCGGCCGCTTCCATCACCAATATCTCGGCCCTCGTGCCATATCCAATCCGTCGGTGTGACCACAAAAAACAAACCTCATCGGGCCGAGCCATCATGTGGTTGCGATCATCAACGAATGACGCGACGAACCAAACGCCACTCTCTCTGTCCAGCTTTACCACCATATGTGCTCCACAGTCGCAACGAGTCTCCAGTCTAAGCCTCCGCTTGCGGCCCTCGATGGTTATGAACCTACTCTGCCTTCTCCCTGCCCTGGAGCAAAGAAACCGCCGGTACCGAATCATTCCTGAAGCACCTCGTTTGACCTTCTGTTTCCTGATGCTGAACCCGTGCTCTTTGGCGTGATTGTTGTAGAATATGTATGCATCCCCTTGTGATCGGAAGGTCATAGCCATGACCTTCCAATGTGTCTCCACCATCTTCTGCTGCCTTCGAGCCTCCTGAATGTCGATCCCTCCCTCATCCTGATCACCACTAGGATCATATGACTCCTCCTACAAATTCAGTTGAAAATATATATGTCAATTACTATCATTTAATTCATGCTTTTGATCTATACATCAACTATGAACTAACCTGGCTCAAGTTATCTGCGAATGATTCCTGAAAACTATTTTGCACATTGTCTACATCCACATCTTCCTGCAAATTTGTACACAAAAATAAATAGTTAGCCATGCCATACTTTGCAAACTCAAAAATAAAATCAACGGTTATGCCACTTACGTTTTCACTATTTGCGCCATGTTCATTATATCAAAATCCTCCGGAGGTAAGATATCATATGACGAGACGGAATCATTGTCGCTGTTGTCATCATCTTCGTTCAAATTATCGTTATCAGTTTTAGTCACCTTATCAGTATCATTCTCATCCCTCCCGAATGCGGATTCTTCGTCCATGTCAACACGCCTAACTCACAGAACTGCAAAACATCGTGTGTTAGGTCTAGTCCGTACATGAGGCGCTGCGGCAGGAGGTTTTGATGAACCCTAAACCATTTATCAATACATGCATGAACTAGCCCTCACTTCTACGCATCATGCCCGCCTCATGCCCGCTAGGGTTTAGATGACAAACCTTGGCCCACGGTGTAGACGTCGCCGGCGTTCGACGACGGACTTCAGGCGGCGACGTGCATGACGAGCAACCGGCGAGGGCGGCGTCAGACGGGTAATCAGCGGCGGCGGACGGGGGAAGGACGGCGGCGATCGGCCACTTGGCACAGCGGGCGGGCGACGACGTTCGAACGGCGGCCAGGACGTTGGGACGGCGAGGGAGGCGGCGGACCGGGTAAGTACGGCGGCGATCCGCCGCGGCGGACGGGGGGAGGACAGCGGCGATCCGCGGCGACTGCGATCTGCCACTTGGAACGGCGGGCGGGCGAGCGAACAGATGGGGCTGACGAGTAGATGGGGCGGGCATAGATCGTGCAACTGCCTTTTTTTGTGCGTGCTATACGTATGCCCGACATAACTGTATAATACGAGGTGGGTATACGTTTCTTCCGTATGACTGTTCTGCCCTTATACGTTTTGTTGGGGGTTCTACCCAAGCAAGCCCCAAAGGCTAATTAATCGGTCGAAAAAAAAAAGACTACTGAAGTGCCCTCAGAACAATCTGACTAAAACTTTTCCCATGTTCAATTCATCGACCGATGACCAACCCGCAAAGTGGCTTGCTGTTTTTATACGAATCTGTCAGTATATATGATAACATGCATTCGACGAGTACTCTGAAGCTTGAAGAAGGCAGATTTAAATGAGTAAAATCAAGCAATGTGAGATTTGTTGGTTCCATGATGAAGGTTCTCACCATGGGCGCAAAATCATCACCGTCATCGTCATCGTCAACGTGTCTGCTGCTGCTACCGCCGTTCCCGAGCACGAATGTTGTCTCCTCCCCGATCTCGACTTTGGCAGATGGCGGAGAATCACCTACCGGCGTGCCTCCCTCCCTCTGGAAATTATGCGACAAAGTAATCCGTAACACAAAGTTCCTTTGTAGCTCAGGCTACATGAAACCTCTTATCCACAACCCTTCAACCTTGCTTTGAGATCCGCACTCTTCAACTAACTTACAATAAGAAGATTTCTCTTTTTTGTTTCTCTAAAATGAAACAACATATGAACTTCAAACTTTCCAGATCGAACAAACATTAGAACATCAATGTGTGAAAAAACTTTCAGATTTTTTGGTCTATTACAAATATACAAAATGAGATTTTGTTTGACTAAAAATATTATTTAAAATATTTAAAATGCATGAAAATATCTGAAAGTTTTTTTCTCAGATTGTAGTTAGAATGTATTGTTGTTCTGCCAAATTTCAAGTTTATATGTTGTGTCGTTTGAGAGAAACAAAAAAGACAAATACGTCTGCACGAATCCGTAATTGTCACGCGAGTAAAGATCAGTCAGATCTATAACTAATTTTGTCACTGAATCTCATGTATTAGCAATCAGTAGTAGTCAGTCTAGTCAGTCCATGGACGTTTTCTTTCTGTAATCTTCTCGAGAATCATATAGCAAAAGTGATGTTTGATCCATCAATCGGAAAATTGAAAAGAAACACACGGACATATATATATCAAAGAGGAGTAGTAGATGTATAGACATGTATGCATAAGTAAATGAATGGATTAAAGGAGTTGGAGTTGGAGAGGGGACTTGCTTTCATGGGCTCGTCGACGACCGCCATGGCCGTTGGGACCTCCGATGCAGTGGGAGGAGGAGGAAGGGAAGGAGAGATGGAGTCAGAGGAGGAAGGAGATGATAGTACTGCTACCACCTACTATAACGGAATGGGAAGGAGCTTGGCCGACCGTTGGGCAGCGACGGTGATCGGCGATATTTATGGTTGGGAGTTAAAAATCAAATGATTTGTTTCCCTTTCAACCCAGATATAAAATGATACTACTCTACATATCCACTGTTGAGAATGGGACGTTCCGTTAATTACTCCAGTTCGTTGGTCAGCTGGAGCCTGTAGGACTTGTCAACCCTTAGAGCATCTCCAGCCGCGTCCCCAACACCCCCCAGGCCACTTTTTTAGCGCCGGCATCAAAAAATCGGCGAACCGTGCCCCGCCGCCGAAGCAGAGGAAGTCGAAGGCGCCGCCGTCAAAGCCGCCTGGGATGTCGAACGCCGAGTGGAAGGAGGACATCGTACGACGGGCGGCCGCCATCACCGACCGGCGGAACAGGTCCAAGAAGCAGCAAGAGTGTGCCGCGGCGGCGGAGGCTAGCGCCCGGATGATGCCTCCTCCCGGCTATCATCAGGTCGCCTGGAGCCAGTCGAGCGTCGGGTTGCCAGCCAGCTTTACGCCTCCGCCCCAGCCGTGGGGGTGCGCGCCGTCCCCTGGCTATGGCGATGGTGACGTTCACGGTGGGTTCAACCCCAACACCGCCTTCTCGCACGGGCAGCGCACCCCGTCTCCCGCGTTCGCCGGCGTCCAGTACCCCCCGTACAACTACTCTCCACCGGACTACGCCGCCTCCCCTACGCCGCCGACGCCGAATTTGCGTCGTGGTGCCCTGCTCTACTCGCAGGCCTCGTCATCGCAACACGGCGACGAGGAGTCCACGGCGGCAGACATGGACGACATCATCACGAGCGGCTCGGCTGCGGCCGCCGCTTCCCCTGGATTCGCCGAGGAGCTCTACGAAGCCGTCGATGCAGGCGCCGAGCATGACTACACCGAGAAGGAGGAGGAGGAGGACGCCGACGAGGGAGAGGAGGGGGAGCAGGTGCCTGCGGAGGCGAGGAAGGGGACGAAGAGGAAGCGCAGACCTAGGACCGGCGAGCCACGTGTCATGTGGACGTCCAAAGAGGACGAATGCCTCGCCGAAGCGTGGAAGGTCGTCTGCATGCGTCCATCGAGCAGTGCATCGCCGACGCCAAGAACCACGCCGTCGAGAGGGAGGCGAAAGCAGACGTGCGCTGGTTGGCGATCATGTCGACGGGGCAGATCAAGCTCGACCTGCTCCGGACAAATGCAGCCGCCAGGAAGAGGAACACCGACTTGGCCTTCCTAATGGCAGCGGACGCGACGGCGGTGTCGGCGATGGACGGGCCGATCAGGGAGTGGTACATGTGGGAGCGCGGCCTCATCCTGGACGGCCTGCCGACGGAGATGCCCACTGCCACGACCAACACGTCGACCCAGCCGGCGAGCCCCCGTGAGGACAAGTCGCCTACATCGACGCCCGGCACCCCGCTGACGCCACCTACGGACAACAACGCCGACGCTGACGCCGCAGCCAATGCAGAAACACAGGACGGCTTCGCCGAGGACATCGACGCAACCGTCATTTGATGCACTCTTGCCTCTCGCCTCCCGTTTTTATTCGCCACGCCGAATTATGTGCCGAACTGAGATGATCCCGGAGCTGTGCCGAGTGGTCGCCGAACTATGGCGTTTTTTTGTAGCGGGAACTGCAGATTCAAAAAAAATATGGCGTCTTTGGGGCCGGGGCTATGGGCATGGCTGGGCCGAGAACACCCCCCAGCGCCAAATTTGCGCCGGGGGAAGTGCCGAAAAAGCGCCGGGGGTGCTTTGGGGGGCCAAACGGCTGGAGATGCTCTTAGAGCAACTCTAGCAGACCCCGCATCCTGCCCTGACCTGCAAAATAACCGCCAAAATACAGGTCGGGGCGGAAAAACCAGCCCGATCAGACCCTGCATCCCGCCCCGGCCCGCAAAAAAAATTAGGGGGCGCGGCAAAATCCCGACCCCATCCTGGGAAAAAACGGGTTTCCCCCTCGCGGCTGCGGTGCCCTGCATATAAGAGGAAGCGGTTGGTGGGGGGGGGACATTTCATCCCGCGCTTTCTCCCATCAACCACCTCTCCTCTTCCCCGCGCGCCGCCCAAGATTCACGCCGGAAGGCCGCCACGCGCACGAGGCCTCCCCTCCCTTCCCCCCTGCGTCGACGGGCCGCCGGATTTGCAGATCTGCGGCGCTTCATCACGGGCCACCGGATTTCCGTTTTTTCGGCCGTCGGTTGCCGCCCCATGCCATGGAGTGGTCGGGGAGCCTCTCCCGCAGCCCGGCAAGGGCGCATCGCCGCATGCAGGCACGGGTTCGTCCGCCCGCCGCCGCCGAAGGTTTGCGGGCATGGACTCGTCCGGCCGTCCGCCGGGCTCGGCGCTCGCGCAGCGTCTTTGTGGTCTGCCGATGCCGCTTATAAAGTGCGACGAATGCCCGCGCCAAGTGTTGCGGCTCACTTCGGGCACGCCGAAGCACCCCGGATGGGTGTTCTACAAATGCGAAAACGACGGGGTACGTGCACTTGTGGTAGCTCGTTCCATAGCTCATTCTTTAGTTCAATTGCGGTAGCTCACTTCGAGCTCTCTCTCTCTCTCTCTCTCTCTCTCTCTCTCTCTCTCTCTCTCTCTCTCTCTCTCTCTCTCTAAAGGAGTGTTACTTCAAGGACTGTTCTATCTTGGCCGCTACTTGCCCGTCCAATGCCTCCTAAACATTCAGAAGCTTGCTGCATGAAAAGGGACTTTCTTAGGGAAGGACTGGTTTGGCGAATTGGGGATGGGTCGTCTATTAATATCCATCACGATAACTGGATTCTGAGGTCTAGGTGCTTGAGGCCACTGGGCCAAGTTTTCCTCCCGTGCAAGGATGAGGCGAGGCTAAGGTTGCGGTTATGTTCTCGTCGTCTGATGCTCGAGACATTCTGCAGATCGCTGTTGGAGGGGTGGGGGTGGAGGACTACCTGGTCTGAAATTACCCTAAGAATGGAATTTTCGGCATAAAATTTGCATATCACTTGGCGATGTCGATGAAACTAGCGAGATCCGGACAGCCAGGCTCGTCGAGTTTAGTGCAGAAACATAACGGCTACCTTGGTCTATGGAGTACAAATGCGCCAGGGAAAGCAAAAATCCATATGTCGAGACTTATGCGTAATGGACTGGTTGTTGGGTCTGAACTGCATAGACGTCGAATCAAACCAGGAGTCTTTTGTGTGGCATGTGGAAGGGAAGAGAAAATATATCACAGATTTTGGGCACGTCAACATTCTTTATTGTTCTGGCAAAAGTTGCATTCAGAGAAGGGCGTCACGGTGGCAATCCCACCATTTCCTATGGACTCCCAGAATGAACTTGCAAACTGGCTCCTTGGATGGTTCGCGGAGGCGGCAGATGAGGAAAAACAAGTGATGGTTCAGGCGGGGTATGGTCTCTGGCTAGCTCGGAATGACTCGAGGGATGGGAGAAAGATGGCTTCCCCACATGAAATCATGGAGTCAGTCTACTCCCATCTGATCGAATGGAGACAAGTTCACGAGGCGGCCGTGAAGGTTCTGAAACCCAGGATCATGCAGCGATGGGAGCCTCCGACTCATGGGTGGGTTAAAATCAACTCTGATGGTGCTGTGGCTAGGAATGGGGAGAAGGGTGGCGGCGGAGTGATTATTCGGGATGATGGTGGTGCGTTCCTAGCAGGCGCTTGCCAGTTTTTCAGTTACTCTGTCGATCCTGAAGCTGCGGAAGTCCTCGCATGTAGAAGGGGCATACTCCTTGCGATTGAGAGTGGCTTTCATAGAGTCCACCTGGAGATAGATAGTCTGCCTGTAGTGCAAATGCTGAATGATCCTCAGAAGAGTCTGGCGGCTATTGGTCCATGGATCGAGGAGATTAAGAAGCTGTTACATACTCGTGTTGAGTATCGCGTGAGTTGGGTTCGTCGTACTGCCAATGTTGCTGCTCACAAATTTGCTAAAATAGGTGTAGGTGATGAGTTGTGTAGGGTGTAGTTGGGGTCTCCGCCAGCCTTTGTTCTTTCTGTAATTTCTGATGACATCCCCAGCTATGCTGGCTAAATAAGAGGCAGCAAAGTTGATCCTCAAAAAGGTACTATGATTTACGTACTTTAGTGACAAGTCTGTCAAGGCGCCCGCCATGAAAATGTCAATGTTCCTCGATTGTGTGGGTCCGTGCATCTAACTCCGCGTCCTCCAAGTCTAGCCTTTTTACAAACAAACATCAGAAAAGTGCATGCTTTACGTGGCTCAAAAGGTTGACACGCACACGAGCTTCAAGGGCTTCTACGTACAAGGATTACACCGAGCAAAAAATACAGCTAGATATTACCCACTGTTAAGAAATTCCCTGTTCCATCCAAATTTTGGAAGGAAAACAATATTTCTTATGCATCTTCTTTCATCTCGAAGAACAAACATAACTGCACTCAATGAAATAGCTAAAAGCAAGTCAATTCGCATGATTTATAAACAAAACATATAGTGGCAGGAAGAAAGACAAATAAGAAGCTACCAAATCAAGGGAGCAATGCAAAAAAGAATGGAAGACTAGGAGATAAAAAACAACTAGCAACATTCTGGAGAGTTGCCTGTGAGCGCACATCCCAAGATTATCCGCATGTAATAAATACCCTCTTACATTTGCAAATTGAAATCCAAAAAACGTTTCCTACGTATCTTCTTTAATGTCCACAAGATAATATCACTACCCTTATAAAATTACAGCCAAAAATGAGTCAAATCGCAGGACCTTCATATTACAAGAAAAATTTAATGTAAATCAAATATACCACAGTTGTAACTCTAGTTCTTTATAACATTAAGACCTCTATTAAGTATAGAATGCAGTCAAAACTTAGCCAAATGACAAGATTTACTACCAAATGAGTCAAAAGTCAGCCAAATCACAAGATTCACTATTAAATTACAATACATTGCTAGGAAAAAAGAAATTATGAAGACAACTATATCATAAGTCAGATATCAAATACAATGCAACGGCAGCACTAGTCCTCTGGAACACTCGAGATCTCTATGATTGTAAGAAATACATTAGCATAACTTTAGGTTTTGTAGAACTATAAGTACTAGTTCTACATAATTATAACTATTGGTTCTTCAAAACAGTAACTATACTCATTCGGTATTTGAAATTGCAGTTCTTTAGAACTATAATAGCTGGTTCTCCAGAACTATAATTACTACAATCTTACACAGCCACACATTGAAAAAAAAAGTCTTAAAATATGAACTAAACTTTTCATATTAACTCAAGAAGTGAATATTTTTACCAAACATACATTATAAAAAAGATATACAAATTACTAAATTTGATCAATATGTGGTATACCTTTTGTTGGATGGGGCTGTAAATTAAAACAAGATGCTACCGGTAAATGAGATAATTCTTCACTGTTGGGGTAAGATGAATTGGAAATTTCATTACTTAGCTTTTGCCCCTTGCTGTAAATATTATGATCACCAATATCTTCCACAAATGCTCCCGGGGGCGTTGCTAGAAAAGCTCCTAATCAAGCTAGTGAGGTTATGCCTGCTGTTTTAGAGGCTTTTGTCTAGATAGCAGTAGATGAACATGAGGAAAATCTACTGCGTATGTAGTTTAATCACTTCAACACAAAGAAGGGGGTGTTTGCATGCATGTTGTTCAATTAAATGTTGTCACAGTGAATCACATTGATTGGTGATTCCGTTATGGTGCTGAAACTCCTGAGTTGGCCAAGGTAGTGATGAAAGTTTTGTCCCAGCCTATGGGTAGCTCATCGGTTCAGAGGAAGTGTAGTACATACTCTTATATCCACAATGTCAACAGAAACAAGCTTAACGGGAGGACTGAAGACAAGCTCGTCTATATCCATGCAAATATACGCCTACTGTCCATGTTTAGAGAAAGTTACAAAACCAGGCCACGTTATAAGTGGGATGTAGATCAAGCTAATTCTTCGTTAGAGGAATCAAGTTCCTTACAAGATAAGTCTATTGATGATACTGTATTGTAACCAAGTCACTTTAGTAAACTTGTTCCACTTATTATTGACTCATTTCATCATTTTGCTTGAAGGTACACAGCCAACAAAAGGGCAGAAGACCGCAAAGACTAAGAAATAAATGGTATCGTACTGTAACCAAATCACTTTAGTAAACTTGTTCGACTTGTTATTGACTCATTTCATCATTTTTCTTGCAGGTACATGAAGTACTTGATGGATCATGGATATTGGACCAGATAGTTGCCATCGATCATCTCTACTTGCTAAGCTTTTCTTATATGAATAAATTGTTCTTTGTTCTACGTAGTGGATATGAACTTGATATTTTCCTTTAGCCGATCAGTGAACTCATGTGTTTAAGTCTGAACTTCTTTTTTCTTCAATAAATCAGTTCTGAACTTCTATGTAATTATGTTAATCTTTGATCTTTCGTTTGTGTGTGGGCATGTATGGGGTTCCGTATGATGACGCCCTCTCGTACCGGTAGGTGTTATCGACCCAAATTAAATTGGCTCACATACCGCGACCCATCTTAGCACGCTGGGGTCATCGACCCAAATTCCGTTGGGTCATGTACCATGACCCATATAAGCAAACCAGGGTCATCGACCCAACTTCATTTGATATTGCGTACCACATCGACCCAAAACTCTTGCGATCGTGATCCACGTCCCCGGTTAGCACCAGGAAGATGTATACCCTTCCTTGAACCTCGTTCCGACAGGATGTCAACCCCGACCCTCGACCCCGTTCTTCGACCCGGGCGACCTAGATTTCAGGCAACTATGATCAATATTACAACTTTAAAATCAAGACTATGTGGGGAGAGTAAAGCATCTTTACCAACAAAAGCAGCAACAATCAAATGCACATGCATACACAATGTTTCCTAACCTTTGCTTAAATTGACTAGCGTGGATCTTCTGAAGGGTACTCTTATCCTCCAAATATGCCTCCACATCGAGCAGGACCATCTGCATCACAAGGTTTCACAAAAAGAACTTCTCAGGTTGAGTGGCACCATGCGATGATTTTCTTATAGAGGGTATCCTTTTATACCGTGCATCGAGTCGCAGGGATGGTAAGCTTCCCAAGAGAGAAATATAATGTGCATTACAAAGTTAGACTAGTCTTCTTCTCTTTATTCATCAAATTTAGATGTTTTGCACATTTTATACCACAATTTCTGTTGAACTGCACGGTTTAATTAGTGGGTCAGCCAGACAAAGGAGCAGTCACCAAAAGGTCTAGGAGAGTTAATTGATGTTTCAAGCAGGGAAACTCTTGAAGTTGGTGTGCTAATTACATGCTATGACTTTCTAATATTTGTCAAAATAACTATTGTGTTATGGTTACATCATTTTTCTTTAAAGGTGACACATTTTTTTCTTTTCATTTTTTTAAACAATATAAAGAAACCATTTGCTTAAAAACGTATAACCATAAGTTTTGAAGCCTTTCGACCATGTTACAAGTTGCCAGGCTCAATCGTGTCTTCTATGGATACTATTCTTGCGAAACGAACAAGCACCTCATAAGCATACTGTGAGCACTCCACAAGTTCAATCGTAGTTGTGGGTGAAAGATTTACCCTAAATTGTTCCTTCTTATACGTATGTCTATATTTTTTTTCTTTTATACAAAATGTCAGCTACAAATTTTTGCACAAATCTGTTGCGTGGCCATAAGTTTGAACTTCAATGTGAACACTCATCCCGGAACAAACAATTCCATGGTCAGGATCCTGAAATGCACTAGTTAATTTTACAGTGAGTTGCTTACAGGAAGTTATGCAAAAAAGTAAAATAAACCTTTTGCACTTTTAGTTCATCCAACCTATCAAGACAAATAAAGAAAATCTTAAGCTTAGTGATGAATCAAAGCAGAATGTCATGTGCTTCCATGTGTTGAAACAACATCTCGGTGTAGTTCAAACATTAGATTATCGAGAAACCTCTCATGGCAATCACATTTAGCGCACAAAAACTATATGAGATAAGAACACTGAACTACAAGTACACGAAGCCAAAAGAAGTATATGTTCTCTTATAAGAGAAGATGGTAGATTTCTTGGCCTATTGGCATATCACTGAGAAGATTCACCTCACTATTACAACTTTAAAATCAAGGCATGTGGCAAATAGGGAAAAAAATACCTGAAAGGAAACATAGAAGAAGTGATAATGCATACATAATCTGTATCTGCATGTATAATCAAACCTTTGCTTGCATTGGCTTCTTTGAATCTTCTGAAACAAACACCTATCGGCTGGCACACCATCCTCAAAAATGAAAAACATCCATCTTGATCTTGCCCGGCATCCAGGTTTTCATTTATTTCTTGTGACTTCCTGCCCACACCTCTGCCTCCATACCTAGTAAAACCATATGAATGTTGGGGAACGTTGCATGGGAAACAAAAATTTTCCTACGCTCACCAAGATCAATCTAGGAGATGCATCTACGAGGGAAGAGTCGGATCCACATACCCTTGTAGATCGCTAAGCGGAAGCGTTCAAGAACACGGTTGATGGAGTCGTACTCGCCGCGATTCAAATCGCCGAAGATCCCAGCACCGAACGGACGGTGCCTCCGCGTTCAACACACGTGCAGCTCGGGGACGTCTCCTCCTTCTTGATCCAGCAAGGGGGAAGGAGAAGTTGACGGAGAAACCCAGCAGCACGACGGCGTGGTGGAGATGGTGGTGGAGGAATTCCAGCAGGGCTTCGCCAAGCACTGCAAACTAGACGAAGATATTCGTGGGAGAGAGAGGGCAGCGCCGAGGCACGAACTTGTGTTGCTGCCCTCCCTCTGCCTCTCTTTATATAGGGGGGAGAGAGGGGAGGGGGCGCCCCTAGGGTTCCCCCTAGGGGGCGGCGGCCAAGGCCAGATGGGGCGGCCAAGGGGGGGTGGCGGCCAGGGCTAGGGTTTCCTCCCCCCCCCAGGCGCCTTGCCCCCCAAGCCTAGGGGGTGCGGCTGCCCTAGGGGGGGCCAGCCCCCTTAGGCGCAGGTGGAGGGGCCTAGGGGGGCGCACAGCCCCTGTGTGGGCTGTTGTGCCTCCCCACTTATGGCCCATAGGGCCCGTAACCTTTACCGTGGCCCCCGAAACACCTTTCGGTTCTCCGGTTCCTTCCCGATGTTCCCCGGAACAATTCCGGACTCCGTTCACTCTCATCCCATATATCAATCTTCGTCCCCGGACCATTCCGGAGACCCTCATCACGTCCGGGATCTCATCCGGGACTCCGAACAAACTTCGGTTACCATGCACTGTTCTCACTAACAACCCTAGCGTCACCGAACCTTAAGTGTGTAGACCCTGCGGGTTCGGAAACTATGCAGACATGACCGAGACACTCCCAGGTCAATAACCAATAGCGGGATCTGGATACCCATATTGGTTCCCACACGTTCCTCGATGATCTCATCGGATGAACCACGATGTCAAGGATTCAGGCAATCCCGTATACAGTTCCCTTTGTCTCGTCGGTATGTTACTTGCCCGAGATTCGATCGTCGGTATCTCTATACCTAGTTCAATCTCGTTACCGGCAAGTATCTTTACTCGTTCCGTAATACATAATCCCGTGACTAACTACTTAGTCACTTTGAGCTCATTGAGATGACGTATTACCGAGTGGGCCCGGAGATACCTCTCCGTCACACGGAGTGACAAATCCCAGTCTCGATCCATGTCAACTCAACAGACACCTTCGGAGATACCTGTAGAGTACCTTTATAGTCACCCAGTTACGTTGCGACGTTTGGCACACACAAGGCACTCATACGGTGTCAGTGAGTTACATGATCTCATGGTCATAGGAACTTATACTTGACATGCAGAAAACTATAGCGATAACTGATACGATCAAAAGCTATGTTTAACGTTTGGGTCTCGTCCATCACATCATTCTCCTAATGATGTGATCCCGTTATCAAATGACAACTCATGTCTATGACCTGGAAACCGCGGTCATCTTTGATCAACGAGCTAGTCCTCAAGAGGCTTACTAGGGACACAAAGTTTGTCTATTTATCCACACATGTATTTAAGTTTCCAATCAATACAATTATAGCATGGATAATAAACGATTATCATGAACAAGGAAATATAATAATAACTCTTTTATTATTGCCTCTAGGGCATATTTCCAACAGTCTCCCACTTGCACTAGAGTCAATAATCTAGCATTACAAGGTAATGAATCTAACACCCATAGAGTCTTGGTGTTGATCATGCTTAGCCCGTGGAAGAGGCTTAGTCAACGGATCTGCAACATTCAAATCCGTGTGTACTTTGCAAATGCTTATGTCCTCCTCCTTGACTGAATCACGGATGGAATTGAAGCGTCGCTTTATGTGTCTGGTCCTCTTGTGAAAAATTGGTTCCTTGGCTAGAGCAATGGCACCAGTGTTGTCACAAAACAGAGTCATTGGGTTCAATGCACTAGGCACAACTCCAAGATCTGTCATGAACTCCTTCATCCAGACACCTTCCTTTGCCGCCTCCGAGGCAACTATGTACTCCGCTTCGCATGTAGAATCGGCTACCACGCTTTGCTTGGAACTGCACCAGCTTACCGCTCCCCCGTTGAGAATATATACGTACCCGGTTTGAGACTTAGAGTCATCCGGATCAGTGTCAAAGCTTGCATCGACGTAACCCTTTACGACGAGCTCTTGATCACCTCCATAAACGAGAAACATTTCCTTAGTCCTTTTCAGGTACTTTAGGATATTCTTGACCGCTGTCCAGTGATCCATACCAGGATTGCTTTGAAACCTTCCGGCCATACTTATGGCAAGGCTGACATCTGGTCTTGTGCACAGCATTGCATACATGATAGAGCCTATGGCTGAAGCATAGGGGATGACACTCATCTTTTCTCTATCTTCCGCAGTCACTGGGCATTGAGTCTTACTCAACTTTGTACCTTGCAATACCGGCAAGAACCCCTTCTTGGATTGATCCATTTTGAACTTCTTCAAAACTTTATCAAGGTATGTACTTTGTGAAAGTCCTATCAAGCGTCTCGATCTATCTCTATAGATCTTGATGCCCAATATGAAAGCAGCTTCACCGAGGTCCTTCATCGAAAAACTCTTGTTCAAATACCCCTTCACGCTATCCAAAAGTTCTATATTGTTTCCAATCAGCAATATGTCATCCACATATAATATTAGAAATGCTATAGAGCTCCCACTCACTTTCTTGTAAATACAAGCTTCTCCGTAAACTTGTACAAACCCAAACGCTTTGATCACCTCATCAAAGCGAAGATTCCAACTCCGAGATGCTTGCACCAGCCCATAAATGGAACGCTGGAGTTTGCAAACTTTGTCAGCATTCTCTGGATCGACAAAACCTTCCGGTTGTATCATATACAACTCTTCCTTAAGAAAACCGTTAAGGAACGCTGTTTTGACATCCATCTGCCAAATTTCATAATCGAAATATGCAGCTATTGCTAACATGATTCGGACGGATTTAAGCATCGCTACGGGTGAGAAAGTCTCATCGTAGTCAACTCCTTGAACTTGTGAAAAACCCTTTGCCACAAGTTGAGCTTTATACACGGTGACATTGCCGTCAGCGTCCGTCTTCCTCTTAAAAATCCATTTATTCTGAATGGCCTTCCGCCCTTCAGGTAATACTTCCAAAGTCCATACTTTGTTTTCATACATGGATCCCATCTCGGATTTCATGGCCTCTAACCATTTGTCGGAATCCGGGCCCACCATCGCTTCTCCATAGCTCGCAGGTTCACTGTTGTCCAACAACATGACCTCCAAGACAGGGTTACCATACCACTCAGGTGCAGTGCGTACCCTTGTCGACCTACGAGGTTCGGTAGTAACTTGATCAGAAGCTTCTTGATCATCATCATTGGCTTCCTCTTCAACCGTCGCAGGCTCCACAAAAACATCTTTCTGTGCTGCGCTACTCTCTGGTTGAAGTAGAGGTTCAATAACCTCATCAAGTTCTACCTTCCTCCCACTCAATTCTTTCGA
The DNA here is from genome assembly GCA_902687465.1 of Secale cereale. Taxonomy (NCBI): domain Eukaryota; kingdom Viridiplantae; phylum Streptophyta; class Magnoliopsida; order Poales; family Poaceae; genus Secale; species Secale cereale. The sequence goes on from LR738714.1 coordinate 841,615,560, forward strand.
GAGAAACTCTTTCTCGAAAAAGGACCCATTCTTAGCAACAAACACTTTGCCCTCGGATCTGAGATAGAAGGTGTACCCAACAGTTTCTTTTGGGTATCCTATGAAGACACATTTGTCCGCTTTGGGTTCGAGCTTTTCTAGCTGAAGCCTTTTGACATAAGCATCGCAACCCCAAACTTTGAGAAAAGACAACTTAGGTTTCTTACCAAACCATAGTTCATACGGTGTTGTCTCAACGGACTTAGATGGAGCCCTATTTAAAGTGAATGCAGCTGTCTCTAACGCATATCCCCAAAACGATAGTGGCAAATCGGCAAGAGACATCATAGAACGTACCATATCTAATAGGGTTCGATTACGACGTTCGGACACACCATTACGCTGTGGTGTTCCAGGTGGCGTCAACTGTGAAACAATTCCACATTGTCTTAAGTGATTGCCAAACTCATAACTCAGATACTCTCCCCCTCGATCAGATCGTAGGAACTTGATCTTCTTGTTACGATGATTCTCAACTTCACTCTGAAATTGCTTGAACTTTTCAAACGTTTCAGACTTGTGCTTCATCAGGTAAATATAACCATATCTACTTAAGTCGTCAGTGAAGGTGAGAAAATAACGATATCCACCGCGCGCCGTGACACTCATCGGGCCACACACATCAGTATGTATGATTTCCAATAAGTCACTTGCCCGTTCCATTGTTCCTGAAAACGGGGTCTTAGTCATCTTGCCCATGAGGCACGGCTCGCATGTGTCAAGTGATTCAAAATCAAGAGACTCCAAAAGTCCATCAGCATGGAGCTTCCTCATGCGTTTCACGCCGATATGACCCAGACGGCAGTGCCACAAGAAAGTGGTACTATCATTATCAACTCTACATCTTTTGGCATCAATGTTATGAACATGTGTATCATCACTATCGAGATTCAATAAGAATAAACCCCTCACTTCGGGTGCATGACCATAAAAGATATTACCCATATAAATAGAACAACCTTTATTCTCTGATTTAAATGAGTAACCGTCTCGCAATAAACAAGATCCAGATATAATGTTCATGCTCAACGCAGGCACTAAATAACAATTATTCAGGTTCATAACTAATCCCGATGGTAATCGAAGAGCGAGCGTGCCGACGGCGATCACATCAACCTTGGAACCATTCCCCACGCGCATCGTCACTTCGTCTTTCGCCAGCCTCCGTTTATTCCGTAGTTCCTGTTTAGAGTTGCAAATGTGAGCAACCGAACCGGTATCAAATACCCAGGCACTATAACGAGAGTTGGTAAGGTATACATCAATAACATGTATATCACATATACCTTGCTTGTTGTTGTTGGCCCCCTTCTTGTCTGCCAGATACTTGGGGCAGTTCCGCTTCCAGTGGCCGTTCCCCTTGCAATAGAAACACTCAGTCTCTGGCTTGGGCCCAGCCTTGGGTTTCTTCACTGGATGAGCAACTGCCTTGCCACCCTTCTTAGAGTTACCCTTCTTGCCCTTGCCATTTTTCTTGAAACTGGTGGTTTTATTGACCATCAACACTTGATACTCCTTCTGGATGTCTGCCTCAGCGACTTTCAGCATTGAAAACAGCTCGGCGATGGACTTGTTCATCCCTTGCATGTTGTACTGCTGCACGAAGCTCTTGTAGCTAGGTGGGAGTGACTGGAGAATTCTGTCAATGATAGCCTCCTCCGGGAACACAAGTCCCAGATCAGCTATGCGGGTATAGTACCCAGACATCTTCAGCAAGTGCTCACTGACAGACGAATTCTCCTCCATCTTGCAAGCAAAGAATTTATCGGTGGTCTCATACCTCTCGATCTTAGCATTCTTTTCAAAGATGAACTTCAACTCCTGGAACATCTCATATGCTCCATGACGTTCAAAACGCCTTTGAAGTCCTCCTTCCAAGCTATACAGCATGGCACACTGCACGACTGAGTAGTCATCCGAGCGCGTCTGCCAGGCGTTCATAACGTCCACAGAGGCCGGAGCGGGGGGTTCACCTAGCGGTGCACTTAGGACATAAACCTTTTGGGCAGCTGTGAGGATGATCCTCAGATTGCGGAGCCAGTCCACAAAGTTGCTCCCATCATCTTTCAGTTTAGCTTTCTCTAGGAACGCATTAAAATTCAGGGGAGCTACTGCGCGAGCCATCTACAACAAAAGATTTGCAAAGACATTTTAGACTATTGTTCATGATAAGTGAGTTATTACCTAATCAAATTATTTATAACTCCCACTCAAATTGACATCCCTCTGGTCATTCGAGCGTGACATGATCCAGATCCACCAACCCAAGTCCGATCATCACGTGAGATGAGGTGGTGTCAATGGTGAACATCTACATGTTGATCATATCTACTATATGACTCATGCTCGACCTTTCGATCTTCCGTGTTCCGAGGCCATGTCTGTACATGCTAGGCTCGTCAAGTCTAACCCGAGTGTTCTGCATGTGCAAAACTGGCTTGCACCCGTTGTATGCGAACGTAGAGTCTATCACACCCGATCATCACGTGGTGCTTCGAAACGACGAACCTTCGCAACGGCGCACACTCGGGGGGAACACAATTTTATCTTGAAATTTTAGTGAAGGATCATCTTATAATGCTACCGTCGTCCTAAGCAAAATAAGATGCATAAAAGGATTAACATCACATGCAAATCATAAGTGACATGATATGGCCATCAACTCGTGCTTTTGATCTCCATCTCCAAAGCACCGGCATGATCTCCATGGTCACCGGCGCCACACCATGATCCCCATCATCATGATCTCCATCATCGTGTCGCCATCGGGGTTGTCGCGCGCCCACCATGCTCTTACTACTATTGCTACCGTTTAGCGATAAAGTAAAGCATTACAAAGCGCTTAATGATTGACACGCAGGTCATACAAAAATTAAAGACAACCCTATGGCTCCTGCCGGTTGCCGTATACATCGACATGCAAGTCGATATTAACTATTACAACATGATCATCTCATACATCAAATATATCTCATCATGTCTTTGGCCATATCATATCACATACATACCCTGCAAAAACAAGTTAGACGTCCTCTAATTTGTTGTTGCATGTTTTACGTGGCTGCTATGGGTATCTAGCAAGAACGCTTCTTACCTACGCAAAGCCACAACGGTGATATTTAAGTTGCTATTTAACCTTCTACAAGGACCGCCTTCGTCGAATCCGATTCAACTAAGATAGGAGAGACAGACACCCGCCAGCCATCTTATGCAACAAAAGTCGCATGTCTGTCGATGGAACCGGTCTCATGTACGTGGACATGTAAAGTTGGTCCGGGCCGCTTCATCCCATAATACCGCTGAATCAAGAAAGACCAAAGAGGGAAGCAATCTAAACATCAACGCCCACAAACCGCTTTGTGTTCTACTCGTGAAAACATCTACGCAAGATCCTAGCTCATGATGCCACTGTTGGGGAACGTTGCATGGGAAACAAAAATTTTCCTACGCTCACCAAGATCAATCTAGGAGATGCATCTACGAGGGAAGAGTCGGATCCACATACCCTTGTAGATCGCTAAGCGGAAGCGTTCAAGAACGCGGTTGATGGAGTCGTACTCGCCGCGATTCAAATCGCCGAAGATCCCAGCACCGAACGGACGGTGCCTCAGCGTTCAACACACGTGCAGCTCGGGGACGTCTCCTCCTTCTTGATCCAGCAAGGGGGAAGGAAAAGTTGACGGAGAAACCCAGCAGCACGACGGCGTGGTGGAGATGGTGGTGGAGGAATTCCAGCAGGGCTTCGCCAAGCACTGCAAACTAGACGAAGATATTCGTGGGAGAGAGAGGGCAGCGCCGAGGCACGAACTTGTGTTGCTGCCCTCCCTCTGCCTCTCTTTATATAGGGGGGAGAGAGGGGAGGGGGCGCCCCTAGAGTTCCCCCTAGGGGGCGGCGGCCAAGGCCAGATGGGGCGGCCAAGGGGGGGTGGCGGCCAGGGCTAGGGTTTCCCCCCCCCAGGCGCCTTGCCCCCCAAGCCTAGGGGGTGCGGCTGCCCTATGTTGGAAATATGCCCTAGAGGCAATAATAAAAGAGTTATTATTATATTTCCTTGTTCATGATAATCGTTTATTATCCATGCTATAACTGTATTGATTGGAAACTCAGATACACGTGTGGATGAATAGACAGATTTTGTGTCCCTAGTGAGCCTCTACAGGACTAGCTCGTTGATCAAAGATGACTGCGGTTTCCAGGTCATAGACATGAGTTGTCATTTGATAACGGGATCACATCATTAGGAGAATGATGTGATGGACGAGACCCAAACGTTAACATAGCTTTTGATCGTGTCAGTTATCGCTATAGTTTTTCTGCATGTCAAGTATAAGTTCCTATGACCATGAGATCGTGTAACTCACTGACACCGTAGGAGTGCTTTGTGTGTACCAAACGTCACAACGTAACTGGGTGACTATAAAGGTGCTCTACAGGTATCTCCGAGGGTGTCTGTTGAGTTGACATGGATCAAGACTGGGATTTGTCACTCCGTGTGACGGAGAGGTATCTCCGGGCCCACTCGGTAATACGTCATCTCAATGAGCTCAAAAGTGACTAAGTAGTTGGTCACGGGATTATGTATTACGGTAACGAGTAAAGAGACTTGCCGGTAACGAGATTGAACTAGGTATAGAGATACCGACGATCGAATCTCGGGCAAGTAACATACCGACGAGACAAAGGGAACTGTATACGGGATTGCCTGAATCCTTGACATCGTGGTTCATCCGATGAGATCATCGAGAAACATGTAGGAACCAATATGGGTATCCAGATCCCGCTATTGGTTATTGACCTGGGAGTGTCTCGGTCATGTCTACATGGTTTCCGAACCCGCAGGGTCTACACACTTAACGTTCAGTGACGCTAGGGTTGTTAGTGAGAAAAGTGTATGGTTACCGAAGGTTGTTCGGAGTCCCGGATGAGATCCCGGACATGACGAGGGTCTCCGGAATGGTCCGGAGACGAAGATTGATATATAGGATGAAAGGTTTCGGAGTACCGGAAGTGTTCCGGGGAGCATCGGGAAATCGGCGGAGTACCGGAAAGGTTTTCGGGGGGTCCGGAAGAAGTTCTGGGCCTAGTGGGCCACAAGGGGGAACACCACAGCCCTCAGGGGGCTGTGCGCCCCCCCTGGGCCCTCTCCTCATGCGGCTAAGGGGGTGGGACCCCCTAGGGCTGGCCGCACCCCTTGGCCTTGGGGGGCAAGGCACCTAGGGGGGGAAACCCTAGGGCCTGGCCGCCCCCCCCTGCCCTGGCCGCCGCCCCCTCCCCTTGCCCTGGCCGCCGGCCCCTAGGGGGAAACCCTAGGGCGCCCTCACCTCTCCACCCCCCCCCCTATATATAGTGGGGCAAAGGGAGGGCAGCCAACACAGTTTGTGCCTCGGTGCTGCCCTCCCTCTCCCGTTACATCTTCTTCTCCCGCGGTGCTTAGGCGAAGCCCTGCTGGAGTTCTTCTCCACCATCACCACCACGCCGTCGTGCTGCCGGTTCTCCATCAACCTCTCCTCCACCCCTTGCTGGATCAAGAAGGAGGAGACGTCCCCGAGCCGTACGTGTGAAGAACACGGAGGCACCGTTGCTTCGGTGCTAGGTCTTCGGCGATCTGAATCGCGACGAGTACGACTCCATCATCCGCGTTCATAACGCTTCCGCTTAGCGATCTACAAGGGTACGTAGATCACACTCCCCTCTCGTAGTTGCTTCTACTAGATTGATCTTGGTGAACGGTAGGAAAATTTTTGTTTCCCATGCAACGTTCCCCAACAGTGGCATCATGAGCTAGGATCTTACGTAGATGCTTTCTCGAGTAGAACACAAAGAAGTTTGTGGCGTTGATGTTTAAATTGCTGCCCTCCTTAGTCTTTCTTGATTCAGCGGTATTATAGGATGAAGCGGCCCGGACCAACTTTACATGTCCACGTACATGAGACCGGTTCCATCGACAGACATGTGACTTTTGTTGCATAAGATGGCTGGCGGGTGTCTGTCTCTCCTATCTTAGTTGAATCGGAATAGAACAAGGCGGTCCTTGTAGAAGGTTAAATAGCAACTTGAATATCACCGTTGTGGTTTTGCGTAGGTAAGAAGCGTTCTTGCTAGATACCAATAGCAGCCACGTAAAACATGCAACAACAAATTAGAGGACGTCTAACTTGTTTTTGCAGGGTATGTATGTGATATGATATGGCCAATGACATGATGAAATATATTTTGATGTATGAGATGATCATGTTGTAATAGTTAACATCGACTTGCATGTCGATGCATACGGCAACCGGCAGGAGCCATAGGGTTGTCTTTATTTTTTGTATGACCTGCGTGTCAATCATTAAGCGCTTTGTAATGCTTTACTTTATCGCTAAACGGTAGCAATAGTAGTAAGAGCATGGTGGGGCGCCGACAACCCCGATGGCAACACGATGATGGAGATCATGCCGGTGCTTTGGAGATGGAGATCAAAAGCACGAGTTGATGGCCATATCATGTCACTTATGATTTGCATGTGATGTTAATCCTTTTATGCATCTTATTTTGCTTAGGACGACGGTAGCATTATAAGGTGATCCTTCACTAAAATTTCAAGATAAAATTGTGTTCCCCCCGAGTGTGCGCCGTTGCGAAGGTTCGTCGTTTCGAAGCACCACGTGATGATCGGGTGTGATAGACTCTACGTTCGCATACAACGGGCGCAAGCCAGTTTTGCACGTGCAGAACACTCGGGTTAGACTTGACGAGCCTAGCATGTACAGACATGGCCTCGGAACACGGAGGACCGAAAGGTCGAGCATGAGTCATATAGTAGATATGATCAACATGTTGATGTTCACCATTGACACCACCTCATCTCACGTGATGATCGGACTTGGGTTGGTGAATTTGGATCATGTCACGCTCGAATGACCGGAGGGATGTCAATTTGAGTGGGAGTTATAATTAATTTGATTAGGTAATAACTCACTTATCATGAACAATAGTCTAAAATGTCTTTGCAAATTTATGTTGTAGATGGCTCGCGCAGGAGTTCCCCTGAATTTTAATGCGTTCCTAGAGAAAGCTAAACTGAAAGATGATGGGAGCAACTTTGTGGACTGGCTCCGCAATCTGAGGATCATCCTCACAGCTGCCCAAAAGGTTTATGTCCTAAATGCACCGCTAGGTCACCCCCCCGCTCCTGGAGCCTCTGCGGACGATATGAACGTCTGGCAGACGCGTTCGGATGACTATTCGATAGTACAATGTGCCATGTTGTACGGCTTGGAAGGAGGACTCCAAAGGCGTTTTGAACGTCATGGTGCATATGAGATGTACACGGAGTTGAAATTCATCTTTGAGAAGAATGCTAAGATCGAGAGGTATGAGACCACCGATAAATTCTTCGCTTGCAAGATGGAGGAGAATTCGTCTGTCAGTGAGCACTTACTGAAGATGTCTGGGTACTATACCCGCATAGCTGATCTGGGACTTGTGTTCCCGGATGAGGCTATCATTGACAGAATTCTCCAGTCACTCCCTCCAAGCTACAAGAGCTTCGTCCAGCAGTACAACATGCAAGGGATGAATAAAACCATCGCCGAGCTGTTTTCGATGCTGAAAGTCGCTGAGGCAGACATCCAGAAGGAGTATCAAGTGTTGATGGTCAATAAGACCACCAGTTTCAAAAAAAATGGCAAGGGCAAGAAGGGTAACTCTAAGAAGGGTGGCAAAGCAGTTGCTAATCCAGTGAAGAAACCCAAGGCTGGGCCCAAGCCAGAGACTGAGTGTTTCTATTGCAAGGGGAATGGCCACTGGAAGCGGAACTGCCCCAAGTATCTGGCGGACAAGAAGGGGGCCAACAACAACAAAGGTATATATGATATACATGTTATTGATGTGTACCTTACCAACTCTCGTTGTAGTGCCTGGGTATTTGATACCGGTTCGGTTGCTCACATTTGCAACTCTAAACAGGAACTGCGGAATAAACGGAGGCTGGCGAAGGACGAAGTGACGATGCGCGTGGGAAATGGTTCCAAGGTTGATGTGATCGCCGTCGGCACGCTCGCTCTTCGATTACCATCGGGATTAGTTATGAACCTGAATAATTGTTATTTAGTGCCTGCGTTAAGCATGAACATTATATCTGGATCTTGTTTATTGCGAGACGGTTACTCATTTAAATCGGAGAATAAAGGTTGTTCTATTTATATGAGTAATATCTTTTATGGTCATGCACCCGAAGTTAGGGGTTTATTCTTATTGAATCTCGATAGTGATGATACACATGTTCATAACATTGATGCCAAAAGATGTAGAGTAGATAATGATAATACCACTTTCTTGTGGCACTGTCGTCTCGGTCATATCGGCGTGAAACGCATGAGGAAGCTCCATGCTGATGGACTTTTGGAGTCTCTTGATTTTGAATCACTTGACACGTGCGAGCCGTGCCTCATGGGCAAGATGACAAGGACCCCGTTTTCAGGGACAATGGAACGGGCAAGTGACTTATTGGAAATCATACATACTGATGTGTGCGGTCCGATGAGTGTAACGGCGCGTGGTGGATATCGTTATTTTCTCACCTTCACTGACGACTTAAGTAGATATGGGTATATTTACTTGATTAAGCACAAGTCTGAAACTTTTGAAAAGTTCAAGCAATTTCAGAGTGAAGTTGAAAATCATCGTAACAAGAAGATCAAGTTCCTACGATCTGATCGAGGGGGAGAATATCTGAGTTATGAGTTTGGTGATCATTTAAGAAAATGTGGAATTGTTTCACAGTTGACGCCACCTGGAACACCACAGCGTAATGGTGTGTCCGAACGTCGTAATCGAACCCTATTGGATATGGTACGTTCTATGATGTCTCTTGCCGATTTGCCACTATCGTTTTGGGGATATGCGTTAGAGACAGCTGCATTCACTTTAAATAGGGATCCATCTAAGTCCGTTGAGACAACACCGTATGAACTGTGGTTTGGTAAGAAACCTAAGTTGTCTTTTCTCAAGGTTTGGGGTTGCGATGCTTATGTCAAAAGGCTTCAGCCAGAAAAGCTCGAACCCAAAGCGGACAAATGTGTCTTCATAGGATACCCAAAAGAAACAGTTGGGTACACCTTCTATCTCAGATCCAAGGGCAAAGTGTTTGTCGCTAAGAACGGGTCCTTCCTCGAGAAAGAGTTTCTCTCGAAAGAATTGAGTGGGAGGAAGGTAGAACTTGATGAGGTTATTGAACCTCTGCTTCAACCAGAGAGTAGCGCAGCACAGAAAGATGTTTTTGTGGAGCCTGCAGAGGTTGAAGAGGAAGCTAATGATAATGATCAAGGAGCTTCTGATCAAGTTACTACCGAACCTCGTAGGTCGACAAGGGTACGCACTGCACCTGAGTGGTATGGTAACCCTGTCTTGGAGGTCATGTTGTTAGACAACGGTGAACCTACGAGCTATGGAGAAGCGATGGTGGGCCCGGATTCCGACAAATGGTTAGAGGCCATGAAATCCGAGATGGGATCCATGTATGAAAACAAAGTATGGACTTTGGAAGTATTACCTGAAGGGCGGAAGGCCATTCAGAATAAATGGATTTTTAAGAAGAAGACGGACGCTGACGGTAATGTCACCGTGTATAAAGCTCGACTTGTGGCAAAGGGTTTTTCACAAGTTCAAGGGATTGACTACGATGAGACTTTCTCACCCGTAGCGATGCTTAAATCCGTCCGAATCATGTTAGCAATAGCTGCATATTTCGATTATGAAATTTGGCAGATGGATGTCAAAACAGCGTTCCTTAACGGTTTTCTTAAGGAAGAGTTGTATATGATGCAACCAGAGGGTTTTGTCGATCCAGAGAATGCTGACAAAGTATGCAAGCTCCAGCGTTCCATTTATGGGCTGGTGCAAGCATCTCGGAGTTGGAATCTTCGCTTTGATGAGGTGATCAAAGCGTTTGGGTTTATACAAGTTTACAATGAAGCTTGTATTTACAAGAAAGTGAGTGGGAGCTCTATAGCGTTTCTAATATTATATGTGGATGACATATTGCTGATTGGAAACAATATAGAATTTTTGGATAGCCTGAAGGGGTATTTGAACAAGAGTTTTTCGATGAAAGATCTCGGTGAAGCTGCTTTCATATTGGGCATCAAGATCTATAGAGATAGATCAAGACGCTTGATAGGACTTTCACAAAGCACATACCTTGATAAAGTTTTGAAGAAGTTCAAAATGGATCAATCCAAGAAGGGGTTCTTGCCGGTATTGCAAGGTACGAAGTTGAGTAAGACTCAATGCCCAGTGACTGCGGATGACAGAGAAAAGATGAGTGTCGTCCCCTATGCTTCAGCCATAGGCTCTATCATGTATGCAATGCTGTGCACAAGACCAGATGTCAGCCTTGCCATAAGTATGGCCGGAAGGTTTCAGAGTAATCCTGGTATGGATCACTGGACAGCGGTCAAGAATATCCTAAAGTACCTGAAAAGGACTAAGGATATGTTTCTCATTTATGGAGGTGATCAAGAGCTCGTTGTAAAGGGTTACGTCGATGCAAGCTTTGACACTGATCCGGATGACTCTAAGTCTCAAACCGGATACGTATATATTCTCAACGGGGGTGCGGTAAGCTGGTGCAGTTCCAAGCAGAGCGTGGTAGCTGATTCTACATGTGAAGCGGAGTATATAGCTGCCTCGGAGGCGGCGAAGGAAGGTGTCTGGATGAAGGAGTTCATGACAGATCTTGGAGTTGTGCCTAGTGCACTGAACCCAATGACTCTGTTCTGTGACAACACTGGTGCCATTGCTCTAGCCAAGGAACCAAGGTTTCACAAGAGGACCAGACACATAAAGCGACGCTTCAATTCCATCCGCGATTCGGTCAAGGAGGAGGACATAAACATTTGCAAAGTACACACGGATTTGAATGTTGCAGATCCGTTGACTAAGCCTCTTCCACGGGCTAAGCACGATCAACACCAAGACTCTATGGGTGTTAGATTCATTACCTTGTAATGCTAGATTATTGACTCTAGTGCAAGTGGGAGACTGTTGGAAATATGCCCTAGAGGCAATAATAAAAGAGTTATTATATTTCCTTGTTCATGATAATCGTTTATTATCCATGCTATAACTGTATTGATTGGAAACTCAAATACACGTGTGGATGAATAGACAGACTTTGTGTCCCTAGTGAGCCTCTACAGGACTAGCTCGTTGATCAAAGATGACCGCGGTTTCCAGGTCATAGACATGAGTTGTCATTTGATAACGGGATCACATCATTAGGAGAATGATGTGATGGACGAGACCCAAACGTTAACATAGCTTTTGATCGTGTCAGTTATCGCTATAGTTTTCTGCATGTCAAGTATAAGTTCCTATGACCATGAGATCATGTAACTCACTGACACCGTAGGAGTGCTTTGTGTGTGCCAAACGTCGCAACGTAACTGGGTGACTATAAAGGTACTCTACAGGTATCTCCGAGGGTATCTGTTGAGTTGACATGGATCGAGACTGGGATTTGTCACTCCGTATGACGGAGAGGTATCTCCGGGCCCACTCGGTAATACGTCATCTCAATGAGCTCAAAGTGACTAAGTAGTTGGTCACGGGATTATGTATTACGGTAACGAGTAAAGAGACTTGCCGGTTACGAGATTGAACTAGGTATAGAGATACCGACGATCGAATCTCGGGCAAGTAACATACCGACGAGACAAAGGGAACTGTATACGGGATTGCCTGAATCCTTGACATCGTGGTTCATCCGATGAGATCATCGAGAAACATGTAGGAACCAATATGGGTATCCAGATCCCGCTATTGGTTATTGACCTGGGAGTGTCTCGGTCATGTCTACATGGTTTCCGAACCCGCAGGGTCTACACACTTAACGTTCGGTGATGCTAGGGTTGTTAGTGAGAAAAGTGTATGGTTACCGAAGGTTGTTCGGAGTCCCGGATGAGATCCCGGACATGACGAGGGTCTCCGGAATGGTCCGGAGACGAAGATTGATATATAGGATGAAAGGTTTCGGAGTACCGGAAGTGTTCCGGGGAGCATCGGGAAATCGGCGGAGTACCGGAAAGGTTTTCGGGGGGTCCGGAAGAAGTTCTGGGCCTAGTGGGCCACAAGGGGGAACACCACAGCCCTCAGGGGGCTGTGCGCCCCCCCTGGGCCCTCTCCTCATGCGGCTAAGGGGGTGGGACCCCCTAGGGCTGGCCGCACCCCTTGGCCTTGGGGGGCAAGGCACCTAGGGGGGGAAACCCTAGGGCCTGGCCGCCCCCCCCTGCCCTGGCCGCCGCCCCCTCCCCTTGCCCTGGCCGCCGGCCCCTAGGGGGAAACCCTAGGGCGCCCTCACCTCTCCACCCCCCCCCCTATATATAGTGGGGCAAAGGGAGGGCAGCCAACACAGTTTGTGCCTCGGTGCTGCCCTCCCTCTCCCGTTACATCTTCTTCTCCCGCGGTGCTTAGGCGAAGCCCTGCTGGAGTTCTTCTCCACCATCACCACCACGCCGTCGTGCTGCCGGTTCTCCATCAACCTCTCCTCCACCCCTTGCTGGATCAAGAAGGAGGAGACGTCCCCGAGCCGTACGTGTGAAGAACGCGGAGGCACCGTTGCTTCGGTGCTAGGTCTTCGGCGATCTGAATCGCGACGAGTACGACTCCATCATCCGCGTTCATAACGCTTCCGCTTAGCGATCTACAAGGGTACGTAGATCACACTCTCCCCTCGTAGTTGCATCTACTAGATTGATCTTGGTGAACGGTAGGAAAATTTTTGTTTCCCATGCAACGTTCCCCAACACCCTAGGGGGGCCCAGCCCCCTTAGGCGCAGGTGGAGGGGCCTAGGGGGGGCGCACAGCCCCTGTGTGGGCTGTTGTGCCTCCCCACTTATGGCCCATAGGGCCCGTAACCTTTACCGTGGCCCCCGAAACACCTTTCGGTTCTCCGGTTCCTTCCCGATGTTCCCCGGAACAATTCCGGACTCCGTTCACTCTCATCCCATATATCAATCTTCGTCCCCGGACCATTCCGGAGACCCTCATCACGTCCGGGATCTTATCCGGGACTCCGAACAAACTTCGGTTACCATGCACTGTTCTCACTAACAACCCTAGCGTCACCGAACCTTAAGTGTGTAGACCCTGCGGGTTCGGAAACTATGCAGACATGACCGAGACACTCCCAAGTCAATAACCAATAGCGGGATCTGGATACCCATATTGGTTCCCACACGTTCCTCGATGATCTCATCGGATGAACCACGATGTCAAGGATTCAGGCAATCCCGTATACAGTTCCCTTTGTCTCGTCGGTATGTTACTTGCCCGAGATTCGATCGTCGGTATCTCTATACCTAGTTCAATCTCGTTACCGGCAAGTCTCTTTACTCGTTCCGTAATACATAATCCCGTGACTAACTACTTAGTCACTTTGAGCTCATTGAGATGACGTATTACCGAGTGGGCCCGGAGATACCTCGCCGTCACACGGAGTGACAAATCCCAGTCTTGATCCATGTCAACTCAACAGACACCTTCGGAGATACCTGTAGAGTACCTTTATAGTCACCCAGTTACGTTGCGACGTTTGGCACACACAAGGCACTCCTACGGTGTCAGTGAGTTACATGATCTCATGGTCATAGGAACTTATACTTGACATGCAGAAAACTATAGCGATAACTGATACGATCAAAAGCTATGTTTAACGTTTGGGTCTCGTCCATCACATCATTCTCCTAATGATGTGATCCCGTTATCAAATGACAACTCATGTCTATGACCTGGAAACCGCGGTCATCTTTGATCAACGAGCTAGTCCTCAAGAGGCTTACTAGGGACACAAAGTTTGTCTATTTATCCACACATGTATTTAAGTTTCCAATCAATACAATTATAGCATGGATAATAAACGATTATCATGAACAAGGAAATATAATAATAACTCTTTTATTATTGCCTCTAGGGCATATTTCCAACAATGAATCACTCCATAACATGGGTAACAATAAAACTTTTCTTTTTGAGTGGTAGCATGCCAAGTTTCCATCCAAACTCAAGAAAGCCAATAACAAAATGCATCTGTTAACACAAATGAAAAAATGGCATCTCGCTGGTGATATATGCATGATATGTGTAACCATATGCTATACTAGAAGCTTACGTACATATGTTTTGAACTTTTGACAGAACAAGGCATTCTCTGGAAACATCTCATGTTGTAATAGAAATAGATAGCTTGTAGTCATGTTTAGCACCCAAAAACTATAATAGCTGGTTCTTCAGAACTATAATTACTACAAGCACCTCATAAGCATATTGTTAGCACTCCACAAGTTCGGTGGTAGCTGTAGATGATAGATTCACCCCAAACTTCTCCTTGTTATAGGTACGTCTATATTTTTCTCTTTTCTACGAAAATGTCCGCTCCAAATTTCTGCACAAATATTTTGTGTGGCCATAAAATTGAACTTCAATGTGAAGGTTGATCTTGCAACGAACAATTCCAGGGTCAGGATCCTGGAATGCTCAAGTCAATTTTCAAGTTAGATGCATAAATGTAGTTATGTTTAAGAAAAAACAAATAAACCTTTTGCACTTTTAGTTCACACAACCTATCATGACAAATTAAGGAAATCTTAAACTTATTGATGAATCAAAGCAGAACGTCAGATGCTTCCATGTGTTGAAACAATTGATCAGTGTAGGTCAAACATTGCATGACCAGGAAACCTCCCATGGAAAAATGAGATAAGAAAACTGAGCTGCAATTACACAAAGCCAAAATAACTATATGTTCTCTTATAAGACAAGAATGAAGATTTCATGGCCTATTGGAATATTACTGAAAAGATTCACCTCATTATTACAACTTTAAAATCAAGGCATGTGGCAAATAGGAAAGTATATTTACCAATGAAATGAAACATAGAAGAAGTGAGAATGCATACATGATGTGAATCTGCATATATAATCAAACATTTGCTTGCATTGGCTGGTCTGAATCTGCTGAAACGAACAATTGTCGGCTGGGACACCATCCTCAAAAATGAAATGCATCCATCTTGATCTTGCATACCATCCAAGCTTTCATTTATTTCTTATGACTTGCTGCCCACATCTTTGCCTCCATACCTAGTAAGACCATATGAAACAGTGGCAGAGGACGAAAAAAAACTGAGGTCGGGCGAACTCTAATCTAAATTATAAAAAAAAATGATTCAAAACATTGTGCTACACAGGCGCACACTAATACTAATATTTATGTGATCTAAACATAAAACTATGATGAGATCCAGATGATTTCTCAAATATTATGTGTGTAAATGCACATCTTGAGAAAATACTAAATATACTATCTACAATCCAAATACTCTCAAAACAATATATATGCTTATAGGAATACTCAAACAATTATGTGCAGTCAAATAGAGAGTGTTATTAACAGACTAGGTCGTGGGGCCAGGTGGATTTTTGAGTTGAGTCGTTGCATCAGCAACCAGAAGTATTGCCCGTTGATTCGATTGGAATTCAATGGCTTCCAGTTGCCCCAGTAGATAGTAATGGTTGTTGGCATCACTAAACTGGAAACAAATTTGACTGAAAGAAGTAGTAGTAGTAGGCTGCGGACCTATATGAATGAGCACTACTACAAATGTGGCAGCACAGACCATCCACCGATCTTAATACAATAGAAATCAGGGAAATAACAATGCCTATCACTTATGTATCAAGGGAGGGCTACCAAATCGAACAAATGAAACGGGAGGGGCTTTCCATGGCGTTGCTTTAACTACAAGTGCTAAGCTAGGAAACAAAAAATCGCACTCTCCATGACATTATCACATCGCTCATGAATTGGGCGCGGCAAGGGTATGAGTAGTGAGCTGAAATCGAAATCAGTGGTTGTAGTTGCACAAGAGCCTAGAAGCTCGACAATGAGACATGTTTGTGTAGTAGAAAAGAAACATGTGATGTTTTTACCGTCAAGATCAATATAAATAAAGTTATGAAGTCCAAGTAAACATGCTCAACTCAAGCAATAATTATCTGTAATAAATCACTTGTCATTGCTGTATGTAAATCCAATATGCATTCAACACTCGGCATCACTAACAAACTAGAAACGAATATGAATGAGACACAGGTAGTACAGTAGGCTCTAGTTCTAGCATCAAAACCTATCACTTATGCATCAAGGGGGGCTACTGAGATCGAAGGAAACAACGAGAGGAGAAGGGAGACCTGCCATGGTGGCGTCCCTGCATCCATAGAGCCGCTGCTGCTGATCGTGAAGATGCAGCCTTGCCAAGTTGCCGTGTCCTCTTTCTGCTGCTCCTGTACCCATCAAGGAACCCTGCTGCTGCTGCACGCATAACAAATAAGAAACCAAAACACCATCCTTCCATTAGAGAGAGCGAGAGAGATGAAACCTTCCATGGCGTCGTCCTGGTGGGGAAGTAGCAGAGCAGGAGCAGCTTCCGTGGCGGCGTCCTGGTCGCCGACACCCACCTTCCATGAGTTGCCCCCGATGTCGCTTGTGAATCCCACATGCATGGGCTGCACATAGCATGGACAAAATGAAATTATGTCAGAGACTGATCTGTACAATAATCACAGTACTGATATGCACATACATATCTGTATTTTTTTAGACAGTGACACATGACTGTTGGTTGACTCAAACACCCTCTCGCTTAGACCTTACACTTGCAGTCGGCGCTGCCTTGCTTGTACTGCTGCGAGGTGAAGTTGGTGACGGCACCGGCGACGCACATGTCATTGGCGCCGCTGGGGTCATGGCAGAACCCTGTCCAGCAGCCATCAGACATACGTCACCACCATCTCGATGAAAAAAAACACCGCTTCGTGTACTAATTCTGCAAGTCGTCAGAACAGGATTCGACGTACTGGCTAGTCCAAGGCGCAGGCCTTGTCGGGGGTGTCGATGAAGTGCAGCGGGCTGCTTCACTGGTACTTGTACTAGTGCCTCACCTGGTCGGGCCACACGCACAGCGCCGACAGGTCGCCGCCCCCTCATCCGGCAGGAGGTTCTTCACCGCGTGCGCCATGGAAGCTGTTCCTGCTTTGCTACTACAACTGTGTGGCGCTGTATGACCTGCAGTAGCTAGCTACACGCAACAGATTGTTGTTTCCCTCAAGACGATGCGCAGCTGATGGATCGGATCTCTGTCCGCTGTTTGCTCCAACAAGATAACCAACCGCCCGCCCATCACGTACGGCCGCCGGAACAAGGAAGCAACACTGCCAGTAGAGAATTCCAGCAAGGCAACGACGCCGGCCGGTCATCGGGAGCCGCCGGCCACATAAGCAAGGGGAAAGATTAAAGGGCCTTTCGGTTGTCTATGTGACTCACGGGCCTCCTCCTCCTCCTCCAAGAAAAAAAGTTTAGGGTTTCTGCCTCTCGCCGGCGCCGGCGCAGGTCCGCCTCGTCTCCGGTGGCCCTGGAGGCGCGGTGGATCCTGGTAAGGGCCGGCGGGAGGGCTCCGCTTTTAGTCGATTTTTTCAATCTTGCTAGGGTTTGTGTTCTGATCAGGAAGACGAGACGGCGGCGGCTCTCTGAAGATGGAATAAAGGTCTCCCCGCCCAGCCCATGTTCCGGTGATGGGTCTAGCATCGTTGGTGGGCGTGTGGAGGTGTGTCTCCGGCAGATCTATCTTTGGTGAATTTGTTCGGATCTCGTTGTTGTTCGTCTACGTTCGTGTGTCTTCGGTCTGGATCCTTCCGATCTACGTTATTTTTCTTCGGCGACGGTTGCTTTTTTTTGAGGGGTAATGAACAACTTTATTCATCAAAAGCCACATGGAGTGGGATACTGTTTTTTTTTTTGACGGGTGGAGTGGGATACTGTTCTGGTTATAAGGAACGCCAAACCAGACGTGGCGACCAGGACCTCTAGAAAGTGAAAATTTGGCTAGACTATGTGCTTCATGATTCGCAGCACGACACTCAAAAGTAAATTTACATAGAACATTAGCAACTCTAGTATGGATCTCGCTGATAATTGCTCCATATCTTCCTCTGGCGTTCAGACCAATATCTGCCACGACCTGTTTGCAATCAGAAGCAATGACAAAATTATGAATATTCAGGTCTTCCGCCAGGCACAACGCCTCACGGCATGCTATAGCTTCCAAGGACGCAGGGTCGGTGACACCCTCAAGGACCAGCGCCGAGGCCCCAATGTAGTTCCCCGCCTCATCTCTGCATACTGCGGCAGCCGATCCTCCTCTTCTGGCACGTACCCCCGCATCAACATGTATTTTGTAAAAACCAGGAGGCGGTCTCTTTGGGTTTTGTCGTCGCTGCTGGACAGAAGTCACAGACTGTCGTGGGCGTCGGCCCGCTTCGTAGATGATGTCCAGTTCTGCAATATACCTACTGATGAAGGAGTGTGTCTGATGAGGGCTTTGAAAGATTGCCTCATGAATCGCTTTCCGGCGTGCATGCCAGATCGCCCATGCCGTAGTCGCCAGAAGAGTAAACTTCTCATGTGATAGGCTCTCAATGAGCGTAAACAGCCAATTTTTGGCATTAGGCTCTGTGGTGGCTATGATTTTATGCATGACTTCCTCATCTCCCAACGCCCACACACTGCGTGATGCGGTGCACTCCAATAACGAATGTCTCCATGAATCATGTATCCCGCAAAGCCCGCATAGGCTAGAATCCGCCATATGACGGTGCGCTCGCACGTCATTTGTTGGCAACGACTGCTTCGATAATCTCTAGAGAAACATTCTGACCTTACCCGGAACTTTAGTATTCCACAATGATTTCCATGCTCCTGTCTCTGCCCTGTCATTGGACGGGCCTGCTGAACCCTCGAGCCATGCCTCTCTGCGCTGCCTGGTTGCTATGATCATCTTATAAGCAGACCTGACCGAGAAAATGCCATGTTTTTCATAGTGCCACGCCCAGAAATCTGACATGTTTCGAGTACACAGAGGGATTCCCAGTATAATTTCAGCATCCATAGGCATAAAAGTGGCCTCCACCAGTTGCCTATTCCATGATGCTGTGGCATGAGTTATAAGTTCAGAAACCATGCTCGGCCGGTTCTGCGTTAAGCAACCGTAAGGCCGAAGCATTTCATCCCTTGGAAGCCAATTGTGAGCCCATATGTTGGTGGAAGCACCATTACCAATGCGTTTGATCAGCCCCTGCTTGAGTATATCCCTGCCTTCCACAATTGCTCTCCAGATTTGGCTAGGTCGACCCCCTAGCTCAGCCTCAAGAATGTCTGCAGTAGGGTAATAGATGCTCTTTAGCACACGGGCGCTTAGTGTGTCAGGGTTCTGCAGTAATCGCCATGCCTGCTTTGCCAACATGGCCAGGTTAAACAGCTCAAAGTCTTTGAAACCGAGCTCCCCCATGTCTTTTGGTTGTGTCATAGCTTTCCAGGATACCCAGTGTGGCTTCCTCTTCCCCCCTTTGCTGCCCCACCAGAATTTCCTGATGAGCATATTTAGATGTTCACACAAGCCTCTTGGGAGCTTAAAACATGACATGGAGAAAACAGGCACCGCTTGGGCAACTGATTTAACTAACACTTCTTTTCCCGCTGATAACATAGTGCTCTCTATCCATCCTTGAACCTTACTCCATAGCCGGTCCTTGAGATATTTAAAGGCACCGTTCTTAGAGCTCCCAACATCAGACGGCATTCCCATGTACTTCTCATTTAGAGTTTCATTGGGGACATTAAGTATTTCCTTTATTTCATGTCTCACCGAGTCGGGCACCCCCTTGCTGAAGAAGATTGATGATTTTGAGTAGTTGATCCGTTGCCCAGTTGCTTGACAGTAAGTATCCAGAACATGGTACACCTCGTTAGCCCCCATACCATTTGCCTTGAAGAACAGCAGGCTGTCATCTGCGAATAGGAGATGGTTCACCGGTGGCGCCGTGGGTGCTACCTGCAAACCGTGCAAATTGGATGACTCATTTTTGGATTTTAGAAGGCACGAAAGGCCCTCTGCTGCTAGCAAGAACAAGTATGGGGAAATCGGGTCCCCTTGTCTGATTCCACGTGAAGGATTGAATTGATGAAGCTTCTTCCCATTGAAAAGGACAGAGAATTCAACTGTCGTTACCAGTCCCATAACTATATTAACCCACCTTGGTGTGAATCCCAGCTTGAGCATGATGGCCTTCAGATAAGACCATTCAACCCTATCATATGCCTTCATCATATCCAGCTTGAGAGCACATGATTGATTTTTCTTCGCCTTATTTCTCTTCATAAAGTGCAGGCACTCATAAGCTGTTATAATATTGTCTGTGATCAACCTTCCCGGCACAAAGGCCGATTGTTCCTCTGATATGATATCCGGCAGGACCAATTTTAATCTATTGGATATGACCTTCGACGCAATTTTGTATAAAACATTGCACAAGCTAATTGGGCGGAATTGAGATAGAAGCTTTGGGTTTTTTACCTTTGGGATGGGCACCAACATTGTTTCATTAATGCACTTGGCAGATTCAGTTCCTTCTACAATTTTTAGAACCACCTAGTGACTTCCTCGGCGCACACCTCCCAATGGTGCTGAAAAAAGTGTGTTGGGTAGCCATCCGGGCCGGGTGCCTTTATGGGGAACATTTGAAACAAGGCTATCTTCACTTCATCTTGGCTGTAGGGGGCATTTAGAAGCTTATTCATCTCTGGTGTTACCTTGGTTGGAACTGTCTCCAGGACCAGTTCCATGTTTTGAACGCCCTCCGACGTGTATAGCTGCTGGTAAAAATCATTGGCCATTTGCTCCATCTCCTGGACATTTTCTGTCAACTGACCGTTTGGCTTTTGAAGTGCTTTTATCTGATTTTTCCTTCTCCGCCTGCTCGCCCAGAGATGAAAAAAGTATGTGTTTTTATCTCCATGTGTTAGCCATTCCACTCTTGCACGCTGACGCCATAAAATCTCCTCCCTGTGGTAGAGCTCGGTTAGTCTGTCCACTATTTTAATTTCAACATGAGTTGGCCCCATCCGAACAGGATCCGACCGCAACTCCTGTAGCTGTCGTTTTAGGCGTTGGATCTCCTGTCGCACATTCCCGAAGTGGATCCGATCCCAGTTGGTCAGGTCGTCCGACAGCGATGCCAGTTTATCTTTAATTGCCTGCACAGATTCCCCCGCCACGGTCCGCCATGCATCCTCCACTAGCGGCACCAATCCCGAATCTCTTTCCCAGGCGATTTCATATTTAAACCGGCGGGGGCCCCTTCTGCATGCATTCTCATGCACGTAACTGACGTAGAGAGGGACATGATCACTAGTTACTGCTGTTTTGTGCTCCAAGGTGGCCGAAGGGAAAGCCATAGCCCACGCCGGATTTGCAACACCCCGGTCCAGCCTTACCCTTGTGTATGTCCCTCCAGCAACTTTTTTCTCGAAAGTCCACGGATTTCCAATATACCCAATATCCGAGAGTCCACATATGTCAAGGGTCTCTCTAAATGCATCCATTTGAGCCTGACTTCTATTTCCCACACCATCATGCTCGTGCGCGTACACTACCTCATTGAAATCACCAAGGACTAACCAGGGTACATCGCTTTCACCTACAATTCCTTTCATCATGTTCCAGGTCTTGTATCTTTCATTTACCTGAGCTTCCCCATATATAAAAGTAACCCTCGTCCTTTCATCAACTAGATCATGCAACATTGCATCAATGTGATACTCTGAGTAACCGACAATCTCAAGTTTTATTTCTTCATTCCAAAAAACTCCTAGGCCACCACTACGGCCTGAACTGCTTACAGCAAAACTCTTATTGAAACCTAAAGAACCAGCCATGTTCTCTACTCTCGTACCCTCTATCTGAGTTTCTAAGATACAAAGCACCGAGGGGGCAAACTGCTTCGTCATGTCACGAAGCTCACGAACTGTCGCGGGATTGCCAGCACCGCGACAGTTCCAGCATAGGAGACTCATTGCGCTTGGCGCGACCCCCCTAGGAGGCCCGCCATACGCGCATCATTTTTGTTTGTGGCTGTGTTCTTCCCATTGGGTCTGTCAACTGCTAAGGAGGTTACTTTGTTACGTTTTGGCTCCTGTTTTGACGAGGGGCTCAAAGGATCTTCCGAGGGGGGTAGCAACAATAGCTTGTTTGTGCCATCCACTGGGGACGCATGTTGCGCAGCTGATGTCATTGGGATATTTGTCGTAGCACCCCTCTTCCTGTTTCCATCCACTTCCTCCATATATATGTCCGAACCCATTGATGAATTGTCCTGTTCATAACCGCGCCCCCTGCCTATGCCAGCGTTGCCTCTTCCTCGTCCCCCTCGGGTACTGTTGCCACCTTGTCCTCGCCCTTCTCCAGGTCCTCTGCCGGGCCCTCTGAACCATGCTGCTTTTAGGTCTTTGAAAACCAGGGCCTTTGGAGGGTGGACTCCATCACCACACTCCTTAAAAAGATGTCCCAAAAGGCCACACACAGCACACCAGTCAGGTAGTCGCTCGTATTTCACCCTAAAAATGAGTCGTTGGACGGTATCCTTCTTTTTGACTACCAGAGAAACTGCATTTTTGAGAGGTTTTGTGACGTCGATCCTGACCCGCACTCTGACAAAATTACCCTCAAAATCATGGGAGCTTGGCTCAGCATAGACGAACTCCCCAACTGTTGCAGACAGAGCCTTGATCTTTGAGAAGTATCCTTCTGGGAAGTCGTGGATCTGAATCCACATCTCAACTTTATTGAGTTCAATCGCCGACGGCTTGGTGAAGCCATCATATGGGGCCAGCACCACCGTTTTCCCTTTGTAAGCCCACGGTCCTTCCTCCATAACGCGCTCCCAATCACCCAAGCAGCCAAACTGCATCGTGTACAGATTCTCCTCCAAAGGCTTGATTTTGACTTCCTTCGCCAGATCCCACGCCACCCTCATGGTTCTATAGAACCAGAATTGACTATAGGTTTTTTCAGTATGAACCCTAGCAATTATCATCCATCGAGCCGCTTCCTCTGGTAGTTCATCATCTTCCATTACCACATCCTCAAGTTCCTCTTCTTTCAGACCTAGTTCTTCCATCATCGCCTCTAGGTCAGAGACGGGCTGACCCGTTCCCGATCCCGAAGCAGTACCATCCATCATACTCTTGCCCGAGAAAAAACTATCCGCGGGCGGAAAACCCTAGCAATCCTCCGACCCTCGCCGGAGCCCGGCAGAGGGAGGGGAGGGAAGGGGAGACCGGTTCTCTACGATGGCGAGGAGCGGACGAAAACGCCGCCGTCGCCCGAGAGGAGAGCAAACCCTAACGAGAGGGGATCAATCCGGCGACGGTTGCTGTTCTGGGATGCTGGTCCTACGGGGCCTTAGCGGGCCTTTCGGTTGTCTATGTGACTCGGGCTGTGCATTGCCAGGCGGCTATACACAATTTCCGCTCGACTTCTTTCTTTATTTCCTCCCAGTCCCATCCCACTTGAATATTTCAATCACGGCTGTGGATATTTCCTTACTAAAACATCAAACAAAATTATAGCGTCAATTCTTCCTACATAAGTCATGTCAGTTTCCAAGATAAAAGGGTTCGTCGCCCAACAAGATTATGTGGTGTCAATCCTTCTTATGTAAGTTTTGTCGGATACCACAGAGCACGGTGATGGTGTCCTGGACTACGAGGTTCTCACCACATCGTCTCACGGTCAGGTGGGCCGGGCCAATGACCCCGTGGTGCTTTACAGATGGGACATGCTCGACATGCCTATGGTGCAGAGAAAGGATGAACCGGAAGACTTGGCACATACTTCAAGATTTAAAGGTGTGCGCCGCCGGTCACATAAGCAAGGGGAAAAATTAAAGGGCCTTTCGGTTGTCTATGTGACTTGGGCTGTGCATTGCCAGGCGGCTATACACAAATTCGGCTCGACTTCTTTCTTTCTTTCCTCCCATCCCACTTGAGAATAAGACCAAACGTGGTCCACACAACCTGCTCTTGGTTTTTCTCCGCATGAAAGAAAAAAAACCATTTATGTGGCCTAAGGGGCAAGCTTATGACCCCAAGAAGGCGAGGTATGTCAGCCGCGCCAAGTATTTATTGAATTTTATGGTAAACTAAATTGTTGCAATATGGTTACAAAAACAATTTTATATATGTACAAATAAGAGTAAATATAGATCCTGGTATGAGGGAGTAAAAGGTAGGGTGACGAATGGCTTTTGACCCCAAGAACTCGGTCAACGCGCCGGTCGTGAAAATAGCTTATGTTCCTCGGGCGTGTATGTGTGTGTGCGTGCATCTGACACTAACTCGTGACTGTAAAAAACTATT
>LR738714.1:841639898-841722156 GCA_902687465.1 Secale cereale
ATGTCGGGCATCAACCTCTAGACTAGTAGTCCAGAGGGTGAAATAAAGATATAAAAAAGATTATGCAAAGCTAGAAGCTACACATGCTTCCATGCATGCGGACAAGATTTTAGTTAAACATCCTTTTCGGGGATATCCTTCGCCGCCATTATATTCTTGCTTATTGGTTTCTTTTTCACTTCTTTTTTTATCCCATCACATTTCATATTTCGATGTTTTGACAATTTTCAAAAAGTTCAGCCGGATCTAACCTTGATTTGTCAAAATTTCGGAAGCAGACAATTTTTCTATCGCCAATGGCCTCAGCGATAAGGTAGTACAACCTACTGCCTAGATCTCTGGCGGTGGGACTTATTTGCGTCGTCACGCCCATTAGGTGTGAAAAAGACCCTACCGCCATGGTCCTTGGCGGTAGATTGTGTTACGTACTCCAATGGTCCTTGGGGGTACGGTCTTCACCTTTGTTTTCTTGCATGCATGCTCCTACCGCGTCATTGACGGTAGGGTCTTTTCCACACCAAACGGATGTGACTTCGCAGGTAAGTCCTACAGCCAAAGACCCTGGCCCCTGGCAGTAGGATTTGCTACCTTATAGCTAAGAATAATGACGGTAGAAAAATGGGTTAGATCATAAAAATTACGAAACAGGGTCAAATATTTGCTGAAGTTTCGAGAAACAGTACTACCAGTTTGTAAAACAACAAATTTGGCCTCACAGGAGGAATTTCTTATGCCAATGGAAGGAACATTACTACCACTACTTGGTGTAAAAATAAACATTTTTGCATATGGCAAGGTTAACTAACCAAAGTTGCATGCATGTACCTTACGCGCATGCAGGCGTCGAGTCCATCGGGGTGTGCTATGGCATGAGCGCCAACAACCTGCCGGCGCCGAGCACCGTCGTGGGCATGTTCAAGTCCAATGGGATCAAATCGATGTGGTTGTACGCCCCCGACCAGGCGGCGCTGCAGGCCGTTGGCGGCACCGGCATCAACGTGGTCGTCGGGGCGCCTAACGACGTTCTCTCCAACCTCGCCGCCAGCCCGGCGGCGGCCGCCTCGTGGGTCAGGAGCAACATCCAGGCATACCCCAAGGTTTCCTTCCGGTACGTCTGCATGGGAAACGAGGTCGCCGGCGGGGCCACCAGGAACCTCGCCCCGGCAATGATGAACGTGCATGGCGCGCTCGCCTCCGCCGGGCTGGGCCACATCAAGGTGACCACGTCGGTGTCACAGGCCATCCTCGGCGTGTACAGCCCACCCTCCGTCGGCTCCTTCACCACAGAGGCGGCCGCGTTCATGGGCCCCGTGGTGCAGTTCCTTGCCCGCACCCGCGCACCGCTGATGGCCAACATCTACCCTTACCTGGCCTGGGCCTACAACCCAAGCGCCATGGACATGAGCTACGCTCTCTTCACCGCGCCCGGCACCGTGGTCCAGGACGGCAGCTTCGGGTACCAGAACCTATTCGACACCACCGTGGATGCCTTCTACACAGCCATGGCCAAGCAGGGCGGCTCCAACTGAAGGAAATATGCCCTAGAGGCAATAATAAAGATGATTATTTGTATTTCCTTATATCATGATAAATGTCTTTTATTCATGCTAGAATTGTATTAACCGGAAACTTAGTACATGTGTGAATACATAGACAAAACAGTATGTCCCTAGTATGCCTCTACTAGACTAGATCATTGATCAAAGATGGTTATGTTTCCTAGCCATAGACATGAGTTGTCATTTGATCAACGGGATCACATCATTAGGAGAATGATGTGATGGACAAGACCCATCCGTTAGCATAGCACTATGATCGTTTAGTTTTACTGCTATTGCTTTCTTCATGACTTATACATGTTCCTATGACTATGAGATTATGCAACTCCCGAATACCGTAGGAACACCTTGTGTGCTATCAAACGTCACAACGTAACTGGGTGATCATAAAGATGCTCTACAGGTGTCTCCGAAAGTATTCGTGGTGTTGGCATAGATCAAGATTAGGATTTGTCACTCCGAGTGTCGGAGAGGTATCTCTGGGCCCTCTCGGTAACACACATCATAATAAGCCTTGCAATATGGCGATGACACTGTACTAACTATAAGCGGTTCTGGTGTTGCATGAATATTTCTGAACACGAGCGTGATCAGTTCATGAGTCTTTTACACAGTGCAGACACATGTGATATAGAAACCACTTCCACTGCCTCTTCTACCATGCTGCACCACTTATAACCAAACAAAACGCCATATAAGAGTTGTCACTACTGGAAAAAAGGTCATTGCAGAATATTCTGCCTTATGCCGATAGTCTTTCTCCGAGAGCTGAAGTGGACAAAGTCTTTACCGAGTTTTCCAGGCACTCGACAAAGAATGAAATACCAGTAGTGCGTGTATACATAAAGTAGAGATGGGGTTCAGAGCCAAAAGGAACCTCGTCATTGATCATCGCCAGGCAGGATTCTTGATTTGACAAGGCACACTCTGAGAAAACCACAAAGTGAACTTAGGAATACTACTGAAGGGAGCAACAATTTTGTGTATGTCGAGGCAAATAGCTCTCACCCGAAACAAAATATGAAATTTGCAATTTGCACGCTCAATAACAATACTAGCATATGCCGTCCAAATATATCTCTGATTACAAAATACTACTCCCTCTATCCCATAATATAAGAGCGTTTTTTACACTACACTAGTAGGAATAAATGACAGATAAACAGATTTGGCCACGACTCGGAATCTATGACAGATACTACCTAAGAGAGATACCAAACATATAAGATCTTGCTCATATATACTGGTGCTCATCCAACATCTTCTCCTCCTTCCGCAGACTTGGTCTCGAGGCCCATCTTCTACCTGTCCTCCACGTCATCCTAGGCCCAGTTCATTGAGTGGCTTTCCCCTAATCCATCCCATCACCATCTATTTCATAAGCCGTCCTCCCAATGGGTTTGGGCTTCTAGGGACAGCTTATCAGAGAAGCTGAGGAGGGGCGGTTTTTTGGAGAAGTGGCCAAAAGAACTCAGCCCTAGTCTATCTCACTGATGTCCCTAGTCTCCTTCCACTGATGGTCAGCGCCGAGGACATGCACCCGCAAGGCCTCTCTGTACTTGTGCACCACCATCAGCCGCCCTCTTGGCGTTGCCCCGAGATACTTGCGACAGGATGACAGGCTGCCTTCAATGTCCAGCCTTGGCGCGACGGCCGTGCTCATGAACGCACCAGACTCCGCGTCATGTTCCCACAACTCCACGACACCCGAGTAAGAGATGGAGTAGAACTGGCCATGATGGTGGATGGCATCCTCGATGCCCTCACGCGATGGTGCCAACCTCCAAGCAGGTTCCTCCGCGGTGGCGAAGGCCGGGGCACCGAAAATTCGATGCGGGATTAGCATGGCAGTGTAGCTGCCGGGGCGCGGAGATGCTGAGAGGACCACCTTTCGGTAGAACCCAGTGCGCATCTGGTGGGCACTGAGTGTGAGTGTCCCCTTCCCGTCCGGCCCCCAACAGTGGTCTTTAAACGGCGGCCCACAGCCAAACCGAGCAGTCAAGAGGTGGTCAATCTTGAAGCAGAAGCAGTCATCTGCGTAGGGCAGGAGGACTCCAATGGTAGCGATATGCAGGAGTGCGTGCTGCTCGCCTGTGGACGGGTTAATGAGGTAGATCTGGGCACGGTCGTCGGCACTGGCGAGCCACCCGCATGAGGAGCCCAGGACCAAGTGTCCGGGGTACGGGGCGGGTACGGTGGGCTCGTGCACGACTGCCAGGACGGGGTTGGGGACACGTAGGTCATTGGGCATGGTGGCCTTGCTCTCAGTCGAGATCAATATGGTATCTTCCTTGAGGTAGGGTTGTTCGTCGTCGTAGTCGACATTGACGTCGACATAGGCGTAACCGCAGCACCTGTACTGGGTGAGCGCTTTGTCATTGTCGACATTGTTTACACCAACAAACTGCGGGATGATGTCGGAGATGTCCCTAGTCTCCTTCCACTGCCCGTCATCCTCGAGGACATAGCACGCACACCTCTCTGGGTACTTGAGCACCACCATCAGCTGCCCTCCGGGCGCCGCTGCCAGATACTTGCGGCATAACGATGAGCCGGCTTCTCCTTTGTCTTGGATGACCAGCCTTGGCGCGACGGCGGTGCTCGTGAACGCGCCGGACCCCGCGTCACGTTCCCATGACTCCACGTCGCCCGAGTAGGATACGGAGTAGAACTTGCCGCCGTGGTGGATGGCGTCCTCAACGCCGTCACGCGATGGCGCCAGCCTCCAGGCAGGTTCCTCCGCTGTGGCGAAGGCGGGGGCGCCGAAATCTCGAGGCAGGATTAGCATGGCGGTGTAGCTGCCGGGGCACGGGGACGCTGAGAGGACCACCTTCTGGTAGAAGTAGGCGCGCATCTCTTTGGCTCTGAGCGTGAAGGTCGCCATCCCGTGCGGCCCCCAGCGGCTGTCCTTGAACGGCGGCCCGCAGCCGTAACGGGCAGTCAAGAAGCGGTCGAGCTGGACACAGAAGGAGTGGTCGTCACCCGTGGCCGAGGGACCGAAGAAGACGCCCATGGTGGTGATGTGCGGGAGCGCGTGCTGCTCGCCCGTGGCCGGGTTAACGAGGTAGATGTTGCCGCGACCGTCGGCGATGGCGAGCCACCCGCAGGAGGAGCCGAGGACCAAGTTGCGGTGCAGCAGCAGCGGCGCGCGATCCGGGGATGGCCTGGTGTTGTCGTGCATGTCCCCCAGGTAGTCATAGTCATCGGGGAGTTCCGGCAACGGACGGCCAGGCTGTTTATCCCACACCGCCAGCAACCACTGGATGTACTTGTGCCGCCCGTCCATCTTCACGATCCGAGTCTCCGCCGCCTTCCCCGCCGGCGGCAGCACAATGTCACCGTCCTGATCCATGGCCGACATCGATCTGATCTCCTCGATGAGGATTCGGGGATGTGTTCTGTTGCGGCGGTGGCTTGTTCTGGTGGTGTGGACTAGGGCTGGACGTAACGAGCGGGCTTTTCGGCCCGCTCGTGGCTCGCTCGGTCTTGGCCCGCTCGGTCCTGGCCCGCTAGAGAAAAGGGTCGGTCCGGTCTGCCAAATACGGCCCGAAAATTTGTCGGTCCGGTCCGGTCTTTAACCGGTCCGACCGAGAGGACCGAGGGAAAAAATGGCAGCGCCGCCGTTATTCGTCGTCATCGCGGCCAGCGGCAGACCCCGGGTGAACGTGAACCACCATGTCCCCAAGCTTCCTCACTCTTTCCTCCCTCTCCTCGCCATGTGCCATAGCTTCTCGCCGCCGGTCGCCGTCACTGTCGTGTGTGCACTGCGGACGATCTCGCGTTCTCGACCCTTGCCATGGCAGCCGTTTCAGCATAGCACGCACGCAGGCCATCAACTGGGGAAAAAAGCTCGATCGGCCGTGATCTTCGCGTCCAACAAATCAGGAAAGTATTTTTTGGAAGGCACAAATCGTGGGAGAAACGCTCTGCCTATAATCACGTGCCTTGATCCTACACTGCCGTTTTCCTTTTGGTGAAGTGTATGTTCTGGTCTATCCGTTGCTCTCTCTGTAAACCTTGCCTAGTTGTGTGCGTCATTATCGCGTGTACAGGATTAGTGGAGGTTAGCTCGGGAGTTAGTTGGGTTAGTGGCGGCACCTACATGTATATATCTTGTATAAATGTGCACCTCCATAACTGAATATGACTGTATTCAGTCCTGTTCGTGTGTTAACTTTCTGCACTTTTATTCAGTCAGAACAAGAAATACGAAAGTACGAGAGAAATAAGGCTTGATCCGCAAATCGCGGCGTCTTGACATTTAACTTCACGTCAGGTTTGATCCTCTAATTATGGCAAGGCCCGCAGACAGAAAATCGTGGGCTCATGCATGTCCCACATTAGTGGCATGCAAGGAAAAAAACTTCTAAGGAATGTTCAAGGCTAACCGCCGCGACGCAGAGCGCACTTCCCATGGCACATCGCCCACCTCGCCGCCGGCGCTCGTGCATGTCGCCCACCTCGCCACAGCACCCACGCACGTCTCCACCTCGCTGCTGTCTTTGTTCATTGTTTCTGTCACAACACCCATCCTCTTGCCGACAATCTGGTCACCACCGCCTCGCCATGACCACCATGGAAACAAGACCGCTGGTCCTCTCGGTCCGGCCCGGGCTTCACCGCCGCCGGTCCGGTCCCTAAAAACAGGCCCGCCACGCTGCTCGGTCCGGTCCGGACCGGACCGCCGGCGGCCGGTCCAAACGCCGGCTCGGACCGGGACCGGACCGGCTCGGACCGTGTCCACCCTGAGTGTGGACCCCGTCCGTGTGTATATATAAGAAGAATAGCCTCCAACAGAACTTCTCCTGAACAGGGTATCCGTGATCCTGTGTCCCCTCCTCAGATGTGACACCTCAGCCTCAACATACATCTCAAAGCATCTCCTAATCCATCACTCGATACATGTTGGGAATCACATATGGCTGCACTACGGACTACAAGAAAATAACATGGTAAAAAGACACTAGCCTTACATATGTACCTCGGCATCTATCCCAGAAGGATCTCGGCTTGCCGAACAGGCTAGGTAAACTTTTCTGTCACATGGCCATGACCGAGGTGGTTAACGGCTCTGTGTGTGACGGCGTAACCTATAAGCCGAGTGTAGGACCAAAAGTGCTCGACTTATATATTGCAAAATTACAAAAATTACCAAATATCAACCGAGTGCCCGATATATCACATCCAGCTTACAATTTACCTGTTTTTGGCAAAACTACATCTTAATGCAAAAATGACGTCTTAATGTTTACCATTCCATCTATGTTTACTTATTGCATTTTCTTTTATTTTCCTCTCTTTCTCACTTACTCTCTCTCCGCTTTGTTTTCATCGCCCTTTCAATGCCTCGATTTATTTTCCAATCTCTCTCTAATCACAGTCACTTTGCCACTTTGTTGCAGTATTGCATTGTACTCGTTATACTACATCTAAAACTTAAAATTAAAATCAAATTCGCCACTTCCGGGCCGGCCCTTTCCCTTTCTGGTCACCGGTGTAGTTGTACCCGTCGGCGGCTGGAGGAGGATCGTCCGATTCGTCGGAGGAGGAGCCATGGTCGTCGTCAGAGGAGGAGTCGACGATGACGAGGCCCTTGAGGCGCTGGACGGCCCAGTCCTGCTAGCGCCTGAGATTGGCTAGCCGAGCCGCCTCCGTCGCCTTCTCCAAAGCCTCCCGCTTTGACTGCTCTATGGCAAGCCGGAGAGCCTTCGCGTTCTTCCAGTGGAGCCACCGGACATGACTTGACCGTGGAGAATCTGAGAAAGTGGCAGAAAGTCTAAAATTATCAAAAGCTGATAGAGTACACAGTTGTATATTCTATGGTATTCAGTGCACATGGCAAAGTGCGGATGCCAAGTACAGAAGGAGGTAAAGTGCTATAGATCTGGGACATGTTAGAGACTATCCGGGTAAAGGATGAGACAACTGTGAATTTGACACAGGGTGACAGGGGCGACAGTGAGATTCCTTCAAGTTTCAGACAAGCAGTCAAGAAAGACCGGTGACGTTGAGTTCAGGTAACTCTTATATGTGGCGTCCAATATGTGAGTTGTTCATTTTTCATGCGGACAGTGGTCGCCTGGTCGGTGTGTGATCGCATCGAACGGATTCTTCGAAAGTTGGGAGCACAAAGTAGAGTAATGAGGACACACGATGTAACCTATGCCAACATAATAGCACAGGCACGCGGGGGAGCCGGCCAGTGTGCAGTATTGTAGTGGTGTCATAGGGAGGAGCGCCTGTAGTCATGCTCCGGGATATGGCCATATCAGTGAATCTCGTTAACAAATATTGTTGTTGTGCCTCATGTGATTGTTTGGTACTCGGTAGATCGACGGAGCGCGTTAGATTTATTCTAAGAAGAAAGAGAAATACTTGTTGTAGGTTCCGATCGGATGCAATACGGTTAGTGGATGTTTGTATGGTCGCAAGTTTTGCTGAGAATAGGGGAAGTCTAACCTGGTCGAAAGAACATGGCAGAATAAGAAAGTACTCCCAAAGGTTGAAGCAGGCTAATACATCTTAGACAAGTGTGGCGATAATACAAGCTTTATAACATGGTCCATGAATCATTCTTTTAGATGCACAGCAGAAAAGAACAGGCTAAATGGGAGCAAGCAGGATGATCATCATACCACATCGATATAACACACCTTCAATTAACATGGATGGAATTAGTTGCCAGACAGGGAAAGTAAATACACCGAATCTGTCCACACATAATTCAATACAAGCACGCAGGCAAACATGAACAACGAGCTAATCAAATACAACTAATACTACTAGGATGGCTTGTTGCCTCCACCGATCGGCCATCGCATCAGAGGCTGCTGAGGATGCGCTCAGCCTCGTCGTCCTCGACGGGGTCGACGTGGACGGCCAGGTCGAGGTCGACGCCGGCGAGCTCGTCGTCGTCGAGGAGGTCGATCTGGACGTGGGCGTAGCCGCAGCGCTTGTACTGCGCGAGCACCCCGTCGTGCATCTCGTCGTCCTTTGCGAAGGCCGCGACTGCACGGGCGCGGATCTCTGGGTCGGGGATGCGGGCGAGGTGCGGCCAAGTGCGCGGGGGTTCCTTCTCGCGCTCCAGCAGCCACTGGATGTACCCGTGCCGCTCGTCCATCTTGACCGTCATCGTCCTCATCTCCTTCTTGGACTCCATCGAATCGAAACCCTGGCTACTCGCGATCCCCCTCTTCTCTCAATCGATCGGCCTAGCGTTGATGAGGCGGCGGTATATATGGTCGCCCCGCCCAGCCATAGCATAGCAGGTCCCTGTCGGACACCCACGAGTCCTTGCCAAACTCCAACTCGATCGAGAGTAGGTTCCTTTTTTTTGTTTTATTAGAAGACTCGAGAGTAAGTTGGATGACCAATGTGTTATTTGTGTGCTCGGCAGGCCATATTTTGTTGCTGGGCCTGGGCTGCTGTCGATGTTACAAGAAGAACACACGTCGGCATTTTGCTGTTTTGGTTCTCAAAAATAATAATTTGTTATACTGTTTTAAAAAAATACTATTAGTTTTCTTAAAAAGATGTCGGCATTATTTAGTTCTCAAGAAAATAGCACGTCCCAAGACCATGTGACACATGTGGTAACCAATCCAACCAATTAAAAAAGTTCTCAAGGAAAAAAAAAAGGTCAGCATTATTACTACAGCCCGTTGTTTCTTTAGATAAAAAATGAAGGGGGCAAAATTTGAGAAGAGAAACACTTCCCACGCAGCCGCCGCCTCCTTGAAAAAAGCTAGGGTTCGCGCCTCTCGCGGGCTTCACCGCAGGTCGGTCTCGTCTTTGGTGGCGCTAGGGCCATGGGGCGCGGTGGGTCCTCGCCGGGGGTGGTAGGATGGCTCCGTTGTTAGTCATTCCTTTGAGATTTGTTAGGCTTTGTGTCCTCCTCAGAAAGGTGAGACGGCGGCGGTTTTCTGAAGATGGAATAAAGATCTTCCCGTCTAGCCCCCGTTTCGATGGTGCGTCTACCATCGTTGATTGGCTTGTGGAGGTGTGTCTTATGTGGATCTATCCTCGGTAGATTTGCTCAGATCTGGTGTTGTCCATCGATGTTCGTGTGTCTTCGGGTTGGATTGTTTCGATATTCTTCATCGGCGGCGGTTGCTGTTCTGGTGTGCTGATGCTATGCGGCCTTAGCACGATGACTTCCAGACTGTCTACTACAAGTTACGCCCGACTCCAGCGAGCGAGGTGTGATGACGGTTGTCGGGGATATCGTGCGACATATGCCAGGGGGTGGCTTATCATGGAGGGGACAGGAGTACATCGCCGGGCCCTAGAAGTGGGAGTGAGCGAGATCTTGAACGCCTATGAGTCTTATCCAGGTTCGGGGCTCTACGTGGAGATAACACCCCTAGTCCTGCTCTGCGGGGTCTCCGCATGATGACTATTGTGAATAGAGTAGCTACAAGAGTACTCCTTGAGCTGTTTCGGCTAGAGGAGGAAGAAGAACAAGGCTAGCCCTAGGTTCCCCTTCTCCATGGGGTCATTGACCCGGCCCACCTGACCGTGAGACGATGTGATGAGCACCTCGTAGTCTAGGACACCTTCACCGTGTTTTGTGGCATCCGACAAAACTTACGGAAGAAGGATTGACACCACCTAATCTTTGGCCACGAACCTTTTTATCTTGGAAGCTGACATGACTTATGTTGGAAGAATTGACGCTATAATTTTGTTTGATATTTGAGTAATGAAATATCCGCGGTGGATTTAAAGAATTTGGAGTACATCAGAAGCCTTTCGTCACTCTATCTTTTACTCCCTCATACCAGGATCTATATTTACTCTTATTTGTACATATAATCGTTTTTGTAACCATACTGCAACAATTTAGTTTACCATAAAATTCAATAAATAGTTGGCGCGACCGACATACCTCGCCTTCTTGGGGTCATAAGCTTGCCCCTTAAGCCACATAAATGGTTTTTTTTTCTCATTCGGAGAAAAACAAAGAGCAGACTGTGTGAACCAGGTTTGGTCTTATTCTCAAGTGGGATGGGAGGAAAGAAAGAAAGTAGAATCTAACTTCAAAGATTGTCAATCTAACTCTGCCAGCCAAACACCTCTTTAGTTAGAGTTAGTTCATGGTTAGTTCATAGCTAAGCCATTGTCTCTTTCTCTAATGTCATGTCCATTACCTACTAGAAAGATTTTCATAATTCCCTGCATGCATGGAAAGTTGTGCGTGCGATGCATGGCTTAACAGTTGACACACACACAAGTCGGTCAAGGCACCGGCCGTGAAAATAGCTATGTTCCTCGGCCGTGCATGCGCGTGCGTGCATCTGACACCAACTCATGACTGTAAAAAAACTATTTATGTCGGGCATTAACCTCTAGACTAGTAGTCTAGAGGGTGAAATAAAGAGATAAAAAAAGATTATGCAAAGCTAGAAGCTACACATGCATACATCCATGCATGCGGACAAGATTTTAGTTAAACATCCTTTTCGGGGATATCCTTCACCGCCATTATATTCTTGCTTATTGGTTTCTTTTCCACTTCTTTTTTATTCCATCACATTTCCATATTTCGCTGTTTTGACCCTTTTCAAAAAGTTCAGCCGGATCTAACCCTGATTTGTCAAAATTTCGGGATCTGACAATTTTTCTATCGCCATTGGCCTCGACGATAAGGTAGTACAACCTACCGCCTAGATCTCTGGCGGTAGGACTTATTTGCGTCGTCACGCCCATTTGGTGTGGAAAAGACCCTACCACCATGATCCTTGGCGGTAGATTATGTTACGTACTCCAATGGTCCTTGGCGGTATGGTCTTCACCTTTGTTTTATTGCATGCATGCCCCTAGCGCGTCATTGGCGGTCGGGTCTCTTCCACACCAAACAGGTGTGACGTCGCAGGTAAGGTCTACAGCCAAAGACCCTGGGCCCTGGCAGTAGGATGTGCTATCTTACAGCTAAGGATAATGAGGGTAGGAAAATGGGCCAGATCCTAAAAATTACGAAACAGGGTCAAATCTTTGCCGAAGTTTCGAGAAACAGTACTACCAGTGTGTAAAACAACAAATTTGGCCTCACGGGAGGAATTTCCTATGCCAATGGAAGGAACAGTACTACCACTACTTGGTGTAAAAATAAACATTTTTGCATGTGGCAAGGTTAACTAACCAAAGTTACATGCATGTACCTTACGCGCATGCAGGCGTCGAGTCCATCGGGGTGTGCTATGGCATGAGCGCCAACAACCTGCCGGCGTCGAGCACCGTAGTGGGCATGTTCAAGTCCAACGGAATCAAATCGATGCGGTTGTACGCCCCCGACCAGGCGGCGCTGCAGGCCGTTGGCGGCACCGGCATCAACGTGGTCGTCGGGGCACCTAACGAAGTTCTCTCCAACCTCGCCGCCAGCCCGGTGGCGGCCGCCTCGTGGGTCAGGAGCAACATCTGCGTGGGAAACGAGGTCGCCGGCGGGGCCACCCGCAACCTCGTCCCGGCAATGATGAACATGCATGGCGCGCTCGCCTCCGCCGGGCTGGGCCACATCAAGGTGACCACGTCAGTGTCACAGGCCATCCTCGGCGTGTACAGCCCGCCCTCCGCCGGCTCCTTCAATGCGGAGGTGGCCGCGTTCATGGGCCCCGTGGTGCAGTTCCTTGCACGCACCCGCGCACAGCTGATGGCCAACATCTACCCCTACCTGGCCTGGGCCTACAACCCGAGCGTCATGGACTTGAGCTACGCTCTCTTCACCGCGTCCGGCACCGTGGTTCAGGACGGCGGCTTCGGGTACCAGAACCTGTTTGACACCACAGTTGACGCCTTCTACACAGCCATGGCCAAGCACGGCGGCTCCAACGTGAAGCTGGTGGTGTCGGAGAGCGGGTGGCCGTCGGGCGGTGGCACCGCGGCCACTCCGGCCAACGCCAGGTTCTACAACCAGCACCTTGTCAACCACGTGGGACGCGGCACCCCCCGCCACCCGGGCGCCATCGAGACCTACATCTTCTCCTTGTTCAACCAGAACCAAAAGCAGAGCGGCGTGGAGCAGAACTGGGGACTCTTCTACCCCAACATGCAGCACGTCTACCCCATCAATTTCTGATGCTACTCTCACATAGACGACTATATACTCACCCCAATAAACACACGCGCACACCCTCGCGCTATGAGCTAGTGTCCATGTGTCGGTACGTATAAGAGCGTGTATGCCATACTATGTGAACATTATGTATTGTGTAGGGCTTGGGTTGGGTTGCCACCGCTGAGGCAGCTCAGATGCCGTACGCGATACTAGTGGTTTGCTATACTAATACTAGTGTATGTATGAT
This sequence comes from Secale cereale, assembly GCA_902687465.1. NCBI lineage: Eukaryota > Viridiplantae > Streptophyta > Magnoliopsida > Poales > Poaceae > Secale > Secale cereale. Next base: position 841,652,758 of record LR738714.1, read on the forward strand.
TTACGATGGAAGGGAAGCAAATGTAAACGACAAGCATGTCTACGTAAGTAGGAACTATATTGTAGGGTTCAAATTTTCATCAAAATTTTAGGAAATTTGTCCGAAAATAATATGAAATATATCGGCAAGGACCCAAGTATTCCTATATTTTTGAAATTCTCACACTAATTCCAAGATATGTATAAGTCAGAAACACAATTAACCACTACCAAATTCAGAATTCAAATACTAACAAGGAAAGACTCACATGGACATGGACATGGACATGGTACTTGAGCTCGTAAAACGCTTGGTGTCGACGGAATGAAACATCAGGTGGACACGTGTCTGTAACGCGTGGCCCATATCGATGCTGTTAAACGTAAAAGTGATGGAATGAACATCATCTGATTTCGTAGATCTTTGAGATATATATACTCCTACATGGGAATCGACGCCAAGAAGTGGTGTCGGTTACAATCGATGGAGAGAGATAGGAACACTTGCGTCGTATGGACATAGGCGTCCGTACGGGATGTCAGCTGGTGTTGGACACGATGATTAGACTAAAGTTAATGAGGGTTTGTTATTTAACATGTGTGCGACGTCACCAGTAAATCACGCCGTCATCAACAGTGGATATCTACTCCCACTATTCCCCACGTCCTGGTCAATCAGGGGGTCCTCGCCTTTTTCGGTTAGGACGGAAGTCAAATGACCTCCCTAGGGGTATATAAAAGAGAGGGAAGATCATTTCCTAAAGAAAAAGGAGAAGGTGGATACACACAAAGTACACAGAAGGAGGAGTAGTGGCCTGAACCTGGGTAAATTGCCTCACGTGTTGTGTGGAGTGATTGAAGTGTTCCAACCCCTGGGCGAATAATGTAGGAGCTACGTCGCCGATGACCCGTCGACAACAACGACGTGTTATAAGTGGTGCATTATAACTGACCTAAATGTCTCTTATAGAGTTTTGCTATATTTCGATATGTAGGCCTCTTCTATCGCGGTGGTTAGCACCGAGCTCGTCTTGTGTTAGCACCTACTCCCTCCGTCCGAAAATACTTGTCATCAAAATGGACAAAAAGGGATGTATCTAGAACTAGAATACATCTAGATACATCCCCTTTTATTTATTTTGATGACAAGTATTTCCGGACGGAGGGAGTATATGTCTGGAAGTCCCATGTTCAATTCCGTGGAATGCGTGCTACCATTTTTTGCATTTTCTCACACTCGTATTCAAAGTGCATTGAATGGCCCGGCCCAGTCGGCGCACGCTGTGCGGCGCGGCGCATATTTGCCGCAGAACGCGGCATATAGGTGCTCCCCAAATAGGGTGGTATCATTTATTTTACAGCATCATGCACTTTTTTTTAGGATGACAGCATCGTGGACGCGCGTAGTGTGCCGTCCACTTTGGCTTGTTTTTATCCAATGTGATAGCTATGTGTTACGGGCGGGCGCCGATATGTCTAGTTTTTAGTAAGACAGTAGCTCGCCTCGCCTCAAAGGATCCATAGTGGCCCTGCCAGTAGGGAGCCTTGCTCTGTTTCGTTTGATTTGTTGTATATATTTTATATTTGTAAATATTTATTGAGTATTAATTAATTTATTTTTTTCAAAAACATGACCGGCATTAAAAAATGTTCATGTAATGTAAAAACTTGTTGGCATTGTTTGTAGAAAACTTTGACAATATTCAGGAAATGATTATATTTGAAAGATGTTCATGTGTTTAAAAATAAGTTCGCGGCATTTTAAAAAACAATGCATACAATGCTAAAATTTGGTTGTGTAATCTTCAGAAAATGTTTCGTGCAATTCAAAAGAGGTAAATGACATTTGAAGAAATATCCGTAGCACTTAAAAACTGTTTGCATGACTAAAAAATAATATTCATGGCATTTTTGGACAATGGTCATTGTGTGTTTTAAAAAAACTCACATTTTATTTTGAAAATGTTTAATGTATGTTTGATAAATGTTCGAGGTGTATTTTAGAAAAATCAAATTGTATTTTGAAAATGTTTTTTTGTATTCAATTAAATACATGTATTGAAAAATGCAAAAGAAAAGAAAAGGAAAGGAACGAAAAACATAAAAATTAATGAAAAAACTTAATGAAAGCTGATGAAAACCAATTGAGGAAATAAAAAGGAAATATACCAAAAAAAACACCGAAAAACAGAAAGGGAAAATAATCACTCGAAAGGTTCTAAAACAAGTCTGTACAAGTCTCGTAAAAAAAGTCTGTACTAGTCAGTACGACCTTTTCAAATCCGGACCATTGGGTCCACCCACTAAGGTGGGCTCAGACTCGATCTGAGGCTCAGATTCTGAGCTTATATCTTGCGTTGCAGCCAGATATAGCCTTTTCTCAGTTGTACAGATCTATTCTTGAGCGGTTTACTAGAAAACTAAATAAAATATCGCCTACTGTGAACATTTTCACAATGCTGACAAATTTCATTCAATTTCACCACCTTTTCAAGAATTTAAATGAATGCTTCCAGGTATGATATTTTTATGGATTTTAAGAATGTTTGAATCTTTATAAAAAATATTCTGTAATTAGAATGCATGATTAGGATGTTGAAAAATGCTCATCAAATTATTAATATTCCCCTATTAAAAATAATTCATGAAATTCTAAATGTCCTGAAACTAAAAAAATCATGCTTTCTAAAAATAATATTAACAAATTTGAAAAAATTCGTGAATTTGTGAAAAAAAACACTACCTGAATGGTCTAGTATGCTTGCATCTTAGATGAGTTCCAGTAGACCAAGATTGTTCCAAACCTCCCTTGCAACATTACGTTCAAATAGCACATGCTTTATATCTTCATAATACCCTGAGCACACTATACACAAATAGTTATTCGTTACAATATTCTCGTATGCTATGTATGTCATTTGGATAAGCTTTAAAACATATTATACAATGAATTAGCTCTTAGCCTAACAAGCTACGTTTGCATGCTCTTAAATTAATGTGATGGTTAAAATTAAACTAGAAAATATGTAGCTAAGAGACGACATCTAGTACAATGGATAGAATTGTTTTATCGTCTTTACTGAGAGACCATCTCTTAGGTAAGAGATGGCAAGCCTTTTATTCGTCCATTGGCTCTCTTCTAACTCAGCAATGATCTTACGTGACATTGCGAAGATAGCACCATTGTACATGCCCTAAGATAGCTAGCTCTGTACGAGTGTGTGTTGTGGGTGGATGGCCCATTGTGATTCCAAACGACAACATATGTATCATTTGACAGTGCCAATGATACCGGTCGTTGTTGGCACAGACATGTCGGAATACGACTAATGAAATGTTATATTTTAGGGTTATATTTTACGTAATAAAAATAATATTTAAAATATTCCCCCAAATGACAAGGAGTACCTTGCTTGTGTCAGTCTATTGGCCCCACAACCACCCGAAATCAGAAGGGAGTATCTCGCTTTTGTACACCACCTAACCAAAGATTCCCATAAAGTATTAATGAGCCATAGAGAAAGGCATCCATATATTCGTGTTAGACAAGCCCGGATTAATGTGTAACTGGCCGTGCCTGGAGCCATCCACCCTATATGGACAGGAAATCATGGAATACCTTGCTTTCCGTCCGATTGTCCAACGAAATGATACCATCAAGTGTTAATGAGCCCTAGAGAAAGACATCGATATATTTGGGCAAGTTACCATTTTAGCATGGATTAATGTGCATGCGGCTCCGTATCAGGGCTTCCCACCTCACGTTTTCGGACACCCTAGTTGAAAAGCGGAAGTCTTAAAGAGCCAAAAAGAAAGAGATCGATTTATTCGTGCTAGTCACTGTTTCAGTTTGGATTAATGCACATATTACCGGGAGCCATCCACCTTGAACCGGTAGGGAACCAGGGAGTACCTTGCTTCTATCTGGTTGTCTGGCCGAATAGTACCATCAATCATTTGTTGTACAGAAAGACATCAATTTATTCGTGCTAGTCACAAGACAGATGGATACATGCCAAGAGTCGCCCCCTCAAATTGAAAAGCAGTACATTACTTTTGCCTGGCTATCCAACCAAATAGTAGCATGAATTATTAATGAGCCTTAGAGAAAGACAACGATTTATTCGTGCTTGTCACTATTTTAGCTTGGAGTAACGTGCAGGTCAACAATCGTCCCCTCATATTGAAAAGGAGTACATTACTTCTGTCTGTCTATCCAACCGAACCGTACCATGAATTATTAATAAGCCTTAGGGAAAGATAACAATTTATTTGTGCTTGTCACTATTTTAGCTTGGAGTAACGTGCAGGCCAAGAGTTGTCCCTTCAAATTGAAAAGGAGTACATTACTTCTCTCTGGCTATCCAACGGAATAGTACCATGAATTATTAATGAGCCTTAGAGAAAGATATCGATTTATTCATGCTTTTCACTATTTTAGCTTGGAGTAACGTGCAGGCCAAGAGTCATCCCCTCAAATTGAAAAGGAGTACATTACTTCTATCTGGCTATCCAACCGATTAGTACCATGAATTATTAATGAGCCTTAGAGAAAGATAACGATTTATTCGTGCTTGTCACCATTTTAGCTTGGAGTAACGTTCAGCTGGCTACATAATGGGAGTCACCCATTTCTAATTGGTAGGAAGAACCTCGCTTTTGTCTAGCTACCCAGCAGAAGAGTGTCATCAAGTAAGGCTATCCGTAATGGTAGTATCATACGTAGTATCATGCATGCCAACTAGACAGTTTTGATAAGGTGGCATAGTTTTTAATGAAGTAAGAGAGGATTGAGTATCATATCATGATACCGTATCATATTAAATGATGTGCTACTATGTGTCATGCATGGCAATAAATGAACCATTCTATGATACCAAATATGATACTATGCACTACGAATGTAGTATCAAACACTAGTATCATATGCATGATACTAGTATATGATACTCCCTACTACGACAAGTCTAATAGTGAGCGATAGTGAAAGCCATCAATTTATGCGTGCTAGTCACAATTTTAGCCCGGACATCGAACCCGTAGAAACCAAGGATTACCTTGTGTCTGTCGATCTGGTTATCTCTCGGAGAACAATATTGTCGAGTATTAACGAGCCCTAGAGAAACATCAATTTATTCATGCCATTTGATATGTCCTATACATATCTATAAATTTCATGCGATACTTATAACATAATGGCATAGTATTGGCATCAATTTTTATATATTTTTCTTGATTAACCTATTAATTCAGTGCAAAGTGCCAGTTGTTGTTTTTTCCGGATTAAAAAATAAATTTTTCAGGGACAAAAAGGCTAAAAAAATACTAAGTTTCGTGAAGAAATGAAGCTAGACGGACCTGGACCCCCCTAGGCCACATGCCACAGGTCGGCACCAGCATCCAAGGGGAAGCATGGCCGCCATAGAGGTCGCCTCCATCGCATATTTCTTCCGCCGCCTTTATATATATACTCCCAAATATCTCAAAAATATTAACATAGGACTTTTGCGCAGCCCACATCTCTGCTCCGTGAAGATCCGATCTGGAGGCCTTTTCATCCAGGTACTCTGTCAAGGTGGAATTCATCACAGAGATCATTTACATGAACATTGCTGCCACTATGTTCATATGTGAGTAGTCCTTTTTGTACTATGGGAACAAAATGTTTTATTCCATTATAACATAGCTCTAGCCCACGTCTTAATAAGATGGCATCAGCCCACGTCTTAATGAGTTGGATAAAATATATTTTTTCTTATAATGGCAACGGTGGATAATTATTTCACTTAAAACTAATCTAATGGTTATAGAATTTCAGCCTATTAAATAGACAGTTGGATGTTTGGAATTTTTGAGGGATTTTCTAGCATTTTTATCTTGAGCCCGTCAATTACCTCTAATATATAATAGATAGACAGTCGGATGTTTATTTTTTATTTTTGAGGGATTCTGGCATTTTTTTTCCTTTTCTGGTGAGCCCGTCAATTACTTTTAATATATAATAGATTAGGTTGTGTTGGCTCGTTCCAGAATAAGCCTTCGACATATTATTTTATGGGCCACAAAAACTAGGGCCCAAGATATACATGTGTAACCAATAAAAAAACACATCTTCCGCTGGAACTGAGCTTACCAACGAGGCAGGTCAATGCTCAGAGTAACATATAACTACCATGACTTACCAATGTCCTGGTATTTTCTAGTTGCTCTTAGTGTATCTTTCCTAGTTGGTATCTCAATTTCTAAGTTAAGGCCCAAAGTAAGGTCCATGTTATACTAGGATATTATGGATTAAAGGACGACCACTTCTAGATTTGATAGTTCTAGTACAGGATATGGATGTAATCAATGTGATCACTAATATCGTAGGATGTAATCAATGTGATCAACAAAGGATTTGGAAACAATTAATAATGAAATAAATTTGACCACATTTAGTTTGTATATTAGAGTAAAACTTAGTTGGATTTAACTCCCATTAATACTAATAGATAAGGATATATATGGATGTGGTCAAATGGCAATCATTTAATATTTCTATTTTTAGAAGTGTTAATAGTTCTATATATTGATGTGAATACTTCCATCAGAAGAAATACATATCAGTGGTTGCAAAGAAGGATGTGAATACGTATATTTGGACGATAGTTAATAGTATCCATAAACTAGCACTTTTATGAGTTATGTATGTTAATTTTTACTAAAGATTTACATGGTCTTAGTATAGCCAAATAGCATTCCCATACAACCCTTTTTATTCTATATAAGGGGAGTACATCTTCTCATATCCTACACCAATATGTGGTTAGCCAACAATACCTGTAAATCTCTACTTTTCTGTAGATCCTTGTGTTTCCTATTTGTAGTAGTAAGTTTCTTCTTCTTTGTTCACATTAGTATGCCGAGGAAAGAGCGGCGGTCAGGTGTGGCATACATCCATAATGACAAAGACCGTGATCTCACCTTCTACAAGCGACGTTTCGGTTTGTTCAAGAGGGCGACTGACATCTCTGCCCTCACTAGGGCTAGGGTTGCAGTCGTCCTAGAGACAAACAATGGAAAGATGCACTCATTCGGGACGCCATTGGCCGACCCCATTGTTGATGCTTTCCTATTTGGAGCTCCACCAGTAGTTCCATCCACCAACGAGGCAACCACTGCTAGGATTGGAAGCCTACAAAACGAGGTGGCTCAGTTGGACATGGAGAACATGACCGAGGAAGAAAAAAACCAACTTTCCATCCTTCGTATGAAAAATATCCAAGAAGAGAATCCAGGTATGGTGGCAAATCTTATCTTCACGAAGGAACAAGATCTTAGTCTTGAAGATCTCAACAAGCTCTTTAGTGAGCTCTCTCGGGTCCAAAAAGACATTAGATGCCGGCTACCTCCATTGCATGGTCGTGATGCTAAGACCGGTGGCACAATTGTGGCACAAGATATGCAAGTACCAAGTGTTCTGCCGGCAGCTCATTTGGGTACTACTCATTCACTAATGCAGTCATCGTGGCCTCACAATCTCTCACAACTCCAGATACCTTCAGATCCACTACCATCACAACCAGAACAAACTTTGGCACCACTTTTTGCTATGGAGGTACCACAAATGTTCCATTCTGCACCACCATCTTTAGCTCCACACTTGGATTCCCATGTCCAACCCATACCAATTCAGGTACATGAGCAAACGCCACCAGAGGAGTTGCATGTTCAGAACTATGAAAGTACTTGCAACATAGTGCAACCACAACAAAATGATGCACACCATGACTCAACATCTGGGCAGAATTTGGAGGCCTCTCCACTATTGGGGCACTCGAGTGGCAATGCTTTTTCTATTGATGACCCATTTAACATGGAACAATGGGGTTATGATCTATCAGACCAGTCATGGTACAATAGTTTCCTTGGGATGGATGCTTACTTAGGCTCTAGCGGTACCGATCCAGGACAGTCTTCCATGGTAAATGGTGGATGGGTTGATGTGCCACCCTCTTCCACTGGACAAGATATTGATGGTCTTACAGACTATGGAGATCTTTTGTAGATGCTAGTTAGCGCTTCCATTTAAGAGCTATATTGGAATAAAATAAATACATTTCCAGATTCATTATCCTTTGGACTACTTTCTTAATTAGGATATTTGTGGAAAATATACATGCTCAGTGTTCCAGGTCATCATCTTATGAATAAAGGAAGTGGAACATGTATTTACATCAGTGCACCTCTTGGAATATTGTGACGCAAGCATTAGCGTGTCAACTAAAACCAGAAGCCATGCTCATTAAATAAATAAATTAATTAAAATATATCACAAGTCCAAACTTCAACTCTAAAGACTAGAATCCATTACTTTTTCTGATTGCATAACACTACCAAGAACAACAACTGCACCTCATATATGAACAAATGAATATGAGAAATCAAGGTTTTCCTAATAGACATCAATATGCCTTATCAAGAAATTAGAATCATGGTAGACATGTGAAGATATGGTGGCCACCTATGATCCATTCATACCACATATGCACCATTAATAACATTGAAAAGTACCATGGATCTAGACTCTCCATGAATATATTGTAAATTGACTTAGTTTTAAAGTATGTCATTAATCATTGCAATTACAACAAACTTACAAGGACATAACGACCATCTCATAGAAGACATCAGTTAATCAACACACGTAGCCACTTTTATAGAAGAACAACCTAAATCTATAACTCACATATAACTTACCATAAACATGATTCTTTTTGGTGGATGGCATGCATGAGCTTTGGTAAATATCTAATCTAATAATAGTCATGGTGACAAGATATATTGTCATTAGTTTACACCGCATATATATGGCTAACTGCATAATAAAGAAACACCTAATCCGGGACTTTCGCATGTCATAATTTCAATGATCAAGTATTATTTTTTTATGATGCAACGTGACCTTCATATTTAACATAACACCAAGCTTGGAGATATAATGTTTAGAATAGATGCACATCGTACTTAAGGAGACAAGCACAGTTGGTGCCAACATATAAAAGCATTCAAATATTAAACTCACCTCACACTTATAATAAACTTGGCTTAGACTGGATGGCGTAATATCATGTACTACTAGAGAGTGGCCTGTAACCGACACTTCATACACGACGGACTGGTAGGTAACACATCATCGAACCGTCTTAATACTCATCAAATGCAGGTTTGCTATCATACAGGTGATTTTGCGGCCCTCAATGACTGGTAAGCACCACTATTTTTTTTGTGATTGTTACATTTAAATACAAATAATCCACTAGAACTAGATTTTCATTATTACAAGAAGAGAGGGGAAATCATAATTATATAAAGAGAGGGGAAATCTTATGGTACTTAGCGTGGTCGGATTACAAAGTGAAGTTTTCTACAAGCGACAACAGTTTTGTACTACATATGTTTATTTATTTTCATTTTCTTTGTGATACAAATGTATAAGGTGGGAATAGAAAAAAAAGAGGGGAAACTAGCTAGCTAGTGTAATTATACAAATCTACTTAAGCCTCAAAATGTAGATAACTCTTATGATGAGCTTCATGGAGCACAAGCTTGATCTCTGATTTGAAGTCCTGGCAGCATCTACATAGATATGGTTGTTGGCACTATTTGTATTTATGTCAGCATGCAACTATGCCACCTCATCATACAATCGTACATGGGAAAAGAGCCGCCTCAACATGGTAATATATAATTAGATTTCAAAGGCAATGTGAACATTCTTTAAATGTCATGCATATTTTTTGAATGGTGCGGCACATTTTTTGAATGCATGAATATTTTTGAATTCATGAACATCTTTTGAATTTACATCGAATATCTATTGAATTCATGAACATTTTTTGAATTTGCTGCGAAATATTTCGAATTCTCAAACATTTTTGAACTCATGAACAATATTCAAATTCTTGAACTTTTTTTCAATACAAGAACATTGTTTCTAGAATACTTGAACATATTTTGAATTTGAAAACATTTTTGAATTTGGCACGAACTTATTTTGTATTCGTGGACATTTTTTGACATCAGGGTGGACGTTTTTGTATAATACTTGACCATATTTTTATTCGCGGACATTTGTTTTGAACACTTGAACATTTTTCTAGATTACTTTATTTTATTCATTTTCCTTTTCATTTTTTGTATGCACATGTAACATTTTTTGATACACATTGAACTTTTTCAGATAAATGTTAAACTTTTTTTAAGATACATGTTTGACCATTTTTTCAAAATTTGTTAAATATTTTTAAAATACAAATTGGACATTTTTGTTAATCGTACGAAACATTCTTTCACACAAATATGATTGTTCAAAGCTACATGTCCCTGGGATCCGCGGCCTTAAAAGTGTGGCGGTATATACTTTACTAATTAAAAATGCCCCATTCATATCACAACAACATAGTTGGCAAGTGGGAAGGAGTTAACCGCTTAAAATTCATGTCTCCGGTTCGAGTTCCATTCATGTGCGGTTCTTTTTTTTTAATTAAAACATGCGGCGTAGCCCTATTATTTGTTTTGTAGGAGTTTCAATAATTTTAGAGATGATTTAGTATTTTCCATAGTTTAAATGAATTTATGTGTGCTTATTGGAGGCAATTCCATTTTGATGTATATGTAAGTCAAATAATGTTTGAACATTTCAAAAAAAAAGTTATTTAAGGAATTATGTTTTATTTTAGCTCAATCCTAGGAATAGATGAAAATGACAACGATACTTAGGGATAACTCAAACTTCTATTTGCAACCTATTAGAAAAAAATGATAATAATATCAAAGCATGGAAGAAAATTCTTATAATTGGGCATGAAACAATATTATTGATTCATAAGATTGACACAAATGTTTTAGGAGATTTCGTGGATGTTTGCTATACATTGACGTTAAGTATTACCTCCGTCCCAAATTAATTGTCTCAGATTTGTCTAGATGGGACGTAGGGAGTGGTACATAACTATTGTTGCTTTTTGGCCAAAAAAAATACATATTGTTGCCTACGCGTGCAAATTACTAAAAGCATGGTCAGTCTGCGAACTGTAGCCTACCAGGCAAGGAATGCAGGGGTTAGTGCTACATGGTTCGATTCCCTGTTCAATCTCTTTTTTAACTAATAAACTGGGCTCGTTCTATTTAAGAATTTAGAAATGAATGTAACACAAACATAGACATTGCCCAGCCGTAGTGGCCCACGCATGTATACGCCTGAGGTCCCTAGTTCGATCCCCTCTTGCCGCTTCTCCTTTTTTAATTATATATATAAGAAACCATACGGTTTTTTTTTTGTAAAAAAACAAAAATCTCACAGCAGGACACATCAGCGGTCTGTTTTTTCCCCTAAAAAAAGCAACGTCTCGGGACGACGCAGCCGCATCAGTCCGTTTTCCTATCCTATTACTTCCTCCGTCCGAAAATACTTGTCATTAAAATGGACAAAAAAAGATGTATCTAAAATTAAAATATATTTACATACATCCCCGTTTATTCATTTTGATGACAAGTATTTCCGGATGGAAGGAGTAGTAGAGAAAAAAATACCAGAAGGCCGTCCATGACGGACGACAAAACATCAGTACGTTTTCCCTTAAAAAAAAGAAGCAACGTCGTCCCGACGCAACAACAACAATCCGTTTTTCCTAGAAAAAAAGCACTACCAGGCCGTCCTGACGCAACAACAACAATCTGTTTTTTCCCCTAAAAAAAGCAACGTCTCGGGACGACACAGCCGCAGCAGTCCGTTTTCCTAGTAGTAGAGAAAAAAACACCGGAAGGCCGTCCATGACGGACGACAAAACAGCAGTACGTTTTCCCTTAAAAAGAAGCAACGTCGTCCCGACGCAACAACAACAGTCCGTTTTTTCCTAGAAAAAAAACACTACCAGGCCGTCCATGACGGTTCGAACAGCTTAAAAAAAAAAGTAAACCTGACATGTGTGGGTGGGGCACGCATGACACGTCAGCATGAGCCATCCATGACGGTCTGTTTGGTGTCCCGCTGGTTGATTTGTGACGGTATCCGTGACGGTTCGTCGTGAGGGCGCCATTGTTGTTGGGCTTGTTCTCACCTCACTAATCCGTGACGGATTTCATGACGAAGTCGAGAAATCTGTCATAGATCATGACAGTTTCTCAGAACGTTACCAGAAATCCATCATGGATTAACCGTTTTCTTGTAGTGCATGCACAGGAAAGGACCACTACAACATGCAACCATGGATGCGTAAACTATTATCCTACTTATGTTCCAAAAATATCCTACATCTATACAATAATCGGATATTCATGTACCTACTTCGTCTAATATATAACAAACAATCCCCACAACAATGTGCGGGGTATCGTCTAGTTATAAAAACTTTGAGCTCTTACATGGTATTATACACTAAAGTTACTAATGTGGCAGGGCTACTAAGGTGGATATTGAAAGTGCGGGTTTTTTTTCAGAGGGGGGTGAATGGGAGATATTTAGAATTTTGTCAAACTTTGAAGAATTTGATGAAGATCGGAGTGAAGAAATAGAAACACGAGGGAACTAAATCGTCATAGAAACTAAAAGCATGCATACAAGATACATACAGATGAAGAACATGCAATCAAGTAGGCGTACAAGCACGAGGAAGATGAACTGAAGAAATAGAACACAACATGATGAAAGTCTTCAGTTCAAGTTTTTCAGAAAGTAGATCACAAATTCTTCAGCAGTGGAATAACATAAAGGTACGGGTTGAGGAATTTGAAACCAGGTAAGCTCGATGAAGACACAACGATTTGATAGACCAGTTCCATTTGCTGTATCAACTATACGTCTGGTTAAGGCGGCTAAGACGAACTCAGAGGACACACAGTCCTCACCATAGTCCTCTTGAGCTCAGGTCACTTAGACCTGGCCCAATCACTCGTGGTAAGTCTTCAAGGTAAACTTCCTAAACCTTCACAGACTTGTTCACCCGCACACTAGAATGACTCTTGGGTGCTCAGAACTTGACGCATAACCGTCTACAAGAATGACAGTCTTCAAAGGTAATAGGCGTCGGATCAAATAGATCAATCTCTTGAGTGATGTTCAATCACTTGGGCTCTGGTCGATTTTTGCTCACGTAGGATTCTCTCAAAGTCATCAGAGGATGGGTTGCTCACAAATGACAAGTGTCAAGTTCTCTCTAGAGCAGTCAGCCAATAAGTGGTTGTGGGGGCGACTAGTTATAGCCGGGAGCATCCCAACATGAATTTTCATAAACGTCCTTCTCTATGACTGTTGTGAGGATAAGGATTCACTCGACAGCTGGCCCGCGACACATTAACAGTCATAATTTGGACTCCTAAATTTGCCGGGGCATTCAATTTCCTCACGGTAGGCAGACCGCGTAGGCAAAATCCTAAATCCTCAGCCCGACCTAATTCGTCAGCGACCAGATGAACTTCGTCACTTTCGCTAGCAAATGCATCAGCTGATCCGGAGATTTCCAAAGGCTTCACTCAAAGTGGCTTGTGTATGGATAGGTTTGAGCATCACTTCGGAAATGTGAAATATGTTTCACCTAGACCCCTTTTAACAATACAATTTTTCATGTGACTCAAATAAGAAGAAAAGAAACTACGAAAACAAAAGTCTTCAAGCTTCTAAGTCTTCACATCAATTGCTACAAAGGTCGTACCAATTTCATCCCCAAATTCTTCACTTGAAGAAATACATTTTTACGGGTCGTCTTCCATGGGTTAAACCAAATTTTTAGGGACTATAACTCATGTGTACACTCACAGACACATTAGTCCCTCAACGTATTTGTCTTCAATACTCCAAAACCACTAAGGGGGCACTTGATGCACTTTCAGATAGGCTGCATGTTTAGATAATTAGATAGTGGGGATGGATCTCTTAGGTATATGGGATTTGATAATTGAAATAATATCACAGCTATTAATTGCTGAAAAACAAAAAAAATTGTCTTCTAGAATGCACTTGGTGTAATAAAATTAAAAGGTTGAACGGCATCAACGGAACTTGGCGGAGAAACCTGAGCACCTAGAAGAAATAGCAACCATGTTTTTGTAGCTGCCATACATGGCAGACATGGAGGTCACCCCATCTGCAATCCTTGAAATGTTTCCTTTGGAAGTGACTGATCTGTTGAATGAAGGTTTGATCCGGAATTTCAACGAGAAGGAGGTTAGTGACACATGATATGTCTAGAACGTATCTATAATTTATGAAGTATTCGTGCCATATTTACAACAATTTTGTATGGTTTTGGTATGATTTGAATAGAACTAACCTGGACTGACGTTGTTTTCAGCAAAACTACCTTGATGTTGTTTTTTGTGCAGAAATAAAAGTTCTTGGAATGGGTTGAAACTTTTTGGTGATTTTTTATGGAACAAAAGAGACCCGTGAAGCTTCTTGAAAGGACCAGAAGACCCACAAGGAAGCGACAAGCATGGGGGCGCGCCCTCCCCCCAGGGCGTGTCGGCCAGGCTTGTCGCTCCCTCTTGGCTCCCCTTGACGTGAGACCAACGCCAAAAATTCCTATAAATATCAAAACCCCCAGAAAGAAACCTAGACCTTCTGCTCCGCCACCGCAAGCCTCTGTATCAAAGTGATCTCATCTGGTGGCCTTCTCTGGCACCCTTCCAGAGGGGAAAATCATCACCAGGGCCATCTTCATCATCCTGGCGGCCACCATGACGAGGAGAGAGTAGTTCACTCTCGGGGCTAAGGGTATGTACCGGTAGCTATATGTTTTATCTCTCTCTCGTGTTCTTGATTTGGCATGATCTTGATGTACCGCGAGCTTTGTTAATATAGTTGGATCATATGGTGTTGCTCCCTCTCTATCTTATTGTGATGAATTGAGTTTTTACCTTTGAGATTTCACTATTATTGGATTGAGTACTTCTATGGATCTGAGAACACTTGATGTATGTCTTGCATGTGGATACCCGTGGTGACAATGGGTTGTTCTATTGATTCACTTGGTATATATTTTGGCAATCAACTTGCGAATTTCTGTGGTGACATTGGGGTAATCTATGCATAGGGGTTGATGCACGTTTTTGTCTCACTTTTTTTGGTAGAAATCTCGGGGCACTCTTGAACTTCTTTGTGTTGGATTGAATATTATGAATCTGAAATTGTTTGATGCATATCAAATAATCAACTTACGAATACGTGTGGTGACATTGGAGTATCTAGGTGACATTAGAGTTGGTTGATGTGTATCATACGGTGTTATTTTTGTACGAACTCTAGGGATGTTTGTGACTCTTATAGGGATGTCTCAATAGATTGATCGAAAGAGGTGGTTTCACACCCTACAACAATATCACCTTATCTTCTCTGTTAGATAAGAAATTTGGAGTGATTCCTTGTCGCACGTTGAGGGCTTGTTATATGATTCAATTATGTTAGCAATGTTGAGAGATTGCACTAGTGAAAGTATGAACCCTATTTGCAGAAGTATGAACCCGGCTATTTAAGCTGGTTGGCCTCACCAGAAATCCCATCTGCACTCAGCGCATCCCCGTCTCTCCTCTCCCACTTATCCTTCGCATACCGCCACTAGTAGGGAAATGGTTACACAATGGTGGCGCACCAATTTTCATCCACGTCACGACTATTTTTTCTAAATAGTGGTGGCATTGACATATTTGATATGTCAGATTTATAGTGTTAGTGTTGGCGTTGCTTTTTTTGTAAGACGCCAGAAGTTTGTGTGACCAGTTGTTTTGACCATAAAGTAGTGGTGTCGTGTGACTTTTGTGCATGCCGTAGATAATTAGACTAGTGTTGACGTGCTTGTTCCTGGCACGCCATCAGCTCTGCTGAGGCAAAGCGGTCGCTACGTACTTCTTCTGGTCGGGCATGGCCCAGCAGCCTATTACCTTAGGTTGCAATGTTAACTTTTGGATGTTGGGGGCCAGAAGTATGAAGTGACGGTTAGTCTTTTTGCACCATCATATTTTTTTTATTCATTCTAGAAATTAGTCACTTCTTTTGGGCCAATACAAATCAAAATTTCCTTCAAAGAAGTACAAATCAAAATTTATCTTTATATTTTGTCTTCATTTCACTCGGACAAGCACCAAATCATTTATTTCCTTCCACTCAGACCGACACCAAAACATTACTTCCCCCAACTTGAACTAACACGTGTGTGTTGGGTGTCTGGTCGTTAACGGCCGCCTACTACATTCATGTTAGTGAGACCAACATGACCAGGTGGTTGACTTTAGCCGCTTTAAGGTCAACACAACTATAGAGAAGGCTACTACGGAGGTTGCTCCCGCATTGTAGCGGTTCATGACAGCATCCGGCTATTTAAACAGGTTGGCCTCACCGGAAATCCCATCCGCACTCGGCGCACCTCCGCCTCTCCTCTCCTCTCCTCCTCTCCACTCGCACCTCTCCTTCGCACATCGCCACTAGTAGGGAAATTGTTACACAATATTAATGGCGGCGCAAAATTTTCATCCACGTCATGACTATTTTTTTTTAAATAGTGATGACGTTTACTTATTTGGTATGCCACCTTTATAGTATTAGTGCCGGCGTTGCTTTTTTTACACGCCACAAGTTTGTGTGACCGGTTGTTTTCAGGAGGCACAAAGTAGTGGTGTCGTGTGACTATTTTGCACGCCGTAGGTAATTAGACTAGTTGATGTGCTTGTTCCTGGCATGCCATCAATAATTTTTGCATATATAAGAGTGTTGGCACCTCCTCTTTTGTCAAATAACTTCACTTCTTTTTCCACGAAAATCTTCTCCCTGCCTAGCTCCTCATTGTTTTTGTTCTTTCTGTTAAACATATTCTATTCCAAGTCATATAAGTTGGAGATATAGGTTGTTAGAGTTTCTATCTCTTCTCCCTGTTCTGGTTTCCTCTCTGTAACATGTGATGCACATCCTGTACAACCTCACGATGTAAACCTTCACGAAGATTCTCTCGTTGCAATCAATACATACCAACGGGCTCTCCTCTGGAGGGTTGAGACGCTTCATCATGTTTTACATGGTATACAGAGCCCCTCTTCCAATACATCTAGCTACCTCCATCCCCCTTTGCGATGGCGTCCTCCTCATCTAGCTCTGGATCAAGCCTTGGCATAAATTCCCAGGTCTCTGAAAAGCTCACCATAACAAACATCATCCTATGGCGCGCCCAAGTGCTATCGCAGATTTGAGCTGCTGGCATGTACAACTAACTACCTCGAGAAAACCTCTCCCGAATCTCCCAAACCAATCACCGTCAAGGACTCCACCGGCAAGGATCAGATCATCATCAACCCCGAGCACACGGTCTGGGGCTCTGGGCAAGGGAGGACCACCAGGTGAAGCCCAACTTGGTCAACAACCTCTCCATGGAGGTCTTGATGCAGGTCAGCTCGCATGAGAAGTCTCACGCGATCTGGGAATCCCTGACAATCTTGTTCGCCTTTACATCAAGATCCCACATCAACCCAACGGACGCACAGAAGGGGAATCAATCCGCAGCTGCCTACTTCAGCCACATGTGGTCTCTCACGGACAAGCTGGCCATGGCCAGCGACCCCGTCACCAACAACCAGCTACTCTCCTTCATCATCTCTGGCCTAGACATGGACTACCAACCCACCGTCTCGGCACCAGACATTAGCACCGAGCCACCCTCCATCGACGATCTCTTCTCTATGGTGAGCAACTTCGATAGAAGGGTTGAACTTTTTCATAGCTTGGGTGTTGGAGGATTTAAGTCTTCGGCGAACATGGCCGGTCACTGCCGTGGTAGCTGTGATGATTTCTCCAAGGGACGGCCGCGCAAGGACAGCAGCCACAACGCCTATCCGGGCCAGAGCGGTGGCGGACACCCTGGCCAAGGTGGCGCTGGCTAGCATGGCCACAACAATGGTTACGACGATGGTGGTCAGTCCAGCGGCTATGGCTACGGTGGTGGCCAATCTTACCAGGGCGACATTGGCTATGGTGGTGGCTACCATGGCCAACCTGGTGGCTATGGTAGTGGCCATGACAATGGACATGGAGAGTACAATGGAGGTGGAAGCTACAACAACAACTACTACAATCAAACCCGCAATCACCATGGTGGTGGTTGTTCTCAAGGGTATGCCGATGGTATTTGTCAAATTTGCAAAAAGAAAACCTAACCACATTGCGAAAGATTGCAAGTGGCGCTATGGAGAAGATAAGTCCACGAAGAAGAAAGTAGCCACTTCCATTGATACCTCTTATGGACAAACTGGTACGCCGATATGGGTGCCACTGATCACACAACTGGTGAAATCGAGAACATCACCATGCATGAGAGGTATCATGGTCATGAGCAAGTCCACAACGCTGATGGTACAAGTATGGAAATTAAGCATGTTGGTCATTCAACTATTAAAACCCATTGTCCTTCTTCGTCCATCACATTGCGTTCTTTCCGTCCATTCTTTCCGTCCATCAAATTGCTCTTGATAATCATTGGGCGTTATGTATTGCATGGTGCGCAAAATGTTGTCTCCATGTCTCGTCATGCGTTCAACACGGGAGTGCCGAAGCTCAGTTGCGTGAAATTTTTGAATGCATGACTCCATTGTCCTTCTTCTCCCTCTTGTATTCCCAGCTCTAGACATAGATAGTAGGTACGCTGCACCAGGCAGAGGGCTTGTTATCATTGCACCGAGGACCAAGCACATCATTGTGAGGGTAATACTTGGCCTTCAATAATGGCACGACAAAAGGCACAAATTTGATCTCGATGTGAAACTATTTCACAAACTAAACTGTGTCTGATTTTTTTTCACTCAGGTGACCGTAACGTGCAGCGCCTGATATTAAGGCGCTGCACTCCACTGTGCAACGTCTAACATTTGGGCGTCACACTATGCAGCGCCTAGCTGTAAGGAGCTGCACAATAGAGTGCAACGCCTTGCTGTTGGGTGCTGTACAAAAGGGTCAGCGGTGTGAAATATTTTAAAAAACGGTTTAGTTTGTGAAATACTTTCGCTTTCAGGTCAAATTTGTTAATTTTGCCTAATGGCACTCTAGGAGATGAACCCAAGCAAGTTTTTTTTAGGTTAATGGACGCAAGCAAGTGATGTTATAACTCCCTCCGTCCGGAAATACTTGTCATCAAAATAAATAAAAGGGGATGTATCTAGATGTATTTTAGTTTTAGATACACCCCATTTTGTCCATTTTGATGACAAGTATTTTCAGACAGAGGGAGTATTTAGGAAAACAATTAAAATCACCTTTCCACTCACACAAACCTCCTCTCCGAAGCGACACATGTCATGCAAGGTCCACCCACCGCTTTTCATCCCCAACCTTATCTCCTCCCTTCCGCTCGTGTTTCTTGCTGACACTTTCCCTTTTCTCATCTCTCCCGCCATTCCTTGCCATGGGACGTGGGGACGACGATGTATCCCGAAGTTCACACCCTTGCGGATGCTAATCTCCGTTTGGAGTGGTGTGGAGGCACAATGCTCCCCAAGAAGCCACTAGGGCCACCGTAATCTCCTCACGCCCTCGCACAATGCAAGATGCCGTGATTCCACTAAGGGACCCTTGAGGGAGGTCATCGAACCCGTACAAATGGCAACCCTTGGGTACGGTCACCGAACCCGTACAAATTGCTCGGGGCAATCTCCACAACCTAATTGGAGACCCCGACGCTTGCCCGGAGCTTTACACCACAATGATTGTGCTTCGAGCACCACCAAGGTTGGGGCTACCTCCACAACACCACGAAGCTTCACCGCAATGGAATATGGCTCCGCGGTGACCTCAACCGTCTAGGGCACCCAAGCACCCAACAGGAACAAGATCAAGGGTACCAAGCATCCAAGAGTAATAAGCTTCTCAACTTGTAACTTCCACATATCACCATGGAGAACTCAAACCGATGCACCAAATGCAATGGCGAGGGCACATGGAGTGCCCAAGTCCTTCTCTGTCAAATCCCACCAAAGAAACTAATGGTAGGGAGGGAAAAGAGAGGAAGAACAAGAAGGATAACACCAAGAACTCCAAGATCTAGATCCAAGGGGTTCCCCTCACCTAGAGGAGTAAGTGATTGGTGGAATGTGGATCTAGATCTCCTCTCTCTTTTCCCCCAAAGACTAGCAAGAATCGATGGAGGGATGGAGAGAAAGCAAGCTCGAAGAAGGTCAACAATGGGGGAAGAACACGAGCTCAATAGATAAAGTTCATTGGGGAAGAAGACCCCCTTTTATAGGAGGGGAAAAATCCAACCGTTATGTGCTCAGCCCGCACATGAGGGGTACTACCGCTCAGGCGGTAGAAGCAGGAAATAGAGCAACCGAATGAACCTTGGGGCAGTAGTGCCGCTTATAAGCGATACTACCACTCACCCAGCGGTACTACCGCTGGAGGAGCAGAACACGGGGTGCAGTAGCGGTACTACCGCCCGACCGGACCGGTACTACCGTTTATAAGCGGTACTACTGCCCGTTCTGGGTGGCACTACCGCTTATAGGCGGAACTGCCGTGCCTTACTGCCGCGCGACTACTGCTGAACCCGACACGAAAAGAGCAGACCCAAAATCGAGGTGGTAGTAGAGCGGTACTACCGCTTGACGCTACAAGCAGTACTACCGCAGCCACCGCGGTACTACCGCAGGGAGAAAAACAGAACGGTCGTAACTTCTTCATATGAGCTCCGAATTGAGCAAACTCAAGCTTGTAGGATAGAGGAGGAGGACAAGTTGGCATGGTCGTGCTCCCAGGCTCCCATGACTTGTGCATTCCTTCGACCCAAAGAACAGTTGGCGAATTGGGGAAATCACGTGAGCATGCACAAGAGAAAGAGTACCATCCCTGAGGGTCCTCACTTGCAGCTTGTATGTGTTCATGCCTACATGCGTCCGTGTCAGTTTCATGGCCTGACAATTGCTACTCAGCCAACTGAGAGAAAGGGTTATCCGGCTTCAAGTAGATAATGTTGAACAAAAGACAGCAAGCTTGCTGCCCAATGTGCAACATTTGCAAGAATACACTCTCAACCCCAACGCTATTCTGCAGTTCCTGAACAAGTGAGCTTGTACGTGCACCCATTGATGTGTCGAAAGTTACCTGAGATTGTGGCTCATTCAGGATCTCGGTTGTTGGATGGAGCAATTTGGCACGACGCCAATTCTTCAGAGCATGAATATGTTGCGTTGTCAATATGGAAAGTGGAGTAATAACACCCAATATTTTCAGGAGCCTGCTTCAAGGGAACTTGCGCATAAAATATTCAGGCATCCCCATGTGCTTATCCATCAGACGAATGCTAGCAAACAAGGTTTCGAGGGAAGAATCATTTCCGAACTGCACTGCTCTATAGAAGAAAGAAAATGATGGCCCGGGTAGCTTCAGTTGCACCTTCCCTTGTACAGTACTTCATAACATGAAACTGAAGGGCTCCAAGCATATGACTTTTAGCGATGTTGGCTCTGATACCAGAGAGGTGATGGCGGCTAGCTTGTATAGATCGGTCCTCTCATGAATAGTAGTTCAGAGTAGTGATTACAGATGAATTGCATCAATGGAGGAGAAGAACAGACAAGCTTGTAGCGGGTGGAAGATGAAGGTAGGAGACAGGGGTAGCCGCAGGTTCGTTCGTCCGTGATCAACTGGATAGCTTTCTAGATGCCTCGGTCCTGGTACTTGTAGTTGTGGCTATAGTGCATAGCAAGGAAGCTCAACCAAGCCCATACCTATTGGCCCAATATAGGAGGGCTGCTGACATGCCCGCAGCCGGGCAATGACAAGGTGAAGGTGGATGGAGCTTTTTCACATGAAGGGAGTAAAGGAGCTGCGGCGGCCTTCTGCAGGACTGAGAGAGGCGAGTACGTCGGTGCTTCAGCACTTGTCATAAACCATATCTCTGATGCTACAACTCTTGAGGCTATAGCTTGCCGTGAGGGGATCTCACTAGCTGAAGATCTTCATCTTTTAAGGATACAAATAGCATCAGATTTCCAGGAGGTGGTCAAGGACATTGATATGGGAACAAATGGACCTTATGCTGCTAACAATGTGCAGGGTATCATCTAGTTATAAAAACGTTGAGCTCTTACATGGTATTATAAACTAAAGTTACTGATGTGGCACGGCTGCTAAGGTGGATATTGAAAGCGCGGGTTTACTTCCTGACGGGGGTGAATGGGAGATATTTAGAAATTCGGCAAACTTTGAAAAAATTGACGAAGATTAGAGTGAAGAAATAAAGACGCGAGGGAACTAAGTCATCACTGAAACTAAAAGCATGCATACAAGATACATGCAGATGAAGAACATGCAATCATATAGGCATACAACCATTAGGAAGATGAACATAAGAAATAGAATACAACATGATGAAAGTCTTCAGTTCAAGTTCTTTAGAAAGTAGATCACAAATTCTTCATTAGTGGAATAACATAAAGGTACGGGTTGAGGAATTTGAAACCGGCTAATCTCTATGAAGACACAGAGATTTGGTAGACCAGTTCAAGTTGATGTATCAACTATACGTCTCATTGAGGCGGCTGAGACAAACTCAGAAGACACACGGTCCTCACCGTAGTCCTCTTGAGCTAAGGTCACTTAGACCTGGCCCAATCAATCGTGTAAGTCTTCAAGGTAGACTTCCAAAACCTTCACACACATGTTCACCGGCACACCACAATGACTCTTGGGTGCTCAGAACTTGACGCCCAACCGTCTAGAAGAATGACAGTCTTCAAAGGTAATATGTGTCGGATCACACATATCAATCTCTTTAGTGATGTTCAATCACTTTGGTTATGGTCGATTTTTCCTCACTTAGGATTCTCTCAAGGTCATAAGAGGATGGGTTGCTCTCAAATGAGAAGTTTCAAGTTCTCTCTAGAGCAGCCAACCAACAAGTGGTTGTGGGGGTGACTATTTATAGCCAGGGGCAACCCGACATGAATTGTCATAAATGCCCTTCTCGGACATGACCGTTGTCAGGATAAGGATCCACTCGACGACTGGCCCGCGGCGTAGTAACGTTCAAAATTTGGACTCTCAAATTCATGACGGCATTCAATTTCCTCATGGTAGGCAGACTGCATAGGCAAAATCCTAACTCCTTAGCCTGACCAAATTCATCAGCGACCAAATGAACTTCGTCACTTTCACTAGCAAATGCGCCAGCTGATCCGGAGATTTCCAAAGGCTTCACTCTAAGTGGCTTGTTTATGGATAGGTTTGAGCATCACTTTGGAAATGTGAAATATGTTTCACCTAGACCCCCTTTAACAGTACGATTTTTCCTATGACTCAAATAAGAAGAAAGAAACTACGAAAACAAAAGTCTTCAAGCTCCAAAGTCTTCACATCAATTTCTACAAAGGCGATACCAATTTCATCCCCGAATTATTCACTTGAAGAAATACATTTGTGGGGATTGTTTGTTATATATTAGAGGAAGTAGGTACATGAATATCTGATTATTGTATAGATGTAGGATAATTTTGGAACATAAGTAGGATAATAGTTTTCGCATCCATGGTTACATGTTGTAGTGGTCTTTCCCCATGCATGTTATCATGTTGAGGCGGCCCTTTTCCCATGTATGATTGTACGATGAGGTGGCATAGTTGCATGCTGACATAAATACAAGTAGTGCCAACAACCATATCTATATAGATGGTGCCACGACTTCAAATCAGAGATCAAGCTTGTGCTCCATGAAGCTCAACATAAGAGTTATATACATTTCGAGGCTTAAGTGAGATTTGTATAATTACACTAGCTAGCTAGTTTTCCCTCTCTTTTTTCTATTCCCTCCTTGTACATATGTATCACAAAGAAAATGAAAATAAATAAACATATCTAGTACAAGACTGTTGTCGCTCGTAGAAAACTTCACTTTGTAATTCGACCATGCTAAGTACCATTAGATTTCCCCTATATATATAATTATGATATCCCCTCTCTTTTTGTAATAATGAAAATCTAGTTCTGGTGGATTCTTTGTATTTTAAAAGTAACAATCACAAAACAATTAGTGATGTCTACCCGTCATCGAGGGCCGCAAAATCACCCGTATGATAGCAAACCTGCATTTGATGAGTATTAAGATAGTTCGACGATGTGTTACCTACCAGTTCGCGTGTATGAAGTGTCGGTTACAGGCCACTCTCTAGTAGTACATGATATTACGCCATCCAGTCTAAGCCAGCTTTATAATAAGTGTGAGGTGAGTTTAATATTTGAATGCCTTTATATGTTGGCACCAACAGAGCTTGTCTTCTTAAGTAGGATATGCATCTAGTCTAAACATTATATCTCCAAGCTTGGTGTTATGTTAAATATGAAGGTCATGTTGCATCAACAAAAATTAATACTTGACCATTGAAATTATGACATGCGAAAGTCCCAGATTAGGTGTTTCTTTTTTTTACGTTCTTAGCCATATATATGTGGTGTTAACTAATGACAATATATCTTCTCACCATGACTATTTTTAGATTAGTTATTTACCAAAGCTCATGCATGCCATCCACCAAAAAGAATCATGTTTATGGTAAGTTATATGTGAGTTGTAGATTTAGGTTGTTCTTCTATAAAAGTGGCTACGTGTGTTGTTTAACTGATGTCTTATATGAGATGGTCGTTATGTCCTAGTAAGTTTGTTGTAATTGCAATGATTAATGACATACTTTAAAATTAAGTCAAATTACAATATATTCATGGAGAGTCTAGATCCTTGGTACTTTTCAATGTCGTTAATGGTGCATATGTGGTATGAATGGATCATAGGTGGCCACCATCTCTTCACATGTCTATTATGATTCTAATTTCTTGATAAGGCATATTAATGACTATTAAGAATTCCTTGATTTCTCATATTCATTCATTCATATATGAGGTATTGTTGTTGTTCTTGGTAGTATTATGGGATCAGAAAAAGTAATGGATTATAGTCTCTAGAGTTGAAGTTTGGACTTGTGCTATCTTTTAATTAATTTGTTTATTTAATGAGGATGGCTTCTGTTTTTAGTTGACACGCTGATGTTTGCGTCACAATATTCTAAGAGGTGCATTGACGTAAATACATGTTCCACTTCCTTCATTCGTAAGATGACAACAACAACAACAACAACAACAACAACAACAACAAAAATTGTAGGTATTGACCAAGACCTCGAACACTGAACATGTATATCTTCCCCAAATATCCTAATTAAGAAAGTAGTCCAAAGGATAATGACTCTAGAAATATATTTATTTTATTTCAATATAGCTCTTAAATGGAATCGCTAACCAGCATCTACAAAAGATCTCCATAGTCTGTCAGACCATCAATATCTTCTCCAGTGGAAGAGGGCGGCACATCAACCCATCCACCATTTACCATGGAAGACTGTCCTAGATCAGTGCCGCTAGAGCCTAAGTAAGCATCCATACCTAGGAAACTATTGTACCATGACTGGTCCGATAGATCATAACCCCATTGTTCAATATTAAATGGGTCATCAATAGAAAAAGCATTGCTACTCGAGTACCCCAATAGTGGAGAGGCCTCCAAATTCTGCCCAGATGTTGAGTCGTGGTGTGCATCATTTTGTTTTGGTTGCACTATGTTGCAAGTACTTTCATAGTTATGAACATGCAACTCCGCTGGTGGAGTTTTCTCATGTACCTGAATTGGTATGGGTTGGGCATGGGAAGCCAAGTGTGGAGCTAATGATGGTGGTGCAGAATGGAACATTTGTGGCACATGCATAGGAAGTAGTGGTGCCGAAGTTTGTTCTGGTTGTGATGGTAGTGGATCTGAAGGTATCTGGAGTTGTGAGAGATTGTGAGGCCACGATGACTGCATTAGTGAATGAGTAGTACCCAAATGATCCGCCGGCAGAACACTTGGTACTTGCAGATCTTGTGCCACACATGTGCCACCAGTCTTGGCTTCACGACCATGCAATGGAGGTAGCCAGCATCTAATGTCTTTTTGGACCCGAGAGAGCTCGCTGAAGAGCTTGTTGAGATCTTCAAGACTAAGATCTTGTTCCTTCATGAAGATAAGATTTGCCACCATACCTGGATTCTCTTCTTGGATATTTTTCATACGAAGGATGGAAAGTTGGTTTTTGTCTTCCTCGGTCATGTTCTCCGTGTCCAATTGAGCCACCTCATTTTGTAGGCTTCCAATCCTAGCAGTGGTTGCCTCGTTCACGAAGGGAACTGCTGGTGGACCTCCAAATAGGAAAGCATCAACAATGGGATCGGCCAATGGCGTCCCGAATGAGTGCATCTTTCCATTGTCTGTCTCTAGGACGACTGCAACCCTAGCCCTAGTGAGGGCAGAGATGTCAGTCGCCCTCTTGAACAAACCAAAACGTCGCTTGTAGAAGGTGAGATCACGGTCTTTGTCATTATGGATGTATGCCACACCTGACCGCCGCTCTTTCCTCGGCATACTAATGTGAACAAAGAGGAAGAAACTTACTACTACAAATAGGAAGCACAAGGATCTACAGAAAACTAGAGATTTACAGGTATTGTTGGTGAACCACATATTGGTGTAGGATATGAGAAAATGTACTCCCCTTATATAGAATAAAAAGGGTGCTATGGGAATGCTATTTGGCTATACTAAGACCATGTAAATCTTTAGTAAAAATTAACATACATAACTCATAAAAGTGCTAGTTTATGGATACTATTAACTATTGTCCAAATATACGTATTCACATCCTTCTTTGCAACCATTGATATGTATTACTTCTGATGTAAGTATTCACATCCATATATAGAACTATTAACACTTCTCAATACAGAAATATTAAATGATTGCCATTTGACCACATCAATATATATCCTTATCTAGAAGTATTAATGGGAGATAAATCCAACTAAGTTTTACTCTAATATACAAAATAATTGTGGCCAAATTTATTTCCTTATTAATTGTGTCCAAATCCTTTGTTGATCACATTTATTACATCCTAATATATCAGTGATCACATTGATTACATCCATATCCTGTACTAGGAACTATCAAATCTAGAAGTGGTCGTCCTTTAATCCATAATATCCCAGTATAACATGGACCTTGCTTTGGTCCTTAACTTAGAAATTGAGATACCAACTAGGAAAGATTCACTAAGAGCAACTAGAAAATACCGGGACATTGGGTAAGTTATGGTATAACACATATGTTACTCTGAGCATTGACCTGCCTCGAGATGGCAACGGGGCCCCGAAACCCGCATCCCCGTGGGTTTTTACCCTATTAGGGGACGGGGATGGGCATCTTTTCATCCCCGCGGGGCTGTTGTTGGGCACATTATACAACCCGACACGTTTCGTGGGTTTACTCCCGTTTCGGCAGTCCCCGAACCCGAAACCCGGCAATACCCGCTAAATTACATTTTTTTACCAAGCACTGATCCGGTCCAACCCAATGCGACCGAGCCCCTTACCCCCAGCGTCGAGGCCAAACCAACCCCTCGCTAGGTGGCCACAGTATCGCTCGCTCTTTCCTCCTCGCTGGAGCCCTCAACTCTATCTCTCCCGAATACCTAAACCTAAACCTAGGACCCCAGCCGCCGCCTAACTCGATCCCATCTTGCAAGAGCCGCCGACCACGATCTGCACCGCGAGCCTCCTCGCTCCACGTCTCCCTCCGCGTGACACTCTATATAGCTATTGAACCATTGATGACCCTCAACCGTAAGGGATCTATTGCAGCGTTTTCGATAAGTAAGAGTGTCGAACCCAACGAGGAGCAGAAGGTATTGATAAACGATTCTGAGCAAGAAATTACTGCAAGCACTGAAAGATAACTTTTAGGGGTTTTCTCGGTATAAGCAACAGGAAAGTAAAGCAAGTAATGTAAAAGGTACTGAGAGTAACAAGTGGCCCAATCCTTTCTTAGCAAAGGAGAGGCCTAGCAACTGAACTTATAAAGGCTAAAGCGTTATTGAGGACACACGTGAGAGATAGTCATGTGCTTTCACCATATTCCGTATCGATACTATGTTGTGTGTTGATAAGTGTTGAGTGGGTGGATCTATGCTAGTGCACTCTCTAGACTAAGATGAATACACTCTTATGATTAAACACCTTGCAAGCATCCGCAAATACAAGATAGAATTTAAGGCAAAAGCCTAACCATAGCAATACGATCGAGGATCCATAATTCCCTAATGCAAAAGCGTGCGAACTGGGGTTCAGGTTTCTGTCACTCCGGCAACCCACCATAAGCATTCTTTATACACAATGTATTCTCCTAGGTCCTTAATAACGCGAAGTGTTGGGTGTTCGACTCACACAACACCACTAGTAGAATGACAACACAACTTAAATATCAAACAACACATATTACTTCAACAGCATATGACTACTAACAACAAGACTTTCCCCATGTCCTCAAGAACTAAGGTAACTACTCACGAGACATAAAAGAGATCATGATCAGTGGGGATAAATATGTGATAAACAATCTGGACATAATAATATTTCTCCAACAAAACTCAATAGCATTCACCACAAAGTAGTAATCAACACCGGTGTAGTAGAGAGGATAGGTAGTACGAGTTACAACACGAGTTGCGATGGTAAGATGAGATTTGGATGAAGATGGAGATGGTGATGGTGTTGGGGATGATGTTGATGATGATCTCGATGATGCCCGTGACGATGGTGATGACGATGGCGACGATCTCCCCTTCCGGGAGGTGATCTCCCCGGCGGAATCTGCCCGCCGGAGATGGCTTTTTCTTCTCTGTAGGTTTCCGCCTCGAAGCGGCGGCGGAACTCCGTAAAAAGTCCCGTGCCTAGGGTTTTTGGATCACGGAGAACATATATGCAAAAGGGGGCGACCAGAGGTGGGCCAGGGGCTCCAGGCGCCCCCCCGGCGCGGCCAGGGGGGGCGCCCCCAGGCCGCCTGGGCACCCTATGGCCCCCCTCTGACTCCCCTTTTGCGTGTCTTCGTGATCCGTCCGAAAAATACCTCCCGTCAATTTTCAGGTAATTTGGAGATATTCTTCTTCAGCAACTCAGCATCCACTTTTTCCTGCTGAATCCTGTTGGAGAACGTAGTATTTTAAAATTTTCCTACGATCACGCAAGATCTATCTACCAGATGCATAGCAACGAGAGGGGAGAGTGAGTCTACGTACCCTCGTAGACCGAAAGCGGAAGCGTTAGAACAACGCGGTTGATGTAGTCGTACGTCTTCACGGCCCGACCGATCAAGCACCGAAACTACGGCACCTCCGAGTTCTAGCACACGTTCAGCTCGATGACGTCCCTCGAACTCCGATCCAGCCGAGTGTCGAGGGAGAGTTCCGTCAGCACGACGGCGTGGTGACGATCCTGATGTTCTACCGTCGCAGGGCTTCGCCTAAGCACCGCTACAATATTTATCGAGGAGAACTATGGTGGAGTGGGGCACCGCACACGGCTAAGAGATCAAGAGATCAATTGTTGTGTCTAGAGGTGCCCCCCTGCCCCCGTATATAAAGGAGGGAGGGAGAGGCCGGCCCTAGAGGGGGCGCACCAAGTGTGGGGAGTCCTACTAGGACTCCCAAGTCCTAGTAGGATTCCCCTTTCCTTTCTGGAGTAGGAGAGAAGGAAAGAGGGGGAGAGGGAGAAGGAAAAGGGGGCTGCACCCCTTGTCCAATTCGGACCAGAAGGGGGGTGCACGCCTCCTTCCTTTTGGCCTCTCTCCTCTATTCCCGTAACTCCCCGGTACTCCGAAAATACCCGAATCACTCGGAACCTTTCCGATGTCCGAATATAGTCGTCCAATATATCGATTTTTACGTCTCGACCATTTTGAGACTCCTCGTCATGTCCCCGATCTCATCCGGGACTCCGAACTCCTTCGGTACATCAAAACTCATAAACTCATAATAAAACTATCATCGAAACCTTAAGCGTGCGGACCCTACGGGTTCGAGAACTATGTAGACATGACCGAGACACGTCTCCGGTTAATAACCAATAGCGGAACCTGGATGCTCATATTGGCTCCCACATATTCTACGAAGATCTTTATCGGTCAAACCGCATAACAACATACATTGTTCCATTTGTCATCGGTATGTTACATGCCCGAGATTCGATCGTCGGTATCTCAATACCTAGTTCAATCTCGTTACCAACAAGTCTCTTTACTCGTTCCGTAATACATCATCCCGCAACTAACTCATTAGCTGCAATGCTTGCAAGGCTTATAGTGATGTGCATTACCGAGTGGGCCCAGAGATACCTCTCCGACAATCGGAGTGACAAATCCTAATCTCGAAATACGCCAACCCAACAAGTACCTTCGGAGACACCTGTAGAGTACCTTTATAATCACCCAGTTACGTTGTGACGTTTGGTAGCACACAAAGTGTTCCTCCGGTATTCGGGAGTTGCATAATCTCATAGTCATAGGAACATGTATAAGTCATGAAGAAAGCAATAGCAGTAAAACTTAAACGATCATAGTGCTAAGCTAACGGATGTGTCTTGTCCATCAGATCATTCTCCTAATGATGTGATCCCGTTGATCAAATGACAACTCATGTCTATGGCTAGGAAACATAACCATCTTTGATCAATGAGCTAGTCTAGTAGAGGCATACTAGGGACACTCTGTTTTGTCTATGTATTCACACATGTATTAAGTTTCCAGTTAATACAATTCTAGCATGAATAATAAACATTTATCATGATATAAGGAAATAAATAATAACTTTATTATTGCCTCTAGGGCATATTTCCTTCAGTCTCCCACTTGCACTAGAGTCAATAATCTAGTTCACATCACCATGTGCTTTAACACCGATAGTTCACATCGTCATGTGATTAACACCCAAAGGGTTTACTAGTGTCAATAATCTAGTTCACATCGCTATGTGATTAACACCCAAAGAGTACTAAGGTGTGATCATGTTTTGATTCGTGAGAGAAGTTTAGTCAACGGGTCTGTCACATTCAGATCCGTATGTATTTCGCAAATGTCTATGTGTCTGCAATGCTCTGCATGGAGCTACTCTAGCTAATTGCTCCCACTTTCAATACGCATCCAGATTGATACTTAGAGTCAGCTGGATTTAGTGTCAAAGCTTGCATCGGCGTAACCCTTTACGACGAACTCTTTATCACCTCCATAATCGAGAAACATTTCCTTAGTCATCCAGTTACTAAGGATAATTTTGACCGTTGTACAGTGATCTACTCCTGGATCACTATTGTACCCTCTTGACAAACTCATGGCAAGGTACACAACATGTTTGGTACACAGCATG
This sequence comes from Secale cereale, assembly GCA_902687465.1. NCBI lineage: Eukaryota > Viridiplantae > Streptophyta > Magnoliopsida > Poales > Poaceae > Secale > Secale cereale. Next base: position 841,684,014 of record LR738714.1, read on the forward strand.
GCATACTTTATAGAACCTATGGCTGAGGCATAGGGAATGACTTTCATTCTCTCTATATTTTTCTGCCGTGGTCTGGCTTTGAGTCTTACTCAACTTCACACCTTACAAGTCAGGTAAGAACTCCTTCTTCGACTAATCCATTTTGAACTACTTCAAAATCATATCAAGGTATGTACTCATTGAAAGTCTTATCAAGCGTCTTGATCTATCTCTAAAGATCTTGATGCCCAATATGTAAGCAGCTTCACCAAGGTCTTTCTTTGAAAAACTCCTTTCAAACACTCCTTTATGCTTTCCAGAAAATTCTACATCATTTCCGATCGACAATATGTCATTCACATATACTTATCAGAAAGGTTGTAGTGCTCCCACTCACTTCTTGTAAATACAGGCTTCACCGCAAGTCTGTATAAATCTATATGCTTTGATCAACTTATCAAAGCGTATATTCCAACTCCGAGATGCTTGCACCAGTCCATAGATGGATCGCTGGAGCTTGCACATTTTGTTAGCACCTTTAGGATTGACAAAACCTTCTGGTTGCATCATATACAAGTCTTCTTTAATAAATCCATTAAAGAATGCAGTTTTGTTATCCATTTGCCAGATTTCATAAAATGCGGCAATTGCTAACATGATTCGGACAGACTTAAGCATCGCTACGGGTGGGAAAGTCTCATCGTAGTCAACTCCTTGAACTTGTTGAAAAACTTTCGCAACAAGTCGAGCTTTGTAAACAGTAACATTACTGTCAGCGTCAGTCTTCCTCTTGAAGATCCATTTATTTTCGATGGCTTGCCGACCATCGGGCAAGTCAACCAAAGTCCACACTTTGTTCTCATACATGGATCCCATCTCAGATTTCATGGTCTCAAGCCATTTTGCGGAATCTGGGCTCATCATCGCTTCCTCATAGTTCGTAGGTTCATCATGGTCCAGTAACATGACTTCCAGAACCGGGTTGCCGTACCACTCTGGTGCGGAACGTACTCTGGTTGATCTACGAAGTTCAGCAGTAACTTGATCCGAAGTTTCATGATCATCATCATTAGCTTCCTCACTAATTGGTGTAGAAATCACTGGAACCAATTTCTGTGATGTACTACTATCCAATTCGGGAGAAGGTACAATTACCTCATCAAGTTCCACTTTCCTCTCACTCACTTCTTTCGAGAGAAACTCCTTCTCTAGAAAGGATCCACTCTTAGCAACAAAGACCTTGCCTTCAGATCTGTGATAGAAGGTGTACCCAACAGTTTCTTTTGGGTATCCTATGAAGATTTACTTCTCCGATTTGGGTTCGAGCTTATCATGTTGAAACTTTTTCACATAAGCATCGCAGTCCCAAACTTAAAGAAATGACAGCTTAGGTTTCTCGTCAAACCACAGTTCATACGGTGTCATCTCCACGGATTTAGATGGTGCCCTATTTAACGTCAATGTATCTGTCTCTAATGCATAACCCCAAAAGCGATAGTGGTAGATCGGTAAGAGACATCATCGGTCGCACCATATCTAATAAAGTACGGTTATGACGTTCGGACACACCATTACACTATGGTGTTCCAGGTGGCGTGAGTAGTGAAACTATTTCACATTGTTTTTACTGAAGGCCAAACTCGCTAACTCAAATATTTTACCTCTACGATCATATCGTAGAAACTCTTATTTTCTTGTTACGATGATTCTCCACTTCACTCTGAAATTCTTTGAACTTTTAAAATGTTTTAGACTTGTGCTTCATTAAGTAGATATACCCATATATGCTCAAATCATCAGTGAAGGTCAGAAAATAACGATACCCGCCGCGAGCTTCAACACTCATTGGTCCACATACATTTGTATGTATGATCTCCAACAAATCTGTTGCTCGCTCCATTGTTTCGGAGAACGGAGTTTTAGTCATCTTGCCCATGAGGCATGGTTCAGCACCAAGTGATTCATAATCAAGTGATTCCAAAAGTCCATCACTATGGAGTTTCTTCATGCGCTTTACACCATTATGACCTAAACAGCAGTGCCACAAATAAGTTGCACTATCATTATTAACCTTGCATCTTTTGGCTTCAATATTATGAATATGTGTATCACCACGATCGAGATCCAACAAACTATTTTCATTGGGTGTATGACCATCGAAGGTTTTATTCATGTAAACAGAATAACAATTATTCTATGACTTTAAATGAATAACTGTATTGCAACAAATATGATCAAATCATATTCATGCTCAACGCAAATGCCAAATAACATTTATTTAGGTTTTACACTAATCCCGAAAGTATAGGGAGTGTGCGATGATGATCATATCAATCTTGGAACCACTTCCAACACACATCGTCACTTCACCTTTAACTAGTCTCTGTTCATTCTGCAATTCTCGTTTCGAGTTACTAATTTTAGCAACTGAACCGGTATCAAATACCCAGGGGTTGCTATGAACACTAGTAAAGTACACATCAATAATCTGTATATCAAAATATACCTTTGTTCACTTTGCCATCCTTCTTATCCGCCAAGTATCTAGGGCAGTTCCACTTCAAGTGACCATTTCCTTTGAAGTAGAAGCACTTAGTTTCAGGCTTGAGTTTTAGCTTTGGGTTTCTTCACGGGAGTGACAACTTGCTTGTCATTCTTCTTGAAGTTCCCCTTCTATCCCTTTGCCCTTTACTTGAAACAAGTGGTCTTGTTAACCATCAACACTTGATGCTTTTTCATGATTTCTACCTTCGCCGACTTCAGCATTGCGAAGAGCTCAGGAATTCCTTTCGTCATCCCTTGCATATTATAGTTCATCACGAAGTTCTACTAACTTGGTGATAGTGACTAGAGAACTTTGTCAATTACTATCTTATCTGGAAGATTAACTCCCACTTGATTCAAGTAATTGTAGTACCCACACAATCTGAGCATATGCTCACTGGTTGAGCTATTCTCCTCCATCTTGTAGGCAAAGTACTGTCAGAAGTCTTATACCTCTCGACACGGGCATGAGTATGAAATACTAATTTCAACTCTTGGAACATCTTATATGCTTCGTGGCGTTCAAAACGTTTTTGAAGTCCCGGTTCTAAGCCATAAAGCATGGTGCACTTAAACTATCAAGTAGTCATCATACCGAGTTTTTGTCAAAACGTTCATAACGTCTACATCTGCTCCTGCAATAGGTATGTCACCTAGCGGTGCATCAAGGACATAATTCTCTGTGCAGCAATGAGGATAATCCTCAGATCACGGAACAATTCCGCATCATTGCTACTAACATCTTTCAACTTAGTTTTCTCTAGGAACATATAAAAAATAAACGGGGAGCAACATCGCGAGCTATTGATCTACAACATAGATATGCTAATACTACGAGGACTAAGTTCAATGATAAATTAAAGTTCAATTTAATCATATTACTTAAGAACTCCCACTTAGATAGACATCCCTCTAGTCATCTAAATGATCACGTGATCCAAATCAACTAAACCATGTCCGATCATCACGTGAGATGGAGTAGTTTCAATGGTGAACATCTTATGTTGATCATATCTACTATATGATTCACGCTCGACCTTTCGGTCTCCAGTGTTTCGAGGCCATATCTGCATATGCTAGGCTCGTCAAGTTTAACCCGAGTATTCTGCGTGTGCAAAACTGGCTTACACCCGTTGTATTTGAACGTAGAGCTTATCACACCCGATCATCACGTGGTGTCTCGGCACGACGAACTTTCGCAACGGTGCATACTTAGGGAGAACACTTATACCTTCAAATTTAGTAAGGGATCATCTTATAATGCTACCGTCGAACTAAGCAAAATAAGAAGCATAATAAGAAAAACATCACATGCAATCAAAATATGTGACATGATATGGCCATCATCATCTTGTGCTTTTGATCTCCATCTCCAAAGCACCGTCATGATCACCTTCGTCACCGGCGCGACACCTTGATCTCCATCGTAGCATCGTTGTCGTCTCGCCAACTATTGCTTCTACGACTATCGCCACCGCTTAGTGATAAAGTAAAGCAATTACATGGCGATTGCATTTCATACAATAAAGCGACAACCATATGGCTCCTGCCAGTTGCCGATAACTTTACGAAACATGATCATTTCATACAAAACCGTATAACTCATCATGTCTTGACCATATCACATCACAACATGCCCTGCGAAAACAAGTTAGACGTCCTCTACTTTGTTGTTGCAAGTTTTACGTGGCTGCTACGGGCTTAGCAAGAACCGTTCTTACCTACGCATACAAAACCACAACGATATTTCGTCAAGTATGTGTTGTTTTAACCTTCACAATGACCGGGCGTAGCCACACTTGATTCAACTAAAGTTGGAGAAACTGACACCCGCCAGCCACCTGTGTGCGAAGCACGTCGGTAGAACCAGTCTCGCGTAAGCGTATGCGTAATGTCGGTCCGGGCCGCTTCATCCAACAATACCGCCGAATCAAAGTATGACATGCTGGTAAGCAGTATGACTAGTATCGTCCACAACTCACTTGTGTTCTACTCGTGCATATCATCTACGCATAGACCTGGCTCATGATGCCACTGTTGGGGAACGTAGTATTTTAAAATTTTCCTTCGATCACGCAAGATCTATCTACCAGATGCATAGCAACGAGAGGGGAGAGTGAGTCTACGTACCCTCGTAGACCGAAAGCGGAAGCGTTAGAACAACGCGGTTGATGTAGTCGTACGTCTTCACGGCCCGACCGATCAAGCACCAAAACTACGGCACCTCCGAGTTCTAGCACACGTTCAGCTCGATGACGTCCCTCGAACTCCGATCCAGCCGAGTGTCGAGGGAGAGTTCCGTCAGCACGACGGCGTGGTGACGATCTTGATGTTCTACCGTCGCAGGGCTTCGCCTAAGCACCGCTACAATATTTATCGAGGAGAACTATGGTGGAGGGGGGCACCGCACACGGCTAAGAGATCAAGAGATCAATTGTTGTGTCTAGAGGTGCCCCCCTGCCCCGTATATAAAGGAGGGAGGGAGAGGCCGGCCCTAGAGGGGGCGCACCAAGTGTGGGGAGTCCTACTAGGACTCCCAAGTCCTAGTAGGATTCCCCTTTCCTTTCCGGAGTAGGAGAGAAGGAAATAGGGGGAGAGGGAGAAGGAAAAGGGGGCTGCACCCCTTGTCCAATTCGGACCAGAAGGGGGGTGCACGCCTCCTTCCTTTTGGCCTCTCTCCTCTATTCCCGTAACTCCCCGGTACTCCGAAAATACCCGAATCACTCGGAACCTTTCCGATGTCCAAATATAGTCGTCCAATATATCGATTTTTACGTCTCGACCATTTTAAGACTCCTCGTCATGTCCCCGATCTCATCCGGGACTCCGAACTCCTTCGGTACATCAAAACTCATAAACTCATAATAAAACTATCATCGAAACCTTAAGCGTGCGGACCCTACGGGTTCGAGAACTATGTAGACATGACCGAGACACGTCTCCGGTCAATAACCAATAGCGGAACCTGGATGCTCATATTGGCTCCCACATATTCTACGAAGATCTTTATCGGTCAAACCGCATAACAACATACATTGTTCCCTTTGTCATCGGTATGTTACATGCCCGAGATTCGATCGTCGGTATCTCAATACCTAGTTCAATCTCGTTACCAACAAGTCTCTTTACTCGTTCCGTAATACATCATCCCGCAACTAACTCATTAGCTGCAATGCTTGCAAGGCTTATAGTGATGTGCATTACCGAGTGGGGCCAGAGATACCTCTCCGACAATCGGAGTGACAAATCCTAATCTCGAAATACGCCAACCCAACAAGTACCTTCGGAGACACCTGTAGAGTACCTTTATAATCACCCAGTTACGTTGTGACGTTTGGTAGCACACAAAGTGTTCCTCCGGTATTCGGGAGTTGCATAATCTCATAGTCATAGGAACATGTATAAGTCATGAAGAAAGCAATAGCAGTAAAACTTAAACGATCATAGTGCTAAGCTAACGGATGGGTCTTGTCCATCAGATCATTCTCCTAATGATGTGATCCCGTTGATCAAATGACAACTCATGTCTATGGCTAGGAAACATAACCATCTTTGATCAATGAGCTAGTCTAGTAGAGGCATACTAGGGACACTCTGTTTTGTCTATGTATTCACACATGTATTAAGTTTCCAGTTAATACAATTCTAGCATGAATAATAAACATTTATCATGATATAAGGAAATAAATAATAACTTTATTATTGCCTCTAGGGCATATTTCCTTCAAATCCTGCGTCTGCTGTTCTGGCATCGGAAAGTTGCAAACTGTGTAAAATAGACCAAAACAACATAAGAACATTATCATAACGTGAAATATATCAATGAATAGGGATAAATTATGATACAAAATAGTGATGCATTTTGGACGTATCAACACCCCCAAGCTTAGACCTCGCTTGTCCCCAAGCGAATATGAACTCGGTAAACCTGTCCACAAGTTTAGAGAGTGAAGTGTCGATAAATAGAATACGGACAAGAAGCATCATAGTCTCTTTACCAACTCAAATATCCTCAACAGCAATCTTCAACTCATAAGGCTCTTATAAAAGAGTGATAACACTTATATTCGAAAGTAGGGCTAAGGAAACTCATTATATCATGGCAAACATGTCCTTTGGTCAAAGAACAACAAATAGTTTTAACTTTTGCTCTTATATTTTGATGGGATTAATTGGAGCTTTTTGAAATAACATGTTAATAGGCAAGAAGTGAAAGTGTTAACACAAAGGAAGATATTTGCCTTAGCTGGGCATGACAAACAACTTACTTATCGAATGATAATGTCAACAAGGATATGATATGACAAATCTTAATGCAGCTTTATATGAATGAATCCTTATCAACATCAAACGTCTTCTCTCTTTGAGAAATAGAAGGAAGTAGGGATAACTGACTCAGCTTAAAATTAAAAGATAAGCCCTGCTCTAGGGTACTAGGGAAAACTCATGTGCTATCCTTAAATCAAACAGAATGAAAACAAATTTTGAGAGGTGCATGATTTGTCAACGAATGCTAATAGGTAACCCAATTACTTCTTGAGCTGGACAAGTTTCGAGGAACGGCTCCCACACGAGGACGATCGCATCCTCTTATTCTCCTTTGTTAATCACTGCCAAAGTTTTCTGATTTCTCATGAACAAAGCGTGAAGGAGGGTTTGTTTGTTATATTATTTTTAAGCCGGGCGTACTCAATGCCAGTTCCTTCTCATATTATGGGTTTGCACATTATACATGCAATCCCGGGGTGAAGCTTGTCCAACTCAAAAAGATCATGAATTAGCTACTACTTCCTCATGAGCTAAAACAGAGGCACAAAATAAAAGATTTTGAACATTTAAGGATAACACATAAATTATATACTTTTAGGAGGTGGTAGTGTAATACCACGAATAGGAAGGTATGGTGGACTCATATGGAAGGTATTGGTTTTAAGGGCATGGATGCACAAGCAGAATACCGCTTAGTACAGAGTTAGGCTAGGAAAGGTTTTGAGAGAGCAGACAATTGATGATGACTAAGATGCAAAGCAATATAAAGCATGAACATTGAAATAAGCATAACACATCAAGTTGTCTTCCTTGTCAGCATAACACTTCAAGCATAATAACATAAAGGTTTTGGCTATGTTGATACTTTAAGAAAATCATGCTTGTTGTTATGACCAAAGCTATGTTTGCCAAGATTAAATAAAGTTTCATAGCCATACCTGACATAAGGTCAATACTCCCCATAAGAATCATCATATAAGGTCGATTGCGTGAAGAGAATACCGAGTGCAGCAAAAGGAACCGATAAACTTCTCATTAATATTCCATTATAGACGACTCCACACTCACGGATACAATTCTTCACCGAAGGAGCGATAGACCTCAATGCACACACCTATCTCATATAACAACCTCCCTAGACATGATACGACTCTACTTGACTCTAAAAGACAAAAGATAAAGATAAAGATACCGGGCACTCCCCCAAGCTTGGAACAAGCCAAGGGAATGCCATTACCCAAGGAGATTTCACCCATGCTTGTTGGCGTTAATCACGTAGTCCTTGGCGAAACGCTTCCATGGATATCTTGCTAGAGTCTCATATGAGAGGCTCATCTCCTGAATCCTGCATTCAGCACCCAAACCCATGCGCAGAAACCTTAGTTCATACTCACAGTTCTGGTTATGTAGATCATTAATTTGCCCTTGTAGCTCTATAATTCTTTCTTCAGATGCGGTGATTCTTTCCCACATCTCCTTCATCTCCTTCAGGGAGTAGTTCTTCAGCTCGTTGGTGATGTCAAAGTTAGCTTCGACACCACGCTCGATCATCTTCTTGTACTCGAAGACTTCTTGCTCCACTTCTTCCAGCCTGGCCTGGATGCTCCCCTCCTTGATAGGTCCCTTCAGATCTTCTTGATGAAGGACGCCGTCCTTCACCTGGACAACCTGAGGGTGCTTCTTCACCTCAGCGAGGTAAGGATTGATGACGTTGACGACGAACTTGTCCTTGGGGGAACTTGGAGAAGCCATGGCACCTAAATTCAGCTGAAAGATTCCCTGGCAGAAACAGATCGAAAAGAAAACACGCGAAATCGCAATATACGTTGCCGGAACAATCCGGGCAAATATATAGGAAAAATTTATGTACAGAAAGGAAGGTAACGGACCAAAGCGGGGTCGAAGACGGACTCCCGGGTGTCCAGGCGGCCTGCCGGCGCGGCCCAGGGGGGGCGCCTGGACTCCCTGGAGGTCGTCTCCGGCTCCACTTCGGTTCGGAATTTTACTAATTTTGCAAAAACTCGTAATACAGAACTTTTATGGCGGTTCGCGATGTTTCCTTACCGTACTACATACCTTTTCTTTATTCTGCTTCTGCCGGCGTCTGAAACAGGGCTGCAACATGTTCTTCGTGGGTTGTTGTGTATATTATATTCACATCAACATCGACAGGGTCTCCTGCTATGTAATGTTTAAGTCTTTGCCCATTCACAACTTGAGGTTTGGTGCCTTCAAAATTATTAATCTTAATTGCACCAGACCGATAAACTTCTTCAACATGAAATGGTCCTTCCCACTTGGAAAGTAGTTTCCCTGGAGAAAACCTGAAACGGGATCTAAACAACAAAACTTTATCACCAACATTAAATTCACGTTTCAGAATCTTCCTATCATGCCACCTTTTTACCTTTTCCTTGAACATTTTAGCGCTCTCGTAAGCCTCACTCCTCCATTCATCTAGAGAAGTCAAGTTCATGAGACGCTTCTCACCAGCTAGTTTTGGGTCAGTGTTAAGCTCTCTAACAGCCCAGAAAGCTTTGTGTTCTAACTCTAATGGCAAATGGCAAGCCTTGCCATACACCATCTTATAGGGGGACATGCCCATGGGGTTTTTGTAAGCGGTTATATATGCCCACAAAGCATCTCCTAACTTATTTGACCAGTCCTTTCTATTTCTGTTTACTGTTTTCTGCAAGATCAACTTAATCTCTCTATTAGTGAGCTCAACTTGCCCACTAGTTTGAGGATGATATGGTGAAGCAATTCTATGATTAACATCGTATTTAGCCAAAGCTTTTCTAAAAGCTCCGTGCGTGAAGTGTGATCCCCCATCAGTCATGAGATACCTTAATACACCAAACCTAGGAAAAATTACATCTTTAAGCATTTTCAAAGATGTTTTGAGATCAGCACTTTCAGTGGGGATTGCTTCAACCCACTTGGTCACATAATCAACAGCTACTAAAATGTGAGTGTATTTGTGCGAAGAAGGAAAAGGACCCATAAAATCAAAACCCCAACAATCGAAAGGTTCAATTACTAGTGAGTAATTCATAGGCATCTCATTCCTTCTACTAATGTTACCAACTCTCTGACATTTATCACAAGCTAAAACATAATTTCTAGCATCTTTAAAGAGAGTAGGCCAATAAAAACCTGATTGAAGAACCTTATGTGCAGTCCTCTCACCGGCATGATGTCCTCCATAGGGACTATCATGACACCGTCTGAGGATGTCCTTCTGCTCATGTTCCGGAATGCATCTTCTCACAATCCCGTCGGGACTTTCTTTGAAAAGATGTGGGTCATCCCAAAAGTAGTGCCTCAAATCATGAAAGAACTTCTTCCTTTGTTGAAATGTTAGACCTGGAGGCAAATACTTTGCAACAATAAAATTAGCATAATCTGCATACCAAGGATCGGAAAGAGATTGTACTTTTACAACGGCAAGTTGCTCGTCTGGAAAACTATCGTTAACTGGGATGGGGTCGTGCGGTATATCTTTCATCCTTGAAAGATTGTCCGCCACCGGATTGTCTTCCCCTTTCCTATCAACAATCTGCAAATCAAATTCTTGAAGAAGGAGTACCCATCTGATAAGCCTTGGCTTGGCATCCTTCTTTGTCATAAGATACTTAATAGCAGCATGACCAGTATGAATAATAACTTTGGAATCAACAATATACTGCCTAAACTTATCACAAGCAAAAACTACAGCTAAGAATTCCTTCTCAGTAGTAGCATAATTTCTTTGAGCACTATCAAGGGTTTTACTAGCATAATGTATAACATTCAATTTCTTATCAATTCTTTGTCCTAAAACAGCTCCAACAGCAAAATCACTTGCATCACACATAATCTCAAAAGGTAAATTCCAGTCAGGCGGTTGTACTATAGGAGCAGTTATTAAAGCTTTCTTAAGGACTTCAAAAGCTTCCTTACAATTTTCATCAAACACAAAAGGAACATCCTTCTGGAGAAGATTAGTGAGGGGTCTCGAGGTTTTAGAAAAGTCTTTAATAAATCTTCTATAAAAACCTGCATGACCGAGAAAACTGTGAATACCTTTGATGTCCCTTGGATAGGGCATCCTTTCAATAGCTTCTATCTTGGCCTTGTCCACTTCAATTCCCCTTTCGGAAATCTTGTGACCAAGAACAATTCCTTCATTAACCATAAAGTGGCACTTTTCCCAGTTGAGTACCAAATTTGTCTCCTCGCATCTCTACAAAACTTTATTAAGGTTGTGAAGACAATGGTCAAAAGAAGTTCCATAGACGGAGAAATCGTCCATGAAGACTTCCATAATATCCCCGCAGAAACCATGAAAGATAGCAGACATACACCTTTGAAAAGTAGCAGGGGCATTACATAAACCAAAAGGCATACGCCTGTAAGCATAGGTACCAAAGGGACAAGTAAAAGTGGTCTTCTCTTGATCGGCAGTGTTAACATGAATTTGAGAGAAGCCAGAATAACCATCTAGATAACAAAAGTGGGTATTTTTGGATAACCTTTCAAGCATTTGGTCGATGAACGGCAACGGATAGTGATCCTTCCTGGTTGCCTTGTTCAACTTCCTGTAATCAATACACATTCTATATCCAATAATAATCCTCTGAGGTATTAATTCATTTTTATCATTAGGAACCACAGTTGTACCTCCTTTCTTAGGAACACAATGTACCGGACTTACCCATTTACTATCAGCTATAGGATAGATAATACCTGCGGCTAGAAGCTTGAGAATTTCAGTTCTCACGACATCCATCATCTTCGGGTTCAACCGTCGTTGATGATCAACAACTGGTTTAGCATCAGGCTCAAGGTTGATAGTAAGTTGACAGATAGACGGACTAATCCCCTTAAGGTCATCAAGGGTGTAGCCAATTGCGCCTCGGTGTTTACAAAGTACTTCCAATAATCGCTCCTCTTCATACCCTGAAAGGTTAGAATTGATAATAACAGGATATACTTTCTTTTCATCTAAATAAGCATACTTGAGCGTATCGGGAAGAGGTTTAAGATCGAACACCGGGTCTTCTTTCGATTTTGATAAAATTCCCAAAGGTTCAACCGGAAGGTTGTGCTTCAGGATAGCAGGCTGCCTCAAGAATATTTCATCTAGTTCATTTCTTTCCTGCATATGCAAATCATTCTCGTGGTCCTCCATGTATTGCTGCAAAGGATCATTAGGGGGAATAGCAATAGAGGCAATACTTTCAATAATTTTATCATCACTAGGTAAATCAGTACCACGAGGCTGCTTAGAGAACTTAGAAAAATTAAATTCGTATGGCTCACCATCGAATTCAACAGAAACTTTACCTTTCTTGCAATCTATTATAGCTCCACAAGTTCTAAGAAAAGGTCTACCAAAAATAATGGGACAAAAATTGTCCCTCTCTGAACCAAGCACTAGAAAGTCGGTAGGGTATCTTACCTTTCCACATAGGACTTCAACGTCCCTCACAATTCCGATAGGAGAGATAGTTGTTCTATTTGCAAGATGAATAGTAACATCAACTTCTTCAAGTTCACAAGGGGAAATCTCACCGATGATCTCTTCATAAAGTGAATAGGGGATAGCACTTGCACTCGATCCCAAATCGCATAGCCCATAATAATTATGATCTCCTATTTTAACAGATACCACTGGAGTACCTGAAATTGGGCCTTTATTCTTGGCTGTGACAAGGTTAGTGGATACAGCACAAAAAGTTATATTGGAATCCAAAACATCATTAGTAGCAAGCTCTTTAATCAATGCAACTTGAGGATCGACTTTGATCTAGTCCTCAGGCTCATCAACTCTTCTCTCACTTTTATTTATTATGCCTATCACAAGAGAGTGCTCCCTTATCCTCGTGGGAAAAGGAGGCTTTTCATATATAACTGTAGGCAAAATAGGGTCAGCAACATAAATATCAATAGGTGGTTCTTTAAAAGGTTCATGGTGTTGGTCTCTCTTCTTTTTGAAAGAATCAACGTGAGAGGCAAAATTCTTACACAAATCAATCACTAGATGGGAATCAAGACCAATCTTAGAGCAAAAAGTATTGAAGTAATCAGTTTCCACATAGCTCTCAATATAATCATGTTCATAATTTATAGCGGGTTCAATACCTTTATCAATTTCCCAATCTTCGGTGTTCCTCTGGATTCTTTCAAGGAGATCCCACCTTTCTTCCACACTCTTCTTCTGAAACACCCCACTAGAGGAGGCATCCAGCATCTCCTTATCCTGACGAGAAAGCCTGGCATAAAAGTTTGTAAGTATAATTTCCTTGGGAAGCTTATGAATAGGGCATTTGAGCATTAGGGACTTCAATCTCCCCCAAGCTTGAGCAATGCTTTCTCCGTCACGAGACCTAAAGTTATAAATATAATTCCTGTCTCGATGAATTTCATGAAGAGGATAAACTTAGTATAAAAGAGAGACATAAGCTCCTGCCAGTCAAGCAAATGTGAGTTATCGAGAAGCCCATACCAATCTGAAGCTTTATCTATAAGTGATACGACAAACAATTTCCTCATGACAAACTCCCTCGATACACCTGCAAGCTTAAATAATGAACATAGTCGTGACAGATATAGCAAGTGTTCACCGGGATGTCTGTCTCCTGCGTAACGATTAGCCAAAACATAATCGATAATACCAGCTGGTATTTTATAAGGCACAATTTCAGTAGGGGGAGGATCAACCACCACAGGTGTGGGGCGTCTTCCCGCAAGCAACGATCCAATAATAGGGTTGTCCATAAGGACAAGGAGCAGCAAATAGCAAAAATAAAGACAGAATTATAAAAAACTTTCTTACCAGTTTCACTTTACCAATAGCGCTACGCTCCCCGGCAACGGCGCCAGAAAACGGTACTTGATGACCCTCAACCGTAAGGGATCTATTGCAGCGTTTTCGATAAGCAAGAGTGTCGAACCCAACGAGGAGCAGAAGGTACTGATAAGCGATTCTGAGCAAGAAATTACTGCAAGCACTGAAAGATAACTTTTAGGGGTTTTCTCGGTATAAGCAACAGGAAAGTAAAGCAAGTAATGTAAAAGGTACTGAGAGTAACAAGTGGCCCAATCCTTTCTTAGCAAAGGAGAGGCCTAGCAACTGAACTTATAAAGGCTAAAGCGTTCTTGAGGACACACGGGAGAGATAGTCATGTGCTTTCACCATATTCCGTATCGATACTATGTTGTGTGTTGATAAGTGTTGAGTGGGTGGATCTATGCTAGTGCACTCTCTAGACTAAGATGAATACACTCTTATGATTAAACACCTTGCAAGCATCCGCAAATACAAGATAGAATTTAAGGCAAAAGCCTAACCATAGCAATACGATTGAGGATCCATAATTCCCTTATGCAAAAGCCTGCGAACTGGGGTTCAGGTTTCTGTCAATCCGGCAACCCACCATAAGCATTCTTTATACACAATGTATTCTCCTAGGTCCTTAATAAGGCGAAGTGTTGGGTGTTCGACTCACACAACACCACTAGTAGAATGACAACACAACTTAAATATCAAACAACACATATTACTTCAACAGCATATGACTACTAACAACAAGACTTTCCCCATGTCCTCAAGAACTAAGGTAACTACTCACGAGACATAAAAGAGATCATGATCAGTGGGGATAAATATGTGATAAACAATCTGGACATAATAATATTTCTCCAACAAAACTCAATAGCATTCACCACAAAGTAGTAATCAACACCGGTGGAGTAGAGAGGATAGGTAGTACGAGTTACAACACGAGTTGCGATGGTAAGATGAGATTTGGATGAAGATGGAGATGGTGCTGGTGTTGGGGATGATGTTGATGATGATCTCGATGATGCCCGTGACGATGGTGATGACGATGGCGACGATCTCCCCTTCCGGGAGGTGATCTCCCCGGCGGAATTTGCCCGCCGGAGATGGCTTTTTCTTCTCTGTAGGTTTCCGCCTCGAAGCGGCGGCGGAACTCCGTAAAAAGTCCCGTGCCTAGGGTTTTTGGATCACGGAGAACATATATGCAAAAGGGGGCGACCAGAGGTGGGCCAGGGGCTCCAGGCGCCCCCCCGGCGCGGCCAGGGGGGGCGCCCCCAGGCCGCCTGGGCACCCTGTGGCCCCCCTCTGACTCCCCTTTTGCGTGTCTTCGTGATCCGTCCGAAAAATACCTCCCGTCAATTTTCAGGTAATTTGGAGATATTCTTCTTCAGCAACTCAGCATCCACTTTTTCCTGCTGAATCCTGCGTCTGCTGTTCTGGCATCGGAAAGTTGCAAACTGTGTAAAATAGACCAAAACAACATAAGAACATTATCATAACGTGAAATATATCAATGAATAGGGATAAATTATGATACAAAATAGTGATGCATTTTGGACGTATCAACCATCTACTATAGTTTTTTGTTGAAATTTTCTCAAGTTATGCTACTGAAATGTGCTTGTTTTGTCGCTGAAATGTTATATTTGTCCCCTCTATGTTTGTTTAAATATTTTGATTTTCTCGTGGGTTCCCCGAAACCCGATGGGTTTAGGGGATGGGCAGAAAACTAGCCCCGCGCATGGTGATTGGACGGGGATGGGTTTACGATTTTCTCGTGGGGATGGGTTTGGGAAGGCAAAACCCGATGGGTTTCATCCCCGTTGCCATCTTGATCACCTGCCTCATTGGTAAGGTCAGTTCCACCGGAAGATGTGTTTTTTATTGGTTACACATGTATATCTTGGGCCCTATTTTTTTATGGCCCACAAAATAATATGTCGAATACGCTTATTCTGGAAAGAGACAACACAACCTAATCTATTATATATTAAAAGTAATTAACGGGCTCACCAGAAAAAGAAAAAATGCCAGAATCCCTCAAAAATAAACAAATAACATCTGACTGTCTATCTATTATATATTAGAAGTAATTGACAGGCTCAAGATAAAAATGCTAGAAAATCCCACAAAAAATCAAAACATCTGACTGTCTATTTAATAGGCTGAAATTCTGTAACCATTAGATTAGTTTTAAGTGAAATAATTACCCACCATTGCCATTATAAGAAAAAAAACATCCAACTTATTAGGACGTGGGCTGATGCCATCTTATTAGGACGTGGGCTAGTGCCATATTATAATGGAAAAAACGTTATGTTCCCATAGTACAAAAAGGACTACTCACATATGAACATAGTGGCAGCAATGTTCATGTAAATGATCTCTGTGATGAATTCCCCCTTGACAGAGTATCTGAAAAGGCCTCCAGATTGGATCTGAAGGAAATATGCCCTAGAGGCAATAATAAAGTTGTTATTTATATTTCCTTATATCATGATAAATGTCTTTTATTCATGCTAGAATTGTATTAACCGGAAACTTAGTACATGTGTGAATACATAGACAAAACAGTATGTCCCTAGTATGCCTCTACTAGACTAGCTCATTGATCAAAGATGGTTAAGTTTCCTAACCATAGACATGAGTTGTCATTTGATCAACGGGATCACATCATTAGGAGAATGATGTGATGGACAAGACCCATCCGTTAGCATAGCACTATGATCGTTTAGTTTTACTGCTATTGCTTTCTTCATGACTTATACATGTTCCTATGACTATGAGATTATGCAACTCCCGAATACCGTAGGAACACCTTGTGTGCTATCAAACGTCACAACGTAACTGGGTGATCATAAAGATGCTCTACAGGTGTCTCCGAAAGTATTCGTGGTGTTGGCATAGATCAAGATAAGGATTTGTCACTCCGAGTGTCGGAGAGGTATCTCTGGGCCCTCTCGGTAACACACATCACAATAAGCCTTGCAAGCAAAAGACTAATAAGTTAGTCACGAGATGATGTGTTACGGAACGAGTAAAGAGACTTGCCGGTAACGAGATTGAACTAGGTATAGAGATACCGACGATCGAATCTCGGGCAAGTAACATACCGTTTGACAAAAGGAACAACGTATGTTGTTATGCGGTTCTGACCGATAAAAGATCTTCGTAGAATATGTAGGAGCCAATATGAACATCCAGGTTCCGCTATTGGTTATTGACCGTAGATGAGTCTCGGTCATGTCTACATAGTTCTCGAACCCGTAGGGTCCGCACGCTTAACGTTTGATGACGATCGGTATTATGAGTTTATGAGTATTGATGTACCGAAGGTAGTTCGGAGTCCCGGATGAGATCATGGACATGATGAGGAGTCTCGGAATGTTCGAGACATAAAGATTGATATATTGGACGGCTATATTCGGACACCGGAAGTATACCGGAAAAGTTTCGGATTTATCGGGATTGCCGAAGGGGGTTACCGGAACCTCCTACGAAGGGGGATGGTCCATAGTGGGCTTTGTGGAAAGGAGAGAGGCAGCCCATAGGGCTGGCCGGCGCACCACCTAGTTCCTAGTTGGACTAGGATTGGTGGGAGGCGCCACCTCTTCCTTTTCCTACTCCATCTCTTCCTTCTTTGGTGATTCCTACTAGGAATAGGATTGCAATCCTATTCCTAGTAGGATTCCTTCCCTAGCCGCACCATAGGAGGTTGGCCGGCCCTCCTCCCTTGCTCCTTTATATACGGGGGCAAGGGGGCACCCAAAGACACACAAGTTGAATTGTTTTAGCCGTGTGCGGTGCCCCCCTCCACAGAATCACACCTCGGTCATACCGTCGCGGAGCTTAGGCGAAGCCCTGCGCCGGTGAACACATCATATCCGTCACCACGCCGTCGTGCTGACGAAACTCTCCCGTGAAGCTCAACTGGATCAAGAGCTCGTGGGACGTCATCAAGCTGAACGTGTGCTGAACGCGGAGGTGCCGTACGTTCGGTGCTTGATCGGTTGGATCGCGAAGAAGTTCGACAACATCAACCGCGTCACTTGACGCTTCCGCTCTCGGTCTACGAGGGTACGTAGACACACTCTTCCCTCTCGTTGCTATGCATTTGGTAGATAGATCTTGCGTGATCGTAGGAAAATTTTAAAATACTACGTTCCCCAACAGTGGTATCAGAGCCAGGTCTATGCGTAGATGATATGCACGAGAAGAACACAATGAGATTGTGGGCGATACTAGTCATACTGCTTACCAGCATGTCATACTTTGCTTCGGCGGTATTGTGAGATGAAGCGGCCCGGACCGACATTACGCGTACGCTTACGCGAGACTGGTTTCACCGTTACGAGCACTCGTTGCTTAAAGGTGACTGGCGGGTGTCTGTCTCTCTCACTTTAGCTGAATCAAGTGTGGCTACGCCCGGTCCTTGTGAAGGTTAAAACAGCACATACTTGACGAAACATCGTTGTGGTTTTGTATGCGTAGGTAAGAACGGTTCTTGCTAAGCCTGTAGCAGCCACGTAAAACTTGCAACAACAAAGTAGAGGACGTCTAACTTGTTTTTGCAGGGCATGTTGTGATGTGATATGGTCAAGACATGATGAGTTATACGGTTTTGTATGAGATGATCATGTTTTGTGAGGGTGATCATGACGGTTTTGTATAAGTGGGAGTTCTTAAGTAATATGATTAATTGAACTTTAATTTATCATGAACTTAGTCCTGGTAGTATTAGCATATCTATGTTGTAGATCAATAGCTCGCGATGTTGCTCCCCGTTTATTTTTTCATATGTTCCTAGAGAAAACCAAGTTGAAAGATGTTAGTAGCAATGATGCGGAATTGTTCCGTGATCTGAGGATTATCCTCGTTACTGCACAGAGAAATATGTCCTTGATGCACCGCTAGGTGACAGACCTATTGCAGGAGCAGATGTAGACGTTATGAACGTTTTGACAAAAGCTCAGTATGATGACTACATGATAGTTTAGTGCACCATACTTTACGGCTTAGAATCGGGACTTCAAAAATGTTTTGAACGCCACGGAGCATATAAGATGTTCCAAGAGTTGAAATTAGTATTTCATACTCATACCCGTGTCGAGGGGTATAAGACCTCTGACAGTACTTTGCCTACAAGATGGAGGAGAATAGCTCAACCAGTGAGCATGTGCTCAGATTGTCTGGGTACTACAATTACTTTAATCAAGTGGGAGTTAATCTTCCAGATAAGATAGTAATTGACAAAGTTCTCTAGACACTATCACCAAGTTAGTAGAACTTCATGATGAACTATAATATGCAAGGGATAACGAAAGGAATTCCCAGCTCTTCGAGATACTGAAGTAGGCGAAGGTAGAAATCATGAAAAAGCATCAAGTGTTGATGGTTAACAAGACCACTTGTTTCAAGTAAAGGGCAAAGGGATAGAAGGGAAACTTCAAGAAGAATGACAAGCAAGTTGTCACTCCCGTGAAGAAACCCAAAGCTAAACTGATAGAGGCAAAGGTGTCCCGTCTTTCGATGAGATGGTGGCTATCGTTTTGGAGGAATTCGACTTTGACGATCCGACTACGAACGTGCGAGGACGTCGCACCTTAGCAATCGCTAAACCAACTCCGAGAGGTTGTTGACCACGCCGGAGCACGATCAACCTGACCACGAAGGTCTGTTTCCTGCAGGCAAACGAAGAACAAGCAAGAAACTAAGATTGCAATCTGGATATTGTGAATATAAGAGGAAAGCTTTATTGATCAAGGTGGGGTTCTGTGACGCCTTGGTCTGGTCGTTGAACACAAACGAAGTACGCGAAGTTGCAACTATGGCGAACTTTTAATCTAAACAAAACCCAAAGTCTAAACGACGCCCTAAGGGCTGTATATATGAGGGAAAGAGGGGGGAATTTCGTGGCCCTTGGTGGAGGGGTCCGAAACCAACCCTAACTCTTGTTTCCCCACACATACGGACTCTAAAAACAGCCTATACTCAAGTATTTCGAAATTACATGGGCCTGGCCCAATAATAAGGTGACGCAGCACCTATAATAGCCTCTGGACGAAATTTATGAAGTGGCATCTTGTATATTTCGTCCAAGGCTTCTCACACTCATTATGGTGGCTTCAAAGTCCTGAAATCATCCATTGTAACTCCATTCTTGTCCCCCTTGCGCACGCCATCATCTCCATGCTTGATCTTGCTCCAACGTTCATCTTTCTTGTCCAAGCTAGGCCCTTCATTTGTAAGCAAGACAAATGTATCCATTTTAGGCAGCATCATATTCTCATGAACATTAGATTCATTACCAAGAAACGAAAGTACCTGGTAATTTAATTGGCGTGCGCGAGCTCTAGTAATTGGTCCTGTATATGTGTCAGTTGGAGCTGTGGGTGTAACCTTGTTACTGATGTCCTCATCATCCTCCCCTTCTTGAATTGAAGTCGTCCTCGACGGAAGCTCATCTTCCTCACCCAAGTAAGGCTTCAAATCTGCAATGTTAAATGTGGGACTAACCCCAAAATCTGCAGGCAGCTCAAGTTTATATGCATTATCATTTATTTTCTCTAACACCTTGAAAGGACCATCAGCACGTGGCATTAGCTTTGACTTGCGCAAATTAGGAAACCTATCCTTACGCAAATGTAACCAAACAAGATCTCCAGGTGCAAAGACAACACGTTTTCTACCCTTATCTCCAACAAGTTTATATTTAGCATTCATGCGCTCAATATTTTCCTTAGTTAACTCATGCATTTTTAAGATCAATTCAGCACGTTGTTTAGCATCAAAATTAACCTTCTCCGAAGATGGAAGAGGCAACAAATCAATAGGTGCACGAGGAAGGAAACCATAGACAATTTCAAAAGGGCACATCTTAGTAGTAGAATGCAATGAACGATTATAAGAAAATTCAATATGAGGCAAGCATTCTTCCCACATTTTCTTATTATTCTTCAAAACAGCCCTAAGCATAGTAGACAAAGTTCTGTTGACTACTTCAGTTTGTCCATCAGTTTGGGGGTGACAAGTAGTACTAAAAAGCAGTTTAGTCCCCAACTTAGCCCATAAACATCTCCAAAAGTGGCTAAGAAATTTAGTATCACGATCTGAAACAATAGTACTTGGCACACCATGCAAGCGAATAATTTCACGAAAGAACAAATCAGCAACATTAGCAGCATCGTCGCTTTTATGACATGGTATAAAGTGTGCCATCTTCGAGAACCTATCCACGACAACAAATATGCTATCCCTCCCCTTCTTTGTTCGAGGTAAACCCAAAACAAAGTCCATAGATATATTTTCCCAAGGAACACTAGGGACAGGCAAAGGCATATATAAACCATGAGGATTGAGTCGTGACTTAGCTTTTTGACATGTAGTGCAGCGACCAACAAAACGCTCAACATCCCGTCGCATCTTTGGCCAAAAGAAATGTGTAGCAAGTACGTCCTCCGTCTTCTTCACGCCAAAGTGTCCCATTAATCCTCCTCCATGCGCCTCCTGCAACAACAAAAGACGAACAGAGCTAGCTGGAATGCATAGCTTGTTAGCTCGAAACACAAATCCATCACTAACGACGAACTTGTTCCATGTTCTCCCTTCTTTACAATTCTGCAATACATCTTTAAATTCAGCATCATGCACATATTGATCTTTGATGGTCTCCAAACCAAATATTTTAAAGTCAAGTTGTGAAAGCATAGTATAACGACGAGACAATGCATCAGCAATAACATTTTCTTTTCCCTTCTTGTGCTTAATAACATAAGGGAAAGTCTCTATGAATTCAACCCATTTAGCATGTCTACGGTTCAGTTTTGCTTGACTTTTAATGTGCTTTAAAGATTCATGATCAGAATGTATAACAAATTCTTTGGGCCATAAATAATGTTGCCATGTCTCCAAAGTTCGAACAAGAGCATATAATTCCTTATCATAAGTAGAATAATTCAGACTAGGCCCACTCAATTTTTCAGAAAAATATGCAACAGGTTTACCATCTTGTAATAACACACCTCCTAACCCAATTCCACTAGCATCACATTCAAGCTCGAAAGTCTTATTAAAATCAGGAAGTTGGAGTAAAGGAGCATGTGTCAACTTATCTTTCAATACCGTGAATGCTTCTTCCTGTGCAGTACCCCAAACAAAAGGCACATCCTTCTTTGTAAGCTCATTGAGAGGTGCAGCAATGGTGCTGAAATCTCTCACAAAACGCCGATAGAATCCAGCGAGGCCAAGGAAACTCCTCACGTGTGTGACCGTTTTGGGCTGCGGCCAACTCTCAATAGCTTCAATCTTGGCTTTATCAACCTCAATTCCCTGTGGAGTAACAACATAGCCAAGAAAAGAGACTCGGTCGGTGCAAAAGGTGCACTTTCCAAGGTTACCAAATAAAAGTGCATCACGTAGAGCAATAAAAACAGCACGTAAATGTTCCAAATGTTCCTCCAAAGATCTGCTAAAAATCAATATATCATCAAAGTATACTACCACAAATCGTCCAATGAAAGCACGTAAAACTTCATTCATTAATCTCATGAAAGTACTAGGTGCATTAGTTAACCCAAAAGGCATGACTAACCACTCATATAATCCAAACTTAGTTTTAAATGCTGTTTTCCATTCATCTCCCAATTTCATACGAATTTGATGGTATCCACTACGCAAATCAACTTTTGAGAATATTGTAGAGCCACTCAATTCATCAAGCATATCATCTAGCCTAGGAATAGGATGACGATAACGAATAGTAATATTATTAATGGCTCTACAATCAACACACATACGCGATGTACCATCCTTTTTCGGCACTAGAATAATAGGAACAGCACAAGGACTAAGGGATTCGCGTATATAACCTTTGTCGAGTAGCTCCTGTACTTGACGCATAATCTCCTTCGTCTCTTCTGGATTGGTACGGTATGGTGCGCGGTTGGGTAGCGATGCACCGGGAATTAAGTCAATCTGATGCTCAATCCCTCGAATAGGTGGTAATCCCGGTGGCACGTCTTGTGGAAAGACGTCGGCGAACTCCTGCAAAATGTTAGTGACAGCAGGAGGCAAAGAGGAAGGCACGTCCTCGAATGAAAATAATGCCTCTTTGCATACAACAGCATAGCAAACAGATTTGCTAAAATCTAGCTCATCAATATCAGATTTGGTGGCAAATAAACATGCACTTTTCAATTTAATTTCAGAAGCAACAGTAGATGGTTTATTATTAGGCTTCATTTGTGATAGAGGCAAAGGTGTCCCGTCTTTTGATGAGATAGTGGCTATCGTTTGGATGAAGTCGACTTTGACGATCCGACTACAAACGTGCGTGGACGTCGCGCCTTAGCAATCGCTAAACCAACTCCGAGAGGTTATCGACCACGCCGGAGCACGATCAACCTGACCACGAAGGTCTGTTTCCTGCAGGCAAACGAAGAACAAGCAAGAAACTAAGATTGCAATCTGGATATTGCGAATATAAGAGGAAAGCTTTATTGATCAAGGTGGGGTTCTGTGACGCCTTTGTCTGGTCGTTGAACACAAACGAAGTACGCGAAGTTGCAGCTATGGCGAACTTTCAATCTAAACCAAACCCAAAGTCTAAACGACGCCCTAAGGGCTGTATATATGAGGGAAAGAGGGGGGAATTTCGTGGCCCTTGGTGGAGGGGTCCGAAACCAACCCTAACTCTTGTTTCCCCACACATACGGACTCTAAAAACAGCCTATACTCAAGTATTTCGAAATTACATGGGCCTGGCCCAATAATAAGGTGACGCAGCACCTATAATAGCCTCTGGACGAAATTTATGAAGTGGCATCTTGTATATTTCGTCCAAGGCTTCCCGCACTCATTATGGTGGCTTCAAAGTCCTGAAATCATCAATTGAAACTCCATTCTTGTTCCCCTTGCGCACGCCATCATCTCCATGCTTGATCTTGCTCCAATGTTCATCCTTCTTGTCCAAGCTAGGCCCTTCATTTGTAAGCAAGACAAATGTATCCAATTTAGGCAGCATCATATTCTCATGAACATTAGATTCATTACCAAGAAACGAAAGTACCTGGTAATTTAATTGGCGTGCGCGAGCTCTAGTAATTGGTCCTGTATATGTGTCAGTTGGAGCTGTGGGTGTAACCTTGTTAGTGATGTCCTCATCACAGGTTTACCATCTTGTAATAACACACCTCCTAACCCAATTCCACTAGCATCACATTCAAGCTCAAAAGTCTTATTAAAATCAGGAAGTTGGAGTAAAGGAGCATGTGTCAACTTATCTTTCAATACCGTGAATGCTTCTTCCTGTGCAGTACCCCAAATAAAAGGCACATCCTTCTTTGTAAGCTCATTGAGAGGTGCAGCAATGGTGCTGAAATCTCTCACAAAACGGCGATAGAATCCAGCGAGGCCAAGGAAACTCCTCACGTGTGTGATCGTTTTGGGCTGCGGCCAACTCTCAATAGCTTCAATCTTGGCTTTATCAACCTCAATTCCCTGTGGAGTAACAACATAGCCAAGAAAAGAGACTCGGTCGGTGCAAAAGGTGCACTTTCCAAGGTTACCAAATAAACGTGCATCACGTAGAGCAATAAAAACAGCACGTAAATGTTCCAAATGTTCCTCCAAAGATCTGCTAAAAATCAATATATCATCAAAGTATACTACCACAAATCGTCCAATGAAAGCACGTAAAACTTCATTCATTAATCTCATGAAAGTACTAGGTGCATTAGTTAACCCAAAAGGCATGACTAACCACTCATATAATCCAAACTTAGTTTTAAATGCTGTTTTCCATTCATCTCCCAATTTCATACGAATTTGATGGTATCCACTACGCAAATCAACTTTGGAGAATATTGTAGAGCCACTCAATTCATCAAGCATATCATCTAGCCTAGGAATAGGATGACGATAAAGAATAGTAATATTATTAATGGCTCTACAATCAACACACATACGCGATGTACCATCCTTTTTCGGCACTAGAATAATAGGAACAGCACAAGGACTAAGGGATTCGCGTATATAACCTTTGTCGAGTAGCTCCTGTACTTGACGCATAATCTCCTTCGTCTCTTCTGGATTGGTACGGTATGGTGCGCGGTTGGGTAGCGATGCACCGGGAATTAAGTCAATCTGATGCTCAATCCCTCGAATAGGTGGTAATCCCGGTGGCACGTCTTGTGGAAAGACGTCGGCAAACTCCTGTAAAATGTTAGTGACAGCAGGAGGCAAAGAGGAAGGCACGTCCTCGAATGAAAATAATGCCTCTTTGCACACAAAACCATAGCAAACAGATTTGCTAAAATCTAGCACATCAATATCAGATTTGGTGGCAAATAAACATGCACTTGTCAATTTAATTTCAGAAGCAACAGTAGATGGTTTATTAGTAGGCTTCATTTGTTGCTCAAATTCTTTTGCCACAATCTTATTTTCACTCTTATTTTTCTCCTGTTTTGCTTTATTAGCTCTATTAATATCATCTTTCAAAATGGAATCAGGAGTCATAGGAAGCAAAGTAATATTTTTATCCTTATGAACAAGAGTATACTGATTGTTTCTACCATGGTGTACAGAATTTTTATCAAATTGCCATGGTCTACCAAGTAATAAGGAACATGCTTGCATAGGTACCACATCACAATCAACATAATCAGCATATGTAGAGATACTAAAATGCACACGAACAGTACGTGTTACCTTAACCTTGCCGCTGTTGTTGAACCATTGGATGTAGTAAGGATGTGGATGTGGTCTTGTGGTGAGAGATAGCTTCTCCACCATCTCCATGCTAGCCAAGTTGTTGCAACTCCCTCCATCTATGATCACGCGAACAGAACGTTCCTTCACAACTCCCTTTGTATGGAACAAATTATGCCTCTGATTTTGCTCACCTTGTGTAACCTGCACACTCAAAACACGTTGAGTAACTAAACATTCATACCTGTCAGCATTTTCAGGAGCCATGTATTGCGTCTCATGATCAGACTCGTCTCCGCCGTGTTCTTCACGTGTAATAAGAGCCAAAGTCTCCTCATCATAGTCACTAGCGGATTCATATCCACCATCCTCAGTAGCAATCATCACACGCTGAGATTTGCAATCTCTCGCAAAATGTCCTCTTCCCTTACAACGACGACAAATAATATCACTGGTGTGCCCTGTTGATGCCATGGAAGAAGAAGAACTCTGTGCAGGCCCAATAGGTGTGCTCTTGGCAGATAATGGTGGTTGTGCCTGCTTCCTTGTATCATGGCTGGAGGTAACAGCTGATGGAGGTGTCGGTGCAGTAGAATGTGAGGAAGTAGAGGATGCACGCGGTGTCCATGATGAAGGTCGTCCTGCAGAAAAGTTAGTCCGCGCCAATGCCTGTCGATCCTGCACTTCACGTTCAGCTTTACAAGCAAGATGGAATAAACGAGTGATAGTAGTATAATCCTTATACTCTAGAATGGTATGAATCTCTCTATTTAATCCACCCATAAAACGTGCAAGCATAGCTTCATTCTCCTCAACAATACCACATCTAATCAGGCCAGTTTGTAATTGCTGATAATATTCTTCTACAGAATTTTTTCCTTGTCTTAAGCGCTGCAGTTTTTGAAGTAATTCACGTTGATAATATGGTGGAACCCAACGAGTACGCATAGCAGTTTTCAAAGCAGCCCAAGTAGCTGGAACAGGATATAATCTACAATGTTCAGACCACCAAACACATGCAAAACCAGTGAAAGCACAAACAGCAGCAGGAACACGTCTCTCCTCGGGATAGTTTAAACATGTAAAACGTTGTTCAGTTTGTAACTCCCAAGTAAGATATATATCAGGAACATATCTACCCTCAAATGGTGGAATATTCAATTTCAGTTTAGGAAGATGGTCATGTACCTCAGGTGGTGGTGCAGCCCTACCGTTGCGATGATATGCATGAGGACGACCTGGTGGTGGTGGTGCTGGTTGTTGCACGTAGTTCTGATTTTGGTCAACCTCATCCCGTAATGGTCCTCCACCTCTGCAGTAGCAGCAGGAGCTACAGAAACATCAACAGCAGCACCAGAAGCTTGACCAGTCTCAAGGGGAACGCGCTGTGCTCGTCCCACTTGATTCGGAAGGCGCCGTTGTTGTTGTTGTTGTTTTTGTTGTTGAAGAGGTGGGACAGCTGCAGCAGCCGGTGGTGGTGGAAAACGCGCAAGCAATTCAGCAAACTTGTTATCGAGCTTTGTGTCAAACGTCTTCTCCATGCCATCTATCTTCTCCATGGCCGCGTCCAATGTGTTTAGCACATCTTGCACCTGTTCACTCATCATTTGCTGAAACTTATCATGAAGCTCCTTGTTCGTCAAGTTCTCCCAGTCAGTCTCGTCTACTTGTGATCCTGGCATGGTTAGCAGCAATAGAAACACACAAGAATATGATCCTACAGACTACTAACAAGTGGTGGTGGTGGCGGGTGTCACAAATCCGTCAAGCAAATCTCAAATTCTTACCAGTTCTTACCCAGCAGCAGGCGGTGATCGGCAACCGATGTAGTCAAAACTCTCAAAGCTTGGATAGAGCGATTACCAGGGAGAGTCAAACGCACGATGTAGATGTATGTGGAGCTGGGAAGGCTTATAATATGGTAGCAAAAAGGGTCAGCAATAATCAATTCAGAGATGCAAAGGTGAATAAACGCTCAACGACGATACTGTGCTGGTCCTAGGCTAGACCGTACTAGAGACGCGAGCCTAGAACACTAACGAAATCACGTCGCTGCACGTAATCAAGGGGAAAGCACACTCTGAAAAAAAAAATTGGCCTCTTTTTTTTTCGCTGCTTTTTTTTTTGCCGAAAATCACTATAATGGCGAGTGTCTCAAAACACTTCCCAAGTCAAACTAACATGGTAGGCACGAAATTTTTTTGACGAAATTTTTTTTTTTCGGAATCAGGGCAGCGACGACAAAAAAGTGCGGGAAAAAATAAGTATGGTGGCACGTGTCTCAAAAGACTCAGAAAAGCTCAAAAATAGGATAGGGAAAAAATATTTTCACCTGCCGAAATTTTGGCCTAAAAACTGCCCGGGGTCTCCAGACTCTTTTTTTTTTCACGTACACACGCAAGGAAACACAAATCCGAAACCTAGATGGATTTCGAGAACAAACCTAATATGAAAAGAACTCGGATTGGTGGTGGATATATGGTGGTAGGATATGGCAGCGGTGGTAGGTTATGGCAGCGGTGGTGGTATATGGATACGGATTGGTGGTGGTATATGGATACGGATCGGTGGTGGTATGTGGCAGTAGCGATGAAGATGTTGCGGCGGCGGCGTGACAACTTATGACCAGAACTCGAAACTCTAAAAGACTAGACGCTAAGACCAGCAAGTTGACACGACGATGCAACCGCAAATTCAACAAAGCAAATACAGAAAAGATTATGCAAAGGCTCAGATTGGTTCGGATGGGATGAACTAACCCTATTTTTTTTTGGCTTTTTCGTGGACTATAGGTATGAAGAACAGACTCGATCTAAACTATGAAAAACTATAAAATCTCACCGAGCAACCTGGAAATCTGATACCACTTGATAGAGGCAAAGGTGTCCTGTCTTTCGATGAGATGGTGGCTATCGTTTTGGAGGAAGTAGACTTTGACGATCCGACTACGAACGTGCGAGGACGTCGCGCCTTAGCAATCGCTAAACCAACTCCGAGAGGTTGTTGACCACGCCGGAGCACGATCAACCTGACCACGAAGGTCTGTTTCCTGCAGGCAAACGAAGAACAAGCAAGAAACTAAGATTGCAATCTGGATATTGTGAATATAAGAGGAAAGCTTTATTGATCAAGGTGGGGTTCTGTGACGCCTTGGTCTGGTCGTTGAACACAAACGAAGTACGCGAAGTTGCAGCTATGGCGAACTTTTAATCTAAACAAAACCCAAAGTCTAAACGACGCCCTAAGGGCTGTATATATGAGGGAAAGAGGGGGAAATTTCGTGGCCCTTGGTGGAGGGGTCCGAAACCAACCCTAACTCTTGTTTCCCCACACATACGGACTCTAAAAACAGCCTATACTCAAGTATTTTGAAATTACATGGGCCTGGCCCAATAATAAGGTGACGCAGCACCTATAATAGCCTCTGGACGAAATTTATGAAGTGGCATCTTGTATATTTCGTCCAAGGCTTCTCGCACTCATTATGGTGGCTTCAAAGTCCTGAAATCATCCATTGTAACTCCATTCTTGTCCCCCTTGCGCACGCCATCATCTCCATGCTTGATCTTGCTCCAATGTTCATCTTTCTTGTCCAAGCTAGGCCCTTCATTTGTAAGCAAGACAAATGTATCCATTTTAGGCAGCATCATATTCTCATGAACATTAGATTCATTACCAAGAAACGAAAGTACCTGGTAATTTAATTGGCGTGCGCGAGCTCTAGTAATTGGTCCTGTATATGTGTCAGTTGGAGCTGTGGGTGTAACCTTGTTACTGATGTCCTCATCATAAACTCAAGCCTGAAACAAGTGCTTATACTGCAAAGGAAATGGTCACTAAAAGTGGAACTGCCCTAGATACTTGGCGGATAAGAAGGATGGCAAAGTGAACAAAGGTATATTTGATATACATATTGATGTGTATTTTACTAGTGTTCATAGCAACCCCTCGGTATTTGATACTGATTTAGTTGCTAAAAAGTAGTAACTCGAAATGGGAGTTGCATAATGAACAGAAACTAGTTAAAGGATGAAGTGACGATGTGTATTGGAAATAGTTCCAAGATTGATATGATCATCATCGCACACTCCCTATACTTTCGGGATTAGTGTTGAACCTAAATAAGTGTTATTTGGTGTTTGTGTTGAGCATGAATATGATTTGATCATGTTTATTGCAATACGGTTATTCATGTAAGTTAGAGAATAATTGTTGTTCTGTTTACATGAATAAAACCTTCTATGGTCATACACCCAATGAAAATAGTTTGTTGGATCTCGATCGTGTGATACACATATTCATAATATTGAAGCCAAAAGATGCAAGGTTAATAATGATAGTGCAACTTATTTGTGGCACTGCCGTTTAAGTCATATTGGTGTAAAACGCATGAAGAAACTCCATAATGATGGACTTTTGGAATCACTTGATTATGAATCACTTGGTGCTTGCAAACCATGCCTCATGGGCAAGATGACTAAAACTCCGTTCTCCGGAACTATGGAGCGAGCAACATATTTGTTGGAAATCATACATACTGATGTATGCGGACCAATGAGTGTTGAAGCTCGCGGCGGGTATCGTTATTTTCTGACCTTCACTGATGATTTGAGCAGATATGGGTATATCTACTTAATAAAGCACAAGTCTGAAACATTTGAAAAGTTCAAAGAATTTCAGAGTGAAGTAGAGAATCATCGTAACAAGAAAATAAAGTTTCTACGATCTGATCGTGGAGGAGAATATTTGAGTTACGAGTTTGGTCTTCATTTGAAACAATGTGGAATAGTTTCACAGCTCACGCCACCCGGAACACCACAGCATAATGGTGTGTCCGAACGTCGTAACCGTACTTTATTAGATATGGTGCGATCTATGATGTCTCTTACCGATTTACCACTATAGTTTTGGGTCATGCATTAGAGACAGCTGCATTCACGTTAAATAAGGGCCTCATCTGAATCCGTTGAGACAACGCCTTAAGAACTGTGGTTTGGCAAGAAACCAAAGTTGTTGTTTCTTAAAATTTGGGACTGCGATGATTATGTGAAAAAGTTTCAACATGATAAGCTCGAACCCAAATCGGAGAAGTAAATCTTCATAGGATACCCAAAAGAGACTGTTGGGTACATCTTCTATCACAGATCCGAAGGCAAGATATTCGTTGCTAAAAATGGATCCTTTCTAGAGAAGGAGTTTCTCTCGAAAGAAGTGAGTGCGAGGAAAGTAGAACTTGATGAGGTAATTGTACCTTCTCCCGGATTGGAAAGTAGTACATCACAGGAAATTGTTCCAGTGATTCCTACACCAATTAGTGAGGAAGTTAATGATAATGATCATGAAACTTCGGATCAAGTTTCTGCTGAACGTTGTAGATCAACCAGAGTACGTTCCGCACTAGAGTGGTACGGCAACCCAGTTCTGGAAATCATGTTACTAGACCATGATGAACCTACGAACTATGAGGAAGCGATGATGAGCCCAGATTCCGCAAAATGGCTTGAAGCCATGAAATCTGAGATGGGATCCATGTATGAGAACAAAGTGTGGACTTTGGTTGACTTGCCCGATGATCGGCAAGCCATCGAAAATAAATGGATCTTCAAGAGGAAGACCGACGCAGACGGTAATATTACTGTTTACAAAGCTCGACTTGTTGCGAAAGGTTTTCGACAAGTTCAAGGAGTTGACTACGATGAGACTTTCTCACCTGTAGCGATGCTTAAGTCTGTCCGAATCATGTTAGCAATTGCCGCATTTTATGATTATGAAATCTGGCAAATGGATGTCAAAACTGCATTCCTAAATGGATATCTCAAAGAAGAGTTGTATATGATGCAACCAGAAGGTTTTGTCGATCCAAAAGGTGCTAACAAAGTATGCAAGCTCCAGCGATCCATCTATGGACTGGTGCAAGCATCTCGGAGTTGGAATATACGCTTTGATGAGGTGATCAAAGCATATGGTTTTATACAGACTTTTGGAGAAGCCTGTATTTACAAGAAGTGAGTGGGAGCACTACAACCTTTCTGATAAGTATATGTGAATGACATATTGTCAATCGGAAATGATGTAGAATTTTCTGGAAAGCATAAAGGAGTGTTTGAAAAGAGTTTTTCAAAGAAAAACCTCGGAGAAGCTGCTTACATATTAGGCATCAAAATCTATAAAGATAGATCAAGACGCTTAATTGGACTTTCACAAAGCACATACCTTGATAAGATTTTGAAGAAGTTCAAAATGGATCAGTCAAAGAAAGGTTCTTGCCTGTTTTACAAGGTATGAAGTTGAGTAAGACTCAAAGCCAGACAACGGCAGAAAAATATAGAAAGAATGAAAGTCATTCCCTATGCCTCAGCCATAGGTTCTATAAAGTATGCCATGCTGTGTACAAAACACGTTGTTTACCTTGCCAAGAGTTTGACAGGGAGGTACAATAGTGATCCAGGAGTAGATCACTGTACAGCGGT
This sequence comes from Secale cereale, assembly GCA_902687465.1. Classification (NCBI taxonomy): domain Eukaryota; kingdom Viridiplantae; phylum Streptophyta; class Magnoliopsida; order Poales; family Poaceae; genus Secale; species Secale cereale. The sequence continues at coordinate 841,715,811 of LR738714.1, forward strand.
CAAAATTATCCTTAGTAACTAGATGACTAAGGAAATGTTTCTCGATTATGGAGGTGATAAAGAGTTCGTCGTAAAGGGTTACGCCGATGCAAGCTTTGACACTAAATCCAGATGACTCTAAGTATCAATCTGGATGCGTATTGAAAGTGGGAGCAATTAGCTAGAGTAGCTCTATGCAGAGCATTGTAGACATAGAAATTTGCGAAATACATACGGATCTGAATGTGACAGACCCGTTGACTAAACTTCTCTCACAAGCAAAACATGATCACACCTTATTACTCTTGGGTATTAATCACATAGCAATGTGAACTAGATTATTGACTCTAGTAAACCCTTTGGGTGTTGGTCACATGGCGATGTGAACTATGGGTGTTATTCACATAACGATGTGAACTATCGGTATTAAATCACATGGCGATGTGAGCTAGATTATTGACTCTAGTGCAAGTGGGAGACTGAAGGAAATATGCCCTAGAGGCAATAATAAAGTTGTTATTTATATTTCCTTATATCATGATAAATGTCTTTTATTCATGCTAGAATTGTATTAACCGGAAACTTAGTACATGTGTGAATACATAGACAAAACAGTATGTCCCTAGTATGCCTCTACTAGACTAGCTCATTGATCAAAGATGGTTAAGTTTCCTAACCATAGACATGAGTTGTCATTTGATCAACGGGATCACATCATTAGGAGAATGATGTGATGGACAAGATCCATCCATTAGCATAGCACTATGATCGTTTAGTTTTACTGCTATTGCTTTCTTCATGACTTATACATGTTCCTATGACTATGAGATTATGCAACTCCCGAATACCGTAGGAACACCTTGTGTGCTATCAAACGTCACAACGTAACTGGGTGATCATAAAGATGCTCTACAGGTGTCTCCGAAAGTATTCGTGGTGTTGGCATAGATCAAGATAAGGATTTGTCACTCCGAGTGTCGGAGAGGTATCTCTGGGCCCTCTCGGTAACACACATCACAATAAGCCTTGCAAGCAAAAGACTAATGAGTTAGTCACGAGATGATGTGTTACGGAACGAGTAAAGAGACTTGCCGGTAACGAGATTGAACTAGGTATAGAGATACCGACGATCGAATCTCGGGCAAGTAACATACCGTTTGACAAAAGGAACAACGTATGTTGTTATGCGGTTCTGACCGATAAAAGATCTTCGTAGAATATGTAGGAGCCAATATGAACATCCAGGTTCCGCTATTGGTTATTGACCGTAGATGAGTCTCGGTCATGTCTACATAGTTCTCGAACCCGTAGGGTCCGCACGCTTAACGTTTGATGACGATCGGTATTATGAGTTTATGAGTATTGATGTACCGAAGGTAGTTCGGAGTCCCGGATGAGATCACGGACATGACGAGGAGTCTCGGAATGTCCGAGACATAAAGATTGATATATTGGACGGCTATATTCGGACACCGGAAGTATACCGGAAAAGTTTCAGATTTATCGGGATTGCCGAAGGGGGTTACCGGAACCTCCTACGAAGGGGGATGGTCCATAGTGGGCCTTGTGGAAAGGAGAGAGGCAGCCCATAGGGCTGGCCGGCGCACCACCTAGTTCCTAGTTGGACTAGGATTGGTGGGAGGCGCCACCTCTTCCTTTTCCTACTCCATCTCTTCCTTCTTTGGTGATTCCTACTAGGAATAGGATTGCAATCCTATTCCTAGTAGGATTCCTTCCCTAGCCGCACCATAGGAGGTTGGCCGGCCCTCCTCCCTTGCACCTTTATATACGGGGGCAAGGGGGCACCCAAAGACACACAAGTTGAATTGTTTTAGCCGTGTGCGGTGCCCCCCTCCACAGAATCACACCTCGGTCATACCGTCGCGGAGCTTAGGCGAAGCCCTGCGCCGGTGAACACATCATATCCGTCACCACGCCGTCGTGCTGACGAAACTCTCCCGTGAAGCTCAACTGGATCAAGAGCTCGTGGGACGTCATCAAGCTGAACGTGTGCTGAACGCGGAGGTGCCGTACGTTCGGTGCTTGATCGGTTGGATCGCGAAGAAGTTCGACAACATCAACCGCGTCACTTGACGCTTCCGCTCCCGGTCTACGAGGGTACGTAGACACACTCTTCCCTCTCGTTGCTATGCATCTGGTAGATAGATCTTGCGTGATCGTAGGAAAATTTTAAAATACTACGTTCCCCAACAGGATCTTCATGGAGCAGAGATGTGGGCGGCGCAAAAATTCTCTATTAATATTTTTTAGATTTTTGGGAGTATATAAAGGCGGCGGAAGAAAGATGATATGGAGGCGACCTCTATGGCGGCCATGCTCCCCCTTGGATGCTCGTGCCGACCAGTGGTCTGTGGCCTAGGGGGTCCAGGTGGGTCCAGGTCCGTCTAGCTTCATTTCTTCATGAAACTTAGTATTTTTTTTTGGCTTTTTGGTCCCTGAAAAGTTTACTTTTTTAATCCAGAAAAAAAACTGGCACTTTGGACTGAATTAATAGGTTAATCAAGAAAAAGATATAAAAACTGATGCCAATACTATGCCATTATTTTATAAGTATGGCATGAAATTTATAGATATGTATAGGACATATCAAATGGCATGAATAAATTGATGTTTTTTAGGACTCGTCAATACTCGACAATATTGTTCTACGGGTTCGATGTCCGGGCTAAAATTGTGACTAGCACGCATAAATTGATAGCTTTCACTATCGCTCACTATTTCTTGATGACACTCTTCTGCCGGGTAGCTGGACAAAAGCGAGGTTCTTCCTACCAATTAGCAATGGGTGACTCCCATTATGTAGCCATTTGGACGTTACTCCAAGCTAAAATGGTGACAAGCACGAATAAATCGTTATCTTTCTCTAAGGCTCATTAATAATCCATGGTACTAATCGGTTGGATAGCCAGACAGAAGTAATGTACTCCTTTTCAATTTGAGGGGATGACTCTTGGCCTGCACGTTACTCCAAGCTAAAATAGTGACAAGCACGAATAAATCATTATCTTTCTCTAAGGCTCATTAATAATTCATTGTACTATTCGGTTGGATAGCCAGACAGAAGTAATGTACTCCTTTTCAATTTGAAGGGACGACTCTTGGCCTGCACGTTACTCCAAGCTAAAATAGTGACAAGCACGAATAAATTGTATCTTTCTCTAAGGCTCATTAATAATTCATGGTACGGTTCGGTTGGATAGCCAGACAGAAGTAATGTACTCCTTTTCAATTTGAGGGAACGACTGTTGACCTACACATTACTCCAAGCTAAAATAGTGACAAGCACGAATAAATCGTTGTCTTTCTCTAAGGCTCATTAATAATTCATGCTACTATTTTGTTGGATAGCTAGGTAGAAGTAATGAACTCCTTTTCAATTTGAGGGGACGACTCTTGGCCTGTATCCATCTATCTTGTGACTAGCACGAATAAATTGATGTCTTTCTCTACAACAAATGATTGATGGTACTAGCTATTCAGCCAGACAACCAGACAGAAGCAAGGTACTCCCTAGTTCCCTACCGGTTCAAGGTGGATGGCTCCCGGTAATATGTGCATTAATCCAAACTGAAACAGTGACTAGCACAAATAAATCGATCTCTTTCTTTTTGGATCTCTTTCTTTTTGGCTCTTTAAGACTTCCGCTTTTCGACTTGGGTGTCCGAAAACGTGAGGTGGGAAGCCCTAATACGAAGCCGCATGCACATTAATCCATGCTAAAATGGTGACTTGCCCAAATATATTGATGTCTTTCTCTAGGGCTCATTAACACTTGATGGTATCATTTCGTTGGACAATCGGACGAAAAGCAAGGTATTCCATGATTTCCATTCCATATAGGGTGGATGGCTCCAGGCACGGCCAGTTACACATTAATCTGGGCTTGTCTAACACGAATATATGGATGCGTTTCTCTATGGCTCATTAATACTTTATGGCACTCTTTGGTTAGGTGGTGTACAAAAGCGAGGTACTCCCTTCTGATTTCGGGTGGTTGTGGGGCCAATAGACCGACACAAGCAAGGTACTCCTTGTCATTTGGGGGAATATTTAAAATATTATTTTTATTATATAAATTTTGAAAATATAACCCTAAAATATAACATTTCATCAGTCGTACTCCGACATGTCTGTGCCAACAATGACCAGTATCATTGGCACTGCCAAATGATACATATATTGTCGTTTGGAGTCACATGGGCCATCCACCTGCAACACACACTCGAACAGAGCTAACTATCTTAGGGCATGTACAATGGTGCTATCTTCGCAATGTCACCTAAGATCATTGCTGAGTTAGAAGAGAGCGAATGGATGAAAAGAAGGCTTGCCATCTCTTACCTAAGAGATGGTCTCTCAGTAAAGACGATAAAACAATTCTATCCATTGTACTAGATGTCGTCTCTTAGCTACATATTTTCTAGTTTAATTTCAACCATCACATTAATTTTAGAGCATGCAAACGTAGCTTGTTAGGCTAAGAGCTAATTCATTGTATAATATGTTTTAAAGCTTATCCAAATGACATACATAGCATACGAGAATATTGTAACGAATAACTATTTGTGTATAGTGTGCTCAGGGTATTATGAAGATATAAAGCATGTGCTATTTGAACGTAATGTTGCAAGGGAGGTTTGGAACAATCTTGGTCTACTGGAACTCATCTAAGATGCAAGCATACTAGACCATTCAGGTAGTGTTTTTTTTTCACAAATTCACGAATTTTTTCAAATTGGTTAATATTATTTTTAGAAAGCATGAATTTTTAGTTTCAGGACATTTAGAATTTCATGAATTATTTTTAATAGGGGAATATTAATAATTTGATGAGCATTTTTCAACATCCTAATCATGCATTCTAATTACATAATATTTTTTATAAAGATTCAAACATTCTTAAAATCCATAAAAATATCATACCTGGAAGCATTCATTTAAATTCTTGAAAAGGTGGTGAAATTGAATGAAATTTGTCAGCATTTGTGAAAATGTTCACAGTAGGCGATCTTTTATTTAGTTTTCTAGTAAACAGCTCAAGAATAGATCTGTACAACTGAGAAAAGGCTAATTCTTGAAAAGGTGGGTGGGCCCAATGGTCCGGATTTGGAAAGGTTGTACTGACTAGTACAGACTTCTTTTATAACCTTTCGAGTGATTATTTTCACTTTTTTGTTTTTCGGTGTTTTTTTGTTATACTTCATTTTTTCCTGTGGGTTTTTTCAATTGGTTTACAACAGTTTTAGTTAAGTTTTTTTATTAATTTTTATGTTTTTCATTCCTTTCCTTTATTTTATTTTTAAATACAGGTTAAATTTATTTAAATATATGTTGAAAACAACTATATACATGTTGAACATATCTGGATACACGTTAAATATTTTCCAAATACAATTTGATTTTTTTAAATACACCTTGAACATTTATCAAATGTACATTAAACATCTTCCAAATACAATGTGATTTTTTTAAAACACTCAATGACCATTTTCCATAAATGCCATGAATATTTTTTTGTAGTCGTGCAAACAGTTTTCAAGTGCTACGGACAATTCTTCAAATGTCTTGAACCTTTTTTTTTTTGAATGGTACGAAACATTTACTGAAGATTACACAAACAAATTGTAACATTGTATGAATTGGTTTTGAAAATGCCACGAACTTATTTTTAAACACATTAACATCTTTCAAATATGATAATCATTTTTTGAATATTGTGAATGTTTCCTACAAACTACGCAAAGAACATTTTACACTGAATGAATATTTTTTAATGCTGATCAACTTTTTAAAAATTAAATAATGTAATACTCTAAAACTATTTAGAAATATAAACATATATAAAAAGTCAAACACAAACAAACAAACGAAACAGAGCAATACTCCCTACTGGCTGGGCCACTATGGGATCTCTTGACGCGAGCCGAGCTACTGTCTCACTAAAAGCCAGACATAGCGGTGCCATAACCCATCACAATCACTTTGGATAAAAATCAGCCAAAGTGGGCCGGCTTAGCAGGCAGAGGCCTTGTCCCCTTTAAAAAGTCCATCATGCTGTAAAATAAATGGAAACGACCTGAGGTGAACTGGAGAGCAACTAGTTAACGAGCGCTCCTTCGGGAACCTCATAGCAATCAGCGCCACCTGGCGCGCTCTCAGCCATTCGCCACGTGTCGCGCTCTGGGCGCTCCCTTCGATTTTTGTTTTTTATTTTCCCACACGCGTTTTCGCCTTTTTAAACGGGTTTTTTCCTGGGTTTTTTTTTACGTTTGGTTTTTCATCGGTCTTCCTTAGCTTTTCGGAAAAAAAATAGGCAAAAAAAATTTTGTTCGAAAAACACGTTTTT
>LR738714.1:841722296-841734288 GCA_902687465.1 Secale cereale
GCCGTGCCTCTCAAAAACAAAAAAAACGTGTTTTCTGTCTTTTTTCTTTCGCGAGAGTCACGGTTTTGCTTTCGCGAGAGTCACGGCCGTGCCTCTCAGAAAAAAAAACACGTTTTCTGTTTTTTTTCGCGAGAGTCATGGTTTTGCTTACGTGAGAGGCACGGTTGTGCTTTCGCAAGAGTTACGGCCGTACCTCCTTGGAAACAGAAAAAAAACGCGTTTTCTCTTTTTTTTACTCTTCCGCGAGAGTCACGGTTTTTCTTCCGCCAGAGGCACGGTTGTGATTTCGCGAGAGGCACGGGCGTGCCTCATTCGGAAAAAGGAAAAAACCAGTGTGCCCGGTTCGGTTTTCATCCGATTTATTTTTGTGAAAAAAAGTTCGTCAAAACCTATCAACATGGGATCTAGTTTTGAAGATCTCGACGCGAGGAATTCAACGGTGAAAACAGTTCGAGATTTGGCTAATTTTTTTTATATAATACATTTTTTTATTAAATTTCATAAATATTACACGGGATAAAATATTTACAGAAATAGTACACCGTCGGCCCGCTACAGGCCGACTGGACCTTGTCAGCCCACAGCAGGCCGACTGGGCCTAGTCAGCCGACAGCTGGCCCGGCTGCCACGTGCCAGCCGCTCATTGGCCAGGCCACGTCGTGAGGGGGAGAGAGGTGGTTGTCGGCGCGGGCTGGTCACGGGGGTGCCCCTGTCAGCCAGCCGTAGACCGATTGGCTTGCAGCGGGCCGACAGGGTGCGGGCCCCACGCCGCGGCTGCCTCCTTCTCCTTTCTCCCTTCTTCTTTCTCCCACACAGCGCTCTTATCTTCTTCTTCTCTTCTCTGTTCTTCTCTCTCCCTCTCCTTCCACAAATATTCTCTAATCTGTACACCCAACTCACCCTTTTTTTTGCGGATTTGGCACCTTGAATGGGTTCTACGTAGTTAGGGGAGCCAAGGGATACCTCGATCTACTCATGGGGTAGCTCATGGTGTTCGTGGTGAGCATTTTGGTGGAGATTGTTTTGAGCTCACCGGTGGAGGTTGTGGTGGTGGTGGTGGTGAAGCTTAGGAAGTGCGGTTTAGGCGGTGGGGGTGGTCGAGCTCCGGCGGTGCGGGGGGAGTTTCCAGCTCCGGTTCCGTTGATTGAAGGCTGTCGTTCGTTGTTCGTTTGCACGCTTCAAGGGTATATTTCAACACACATTTTATCTCTCGTAATTGTTTGGTAGTATTCCATACTATATGTGGATATCGTCGTTCAGGAGCCTACGGATATCATGCGTCTATATCTGCATCACATGATACGTGAGGGAGTGATCAACATCCTGAGGACAACATACAGGGTCAGATGTCGCAACACATCCAGTGGCCGAACATGTTTTCGACTCCTCCACCAGGCCCGGCACAGGATACACAGTATGACCAGGGTGAGTCTGAGATTCCGCCTCGTATCATCAGGCCAATACATAGGTTCGGGTGGACGACGCCTCAAGACCCGCCTCCGCGCCAGGGCAGACGTCGTCAGTGACGCTTCTATCTATCAGTAGAAACATGACCATCTACTTCTGTATGAGACTTATGTCTATTCTATGTATGAGACAAATGACTATGTATTTATGTATGAGACATATGCCTACTATATTTTAGTCTCTGCTATTTAGATAGAACATAATGCTCATACAACAAGAAAGTACAAACAACTAGATAAAACTACATCTAAATTAAACGGCACGTACGACTTAACTTACAACATAAAGGATAAAAACTACATGAAGTCATCATCGTCATCCTCCATCGATGCAGAACTCTTGCCCTTCGACGATGAAACACTCTTGCCCTTTGACGATGAAGAACTCTTGCCATTCGACGATACAGAACTCTTGCGCTTCGACGATGAAGAACTTTTGCCCTTTAACGATGCGTAACTCTTACCCTTCGACGATGTAGAACCCGAAAGCGGCGGCATGAAGATATCGTCTTCATCCTCGCTGTCGTCAGTCCATAGAAAAGTATGTTTTGCTGCACACTTTAGGTATGATTCACCCTTCGATTGTTGCTTCTTTCATCTTCCCTGCAACCTCAGAAGTTCTTCCCGTATCTCCTCAAAGGTCCTGGAAGGCCACCCGCACCTACTTAGTGCGTGAGCCAGCTCATTCAGTAGGGTGTTAGTACTGATGAGCTTCTCCCATGGAACTAATTTGTTGTCTACCCTGAAATCGGCGGCTAAATCCAGAAGACATCTGGACATACTAGGGTGAAAACTATGATCCAAAGGATATCCGGACATCTTGACAAGACTACGAGACTACACTTGAATGCTTACCAACATTACCGCCGAGGGTGTTTTATAGACTCAATACACAAAGAAAGGCGGGAACTCGGTAGCGGGAGATACTGGCGGGAACTAGAGAGCGGAAAAATATGGCGGGAACGAGCAAAGCGTGAAAATATGACGGGAACGATAAAGCGGGAAAATATGGCGGGAACGAGCAAAGCTGGAAAATATGGTGGGACCGAGCAAGGGGGAGGGAACTAGAGAGCGGGAAAATATGGCGGGAAGGAGTGAACAATGTGCAAACATGCATCAGTCGGCCTACAGGTGGCCAATCAGTTGTAATCGGCCAGCTGCAAGCCGATTAGCTCCTGTCGGCCAGCAGGGCTTGCGGCCGATAGGACAATCGGCCAGCAGCAAGATGACTGCCATCCCAGTCGGCCAGTTGTGGGCCGACTAGGTGCAATTGGCCTGCCATGGGCTGACAAGGCCCAGTCGGCTTGCTGCGAGCCGACGGGCCGACGGTGTATTATTTTTGCAAATGTTTTATCCCGTGTAATATTTATGAAATTTAATTAAAAAATGTATTATTTAAAAAAATAGCCGAGATTTGGACGCACTGTTTAAAAGATAAAACGTTTTGAATAAATGGATCTACGAAAAAAGGAAAAACACCCAGGTTGCGACAAGTGGCGCACTGCATGTGTTGCCACTTGTCGCAACCTGGGGTTTGGGTGATCTTTGCAACGAGTACTCCTCAATTAGTGATTTCGGATGAACCGGTGACAAATAAAATAATAATTATAGATTTGACCATTTCTTACTACTAAATAAAATAATTTTTGTAGCCTTAAAAAACAGATGGCGAACCGGTGAACCGGCGGTCCAATCGATGAAAAATTGAACGGACAACTTCACTGGTCCGGTTTTTTAAACTTATGGTAGTTAACCGGCGATGCTACACTTACGGCATGTTTTGGCACGGAAGGAGCTACGGATGGAAGTGTGAATCTGTGGTTGGTTAGTGGTGGGACCCTCAACTAAATTCAAGGGGGAAGGGATTAATGAGGAGCAGACATGTTGGCCCGTAACCTCTCTTCCATGGTGTATGCCCCGTAAGTGTAGGATTTTCGGTAGTTAACGCCCTAAAAAAAATTGAGGTAGTCAACAGTAGATACATCAGGGTGGATGGAAACAAATTATCTGATTTTCAGCTGCTTTGAAATGGAAAGGTGCCAAACGGTAAACAATCCCAACCGTAAATATCGCCGATCACCGACGCTGCCCAACGGTCGCCCAAGCTCCTTCTCATTCCGTTATAGTAGGTGGTAGCAGTACCATCAGCTCCTTCCTCCTCTGACTCCATCCCCTTCCCCCTCTCCCTCTGCATCGGAGGTCCGACGCAGGTGCCATGGCGGTCGTCGACGAGCCCATGAAAGCAAGTCCCCTCTCCAACTCCAACTCCTTTCATCCATTCATTTACTTATGCATACATGTCTATACATCTACTCCAATCTATATATATGTCCGTGTGTTTCTTTTCAATTTTCCGATTGAAGGATTAAACATCACTTTTGCTATATCATTCTTGACAAGATTACAGAAAGAAAACGTCCATGGACTGTATCGTTTCCTGAACCATTGGTTTATTGGACTCGTTTCCATGGACTGACTACTGCTGATTGCTAATACATGAGATTCAGTGACAAAATCAACTATAGATCTGACTGATCTTTACTCGCGTGACAAAGATAACTCTGTCGCGTAATTTACAAAGGGAAGAGAGGCACGCCGGTAGGTGATTCGATTGTCAACATCGAGATCGGGCAGGAAAACCAGCAAGACACTTTGCGGGTTGGTCGTAGCCTCGTATGTCGTGAATTGAACATCGGAAAAGTTTAAGTCAGTGAGATTTTTCTGATGCCACTTCAGTAGTCTTTTTTCTTTGCCGACCATTTAATTACCCTTTTCACCTTTTGTTTCTGAATCTTCAGCCACGCCTACCCGTAGAACCGCCGGACAAACTGAAAACTGTTTTCTTTTTTCACCTTTTGTTACTAAGCTGTTTCTGCCATAGAAAAATAGGACAAAGATGGGAGTACGGCTATTCTGCTCCCGAGCTCATCTGCACCCGCGTTCACGAAAAAAATCAAAAAAAATACTAAAAAGATTCAAAAAATTCCAAAAAAAAATTATGTGGTAGATAATTTGATGCGTGAGGTTCGCTCCAAATTTCAACCCATTTGGACATCTGAGCAATCCTGGGCAAAAAAGACAAAATCGGGGTCTGTAAAACAGTGTACTGTTCAGGAACTGTTTTTGACCCGATTTGTCTTTTTTGCCCAGGATTGCTCAGATGTCCAAATGAGTTAAAATTTGGAGCGAACCTCACGCATCAAATGATCTACCACATAATTTTTTTTTTGGAATTTTTTGAATCTTTTTAGTATTTTTTTTTATTTTTTTCTGAGCGGGTGCAGATGAGCCCGTGCTCAGATGTGGATTACCCGTGAGGTCGATTCTTATAGTAAGAATAACAAGAAAAGTGTCCACTTCATTTTCTCGATCCCTGAGACTGAGATACATATTTTTGTTATTCTCTCTTTGCTGGTGGTACCGCTACCTTACATGCCAAGAAAAGGCGCATCTGAATTTTGCTGAAACTCCCTGACATGCCTTTTCTAATTAAACTAGTACTCCCTCCGTCCCAAAATAAGTGACGCAAAAGTGACTCAACTTTGTACTAACTTTAGTACAAAGTTGAGTCACTTTTGCGTCACTTATTTTAAGACGGAGGGAGTACAATATTGACCCGCACACACACCGTGTGTACCGCTACCTTACATGCCCGATGGTCTATGTTTATCCAAGCCTGCATTTCGCAATCCCTCATTGTGCTGTCGTTACGAGAGATTTTGTTTCTGGCGTTGAAGAACTGACTAGTGACTGCTACTGCTACTTATTGCTACATCACAGGTTAAAGTTTAGAACCTCCGTTCACTTTTATAAGTCGTTTCGGACAACTGAAATTGAGTAGTTTTGCACACTGTGCCTGAAATGTCTAGAGCACCTTATAAAAGTAAACAGAGAGAGTAACAAAAACTATTGTGCAATTTATGTTTATGCTCGTAAGTCAGAACAATGAGTAGTCTGACATGGCTTCCTAACTATTTTCCAGGGGAAGGGAGGGATGCCAGCGGGTTCCCTCGAGTCTGTCAAGACCGAGATGGGCCGGAAGACGGCGTTGGCACATCCAATGCTCGCTTTGGTCGCCAACGGCGGTTCGGAGAATGAGCAAGTAAAGCGTCCTGGCTCTTGGTATGAAGTGAGGACTATCACCATTACCTACAAAGTAAGGAAAAAATTGATCGTTCTCATAAAAGTACTTTTCATACCTCAGATCATCTGTTATCTCTTGCGGCATGCGTAAACAGATACTGGATTTGTTGCTCTGTTTTGGTTGGTTACTTTATTATTTTCAGAGGAAGAGAAGGGATCCAGACAGTAGTAAGATAGCGCATAAGCCAATGTTGATTGACAGCAGCAGTAGCAGCAATGCCAAGAGTGACAAGGACGATGACTGCGAGCCGCCGGTAAGGCATTCCATGAAATAATTCAAAAATTGTTTCTCATTGTTTCTCTTAAGACATTTTTAATCCCTTAAGAAATGTTTGCTATTTAAATATTGATGTATTTCTTATTGGGGAAAATTAGCCAACTCTTTGATTGGTTGTGTCTGCAGACAAAGAGAGGGAGGCCACCGGGTTCAAAATCATCCAAGAACAAAGAAGACGGCATTGGATCATCAGAACCAGGCACCGACTTCGACGTGGGCAAAAGCTTCACAAGCTTCAAGGTCATCGTCGGCGGTTCTGCCATCGACGACAAACAACTCCCCATTGAGACACGTAGGGCGTACCACGGGCTCTGCCGCGACCGGAAGTCGCTCCTCCATGGGCGTCTGCGGAAGAACCTCGAACCTTTGCTTGTTGCGGGAGTGATCATCGAGACGGTTCGCATAGCCGAGGGCATTAGGGCCACTGCCACGTCCCCGTCCCGCAAGGACCTCGCACGGTGGAAGAAGTCCCTAGAGTCATTTGAGATGATGGGTATGGACGTCGGCTTCATGCGCGAGCGCGTCGACGGCCTCCTTGCCCTTCTCGAGAAAGCAGATCATCTTCACGAAGGGTACAAGGCGGCAAAGTTGGAGCGGGCTCGCGCCACGAAGGGGTTGAGGGCGCTCGAGTCGAAGCTGTCGAGCATCAAGGACGCTCTGACAGAGATAGACGTGGAGTTGCATGCGATGGCTGTGTCGAGCGCGAAGGAGAGTGTCGACCAGGCTTTGCCGCAGCTGATGGCCGTGCCGCGGTGGTCGCCGATCGTCTAGCGCAGTGGTGCATACATCTTCAGGCAATGTACTGCTGCTGGGATGCTTTCATGGTTTATTATGAGTATGTTGTATTTATAATGTAGTCCAGTGTTGCAGTTTCATGGATATGATACATTCTATAGGTAAAGGGCATACATGTTTGAGCAGATAGCAAGTGATAAAACAAATGGTTTCAAGTTGGTAAAGATAATATTTTTCTGAAGAAATAAGTGACGACCAATTTGTGGGGTGTTAATTCAGTCTCATAAGAGTTCATAGTTTGTTGACAAGTAATGTATTTTTATGAGAGTCTGCACTAGGAGGCAATTTTAGAATGAAAGTGATAAAATGGATATGTAACATTTCTCTCGATTTACACAAAACAAGCACATGGCTCATTTTTCGTAAACTGTATGCTGACTACAAGGGCTAATTATATTCCATGTATTCCATAAATTGTTTTCACTTAAAGAAAAAGTATATAGATCATAGTAAGGCACAACAGTTAACAACAGTTAATACATGAGGGAGTCATCACATCCATCGATATATATTTCCATTGAAGGAAGCAAGACTGAACTCAAGTTCAGTTACAACAACCAAAACCCCATTCTACATGGTTCTGCATCATGGCCGAAACAACATTGAACTCCCCGCATAAAAAAGAAACAACATTCAACTGCGACAAAATTCCTTAACTATGCATCACTCAGTCAGATCCCTAGCCTCTTGGTGCCACACTCTGAACAGAACTTGGACGTCGCCCTTAGATACGGCGAACCGCACTCGTCGCAGAACTTTGCAGGGCTGCTTGGCTGAAATACAAAACATACCATCAAGACAATCCCTAATAACAGTGTACCTGATTTGAACATTAAAAGTAGATTGCTGTTTTTGTTCAGCTGTCGAAATAATGCAGTGCAGACAGACAGGATGACTTGCAACTAATTACTGCATGACGGAAGTTGCCTTTTCTTTCTGGAACATAATGAACGTTTTGATACTACTCCCTCCGATCCATATTACGTATCGCTCAAACAGATGTATAAAGATCACTGAAATACGTCCATTTGAACTACAAGTAGTATGGATCGAAGGGAGTACTATATTTGGCATGTGACTTGGCCGGTACTAAATAAAGATTCACTCACAAGAATATTCGAGCGTCCTCCAAGGTGGCTGTGTCCAGCTTGCATGGAAGACAGATGCGGAGATAGATAGGACTGGTGCTGCTGGGGGTTATCTGACAGTTGTGAGGACGATGCACATGGATGAATAGGAGGGAACTGAGAACTATGTTGGTCTTGCTGGATGTTGTCATGCTCTGCTTGATCGAGAAAGTGCAAGTAAGGTTGACTTTCTATCTGTTCAATGTGTCGCTTCGATGATGACTCATGTTGGTTTTGCATCTGGAAAAGAGCAAAGCTATTAGTGCTGACCAACTGAAAAGGTTAAGAATCTCATTTAATAAAGTAGAAGGACAGGAGAAGTCACTGTGAATTTGGGATGTTGTCATTAGTCATGAACAGGTATCAAAAGATAAGAGTTACCTCGAATGGTGGACGAAATTCTGAAGAACAAACTAATGGAGAAGTCTCATCCTCTGACAAAACCTGGACAGAGGAACCAATTAAACAAATAATCGAACTGGTTTAGCTGCAACCTTAGAATCTTAAATCCAGTATGCACTTACGGACGTGCCAGGAAGGTCAAATACTGGCTGGAGGGTACGCCTGTACTTGTGTCGAGGTGAATAGAATTTGTAATCTCTTGATGAAATGGCCACTTCATTTCGACCAGTCAATCTTTTGAACCTGCACATTTCGAACAAAAATCAAGACTTAGAAATACATAAATCATGGCATATCAGAGGGTACCAAGAGTCAAAGTGGAAAGTGAGGATAAACAAATCTTTTGCCTGGAATTATAATTATTTTAATTAACAAAAGATTTGATTATATTAGCAAACTTCTGAAGTTTCGTATTCATAATTCATCCTATATTGAAAGCAATCGGACAGGAATACAGTCAATTTATTATAGTTACCTTAAGCAAGGAAACAACTTTGCAGATTGGTACAATTAAGCCCTGTTGAGGCAAACATATTGGTGCATATAAAATACTCAAAGTTTGCCTTCCACAAAATTGTGAACCAGCCAAAATATATATGATTTGTTCCAAGGAAATGCCAACAAAGGAACGGAGTCTGTCATTCTAGAATATGCATTATTTGGCTTATGAAAAAGGTAAGAAAGGGTTACTCAGAAATGGCTTTCTAAAAGCATAATTTGGTCAAAGGAAAGTTTTTTACAACTTTGCCACCAAGTGAATAACAGAAAGACAATCCAAGGAAAAGTTCCTATAATATCCCCAATATGGAAATACAGGGTGAATCAGAGAAAATACCATTCCGCATCCTGCATTCTCATATTATTTGGCCTCTCTATGATCACCAAACCATTGATTACAACAAAACGGACCCGCTTTTCTTCCTGTACTACAAGTTCAGGAAACTTTGTCTTTGTTGCATTAGAAGTAGCCAGCTCCCTCCTCCTGAAGCTACAATTTCCTGTAGCGTAACACCAAAGGAGACTAGGATGAGAAGAACAAATAACCAGAGTGGGCACGACCAAATACAAATTGCTGTTCACTAATCATCATACCTTTCTTTGGAAACTTTTGAGTCAGTTTCCTGTACAAGCCACCGGCAGCTTCAAGAGCTACCCCCAAAGTTTTCTCACGGGATCCAATCAAGGAAGCAAGACGTGCATTGACATCGCTCACCAAAGACTCATACAAGTTCGCTATGTACATCAAGGGCAAAGCAAACCTCGGGTCACCTTCGTATCGTACCTCTTGTTGCTTTCTTTTGTTCATTCTATTGCTGGCCAGGATAGAGTCATACAGAGAGGGTTCTCCCACCTCAATAACATTCTGGCCAATAAAATGGTCAATGATGATGTCCAGGAATCTAGACCGTGCTATTTCGATGGGTACAACATCTGTAATGAAGAGGGGAATCAGGCAGAGAAAGCACTAACAGCGGACAGAGCCGGACGAATTTCGAAGAGTTGTACCTTGTGGTGTTAGGATATTGATATGACTAGGAGGCCTGCTGCTGTTCTCAAGAGCCGAGTGTTCGTCGTCAACTCTGACACCGTGGAGGCTTAAAGAGCTGCTGTATGATCCATGCAAGCAATCCTAGCAGATAAAGCAATGGTTAACACTCAAAACCATGACGTTGCTGTGGTTGTGACGTGTTCTGCTACAAGAAACATGCTATTCTGGGGCAATAAAAGGAAATGCATCCATTTTTGGTCGGTCCAAGTAAATGCCAACAGTCTATCTTGAAAAATAAATAAATACACAGAATATTTTAATTTCACAAAACAACACATTCCTACTTCCGCATTTTTGGCCAGTCAAAGCAAATGCCAACGTTCTTCCTTGAAAAATAAAATAAAAATACACAGAGCATTTTCATTGCACAAAACGATACTTCCCTACCGCCCAACCAAAGCAAAATTTCTGGCACGGAAATCTTGTACTTATGCATTTAAATTACATCCTGGTTATAATCCTAACATGAGAAGTGCTCGGTACAAAGAGCTTGTATATTGAGAAAGAAATTTAAAAAATTTAAGCCATGGAAATCTTGTACTTGTCATGCATTTAACTTCACGTCCTGGTTTTAACTCGATACACACATAAAAAACATGGCAAATGCTAACAAGAAAAGCATAGCTTGCACCATCACATCCAACGCCAGCTGCATTGATCAAATACCGACAAAACACGCCAACTGTTAATGTAGCGCAAAAGCCTAGTAATTATAATGGCATTTTCTTCCTTCCTAATCGAACCACCGCACCAACTTCCTGAAGGAACCACATGCTTTCCAGTAAGAATTTGGTATGAAATGGAACTGCACTGAGAGCTAATTTGCTAGGTTCAGTGTGAGCAGTATGCATAGCTTAGGGGGGAGAGGGAGAGGGGACGCCAGGTTACCACCCAGTTGGAGTCGCCGACGACGAGGCTTTCCTCCTCGGTGAGGGCCTCGGGGTCGACGTTGTCGCCGAGGAACGCCGCCCCAGCCCCGGCACAGGCAGAGTAGCTCGGTGGAGCAGAGCCCTGCATCGCCACTGGCCGAAACCCTAGCTGGGTTTAGAGCCTGACGCCCAGTACCAGCATGGCGATGGGGGGTGGTTGGTTTCCCCTAAAAGAACAGCTTCTTTTATGAAGCTCACTTACTAGGATATGCTTGAGTTGGGAATGGATTGTGGGGGCAGTGGCCGGCGGCCGGCGGCGCCGGCTTTGGTTTGGGTTTGGGGGGAAGTAATGCTTTGCAAAAAAAAAAAAGTAAGAACTTCAGCAAGAGTACCAGACCCTTGTTTGCTCTGCTCTGCTGCACTAAAAGACATTCTTTGTCAGTTTTGACACAGACAAAGGGGTTTGGTGGAGTAATGCTTTGCTAACAGAAAAAGACTTCACCAAGAGTAGCAGACCCTTGTTTGCTCTGCTCTGCTGCACTAAAAGACATTCCTTCATCTATCACTCTGAATAAATTTCATTAACAGAACATAACACACATTTTGACAGTGCAGCACAAACACCAAAAGATGGCGATTCGATTTTCTGTATAGGATTTCCATCAAGATTATAACATGAAACATATTGTTTGATCCTGCTTTACTTTGCTCCACTAAAAAAAAATATGCGTATGCATTCGTATCAATCTGAATAAGCTTCATTCCTCACAACCTAATACAAAAACTTGACGGAGCAATGAAGGCATCCAATAAATGTTATTGCTCCCATTGTTCATTCCAATTGATCAAGCAAGACAAGCTTACCATTACTGCAAGTTCAGTTCTGACATCAAAACCGTGTGTAGCTGTCCTGCCTTGACACATGACACATGCTATTCTGGATCACTAAAAGGAAAATGCATCCCATTTTTGGCCGATCAAAGTAAATGTCCAACAATAAACAGAGCCTTATTAATTGTTATTGTGCATTTAGGGTGACATGCTGGCTACAACAAATACGTAGTAAAAAAGGCAAATCCTAACAAGAAAACCATAGCTTGTAGCACTACACAGCCAACGCCAGCTGCTCGGATCAAATACTGACAAATTGCACCGACAGTTAGCGCCGCGCAAAAGCAGATAATCTGCCCATTTCCTGAAGGAACCGCCCGTTTTGTGGCACGAATTTGGTGCACTCATTAGAGGTTGAAGCAGTCTGCTCTGCTCCGGACAACACTTGGTTTCCCCACAGATCGGAGCGAGCTAACCAACCATGGGTCCAGTGTGAGCAGGCGCGCGCGGCTTGGGAAAGGGGGGGGGGGGGG
>LR738714.1:841734348-841785162 GCA_902687465.1 Secale cereale
GAGGGGGCGTGAAGTTACCACGGAGTTGGAGTCGCCGCCGCCGACGAGGCTGTCCTCCTCGGTGAGGGCCTCGGGGTCGACGTCGCCGTCGCCGAGGAAGACCGCCCCGGCCCCGGCCCCGGCGCCGGTGGAGTAGCACGGCACACTGGCGGCCCGCATCGCCGCCGGCCGAAACCCTAGCTGGGTTTGGACTTTAGAGCCTGACGCCCGGCGCCGGCACCAGCATGGCGACGGGGGCTGGTTGGTTTCCCCCTAAAAGAGCATCTTTTTCTGACGCTGGCCGGCGGTTTCCTCTAGGATATGATACGCTCGAGCTGGGAACGGGCGGCGGGGCGGCGGCCGGCGGCGCCGCCGGATTCGGTTTGGGAAGGGGCGGCGTCGGTGTGGGGGGTTGGTGAAGGGGTTTGGTTGGTGGAGTGCTGTGCTGCTCTGTTCAGAAGAACACTTCGTCAGGAACAGCAGAGTATTCACTACAGGACTGCTGACAGAACACATTTTGACAGTGCAGTGCAATGCAAAAGATGGGGATTAGGTTTTTCTATCTAGGATTTGCATCAAGATTAACACAAGCATATTGTTCGATCTGCTTCACTTTGCTCCACTAATGGAACATATGTGTATACATCCTTAGCAGTCTGAATAAGTTCAGAGATATCAGAGCTTGCTTCTGGAGCAGCAACAGGGCTCCTCTGTTTTGTGCAGAGCCCACTTCATCTGTTCATAGTTCATACATCATTTTACACACAAGTAAATGCATACACAGAGGGGAACAGCACAGGCAATGAGGAGGCCTGCACTGCACTACACGCTGAGCTCGGTCCTCGAGACGAGGATGCCGTCGGCGTCGGCGTAGAGCCAGTCGCCGTCGCAGATCCTGGCGCCGGCGATGGTGACCGGGGCGTGCTTCTCGCCCATCCCCCTCTTGTCCGACTTCATCGGGTGCGAGCCCAGAGCCCGCACGCCGATGTCGCACTCGTTGATCTCGTCGACGTCCCGGACGCAGCCGTTGATCACGATGCCGGCCCACCCGTTATTCTGCGCCAGCATGGCGATGTTGCCCCCTAGGAGGGCGCGGCGAAGGCTCCCGCCGCCGTCGACCACCAGGACCCTGCCCTGGCCCTTTTCCTCCAGGAGCGCACGGACCAGGACGTTGTCCTCGAACACCTTGACAGTCACGACAGGGCCGGCGAAGAGCCGTCGCCCCCCGTAGATTCGGAAGACTTGCTGCAGCGCGCGGAGCTCCCCGTTGGTGATCATGTGCGAGTTTGCGTCGCAGACCTCCGCGGTGGCCAGTGGCAAGGCTGCCATTTTGGCTTCAGGGCTGCTGCACGAGCGTTGTCAGCACCTTTTCAAGAAAAAACAGCGTTGTCAGCATGAGTAAAGCTGCTCATTCAATTCAATCTAGATAACAACAACAGATTCTTCAAAGATACGTATGCAAATCATGCAGTTGAGCTTATAATACTGCAACAAGGGAGACATCTTGTTCAGTTATATGTAGCTTAACAGTTGCATAGCTCTCAGGCGGATGAAATGCTGGGACTCCATTTAGGAAACAAACATGATGAAATTTCATGCGACTGGAACATCTAAAGGATCATTTTCTTATTAACATACAGGTAAAGTAAATCCTCCATGAAACACAAGCCTGCCTCAGTTGATGAGACGTTAACGTTTTGACAGAAGAAAGGTAACCACCAAGCAAGCCTTTAACACTCACACTTCCTGTTTGCTAATCTATCAGCGTTACTGCATCCTCGCCCTCTCATACGGTCCATCCAAGCCATCATTACTCTTAGAATAAATCTGGGCAACCCCTTACCTTAATATTAATTACGAGAGAAACAGGAAAATGTGGCCTTAGCGATTAGTTGCGATTTCCCGGACCACCGGGCATGATCAAACCAAATCAGCAAAAAAATTAGTCAAGTTCATACTATAAAACAACTCGAACGGACCAGGGGCAGGCGGACTTAGCTCAGTTTATAGTAAGTCAATGGTCTGCAATTTTCAGAAGTTTCGTATCCCCAATTCATCCTAAGCTGAAGAAAGCCATCAGATTGCTTTGCTATCGCAACGGTTATGCCACTCTTTCCGGCAAAGCCACGCTGACAGTGAAAAACGAACTCCAGGGAGCTTCAGTTGGTCGTCGGTGGGTGGGAGGCAAGGCATCAGGTAATAGTGAGTTCTTAGTGTGTGCCATCTGCTTTATAGGAGTTGGTCTGTAATGATGCTACTTGAATCTGCTGGAGTGCCCAGCTGTGAACTTTTAGTTAGGAACAGGATTACAGTTAAATTTCTTCTGGCAGTTACCTTCGGCACCGAAAGATTTTTGCAGATTGGTGCAGCTAAGCCCTATATGGAAGCAGACAAATTAGCCTGACTACATAGGGTAAAATTTCATGTGATTGGAACTGCTAAGAAACATCTAAAGAACTATTTTCTTATTAACATAGGGTAAAATTAAATCTTCCATGAAACACAAAAAACCACCAAGTCAGCTTCAGTTGAGACAGAAGAAAGGTTACCCCCAAGCCAGCCCTTAGCACTCACACTTCCTATTTGCTCATCTACCAGTGTTAGTGCATCAC
The DNA here is from genome assembly GCA_902687465.1 of Secale cereale. Taxonomy (NCBI): domain Eukaryota; kingdom Viridiplantae; phylum Streptophyta; class Magnoliopsida; order Poales; family Poaceae; genus Secale; species Secale cereale. Next base: position 841,736,940 of record LR738714.1, read on the forward strand.
CAACGTTCCTGACCCCCTGACTACAGATCCTCCCAAGTCATCAGTACTCTCAGAATCAATCCGTGCAACCCTTTTCCTTAAAATTAAAGAAGAGAGAAACAGAAAAACGTGGCCTTGCGATTAGTTGTGATTTCCCTGACCACCAGACATGATGAAATCAGCAACAAATTAGTCAAGTTCATATAAAACAAATCGAACGGACCAGGTGCTGGCAGACTAATTAAGCTCAGTTTTATAATACATAGATGGTCTGCAATTTTCAGAAGTTTCGTATCCGTAAGTCATCCTAGACTGAAAAAAAAACCAATCAGATTGCTTCCCTATCACAGTGGCCGTAAGGAGGCAATGTTGACAGCGAAAAACAGACTCCAGGGAGCTTCAGTTGGTCGTCGGTGGGTGCGAGGCAAGGCATCAGGTAATAGTGAGTTCTTGGTGTGTGGCATCAGATATGAATACCCATCTGCTTTATAGGTGTTGGTCTGTGATAGGAGTACTGTGAACTTTTGGTTTCTACTATCAGATAGGAACAGGATTACAGTTAATTTCTGGCAGTTGCCTTCAGCAAGGAAACATTTTTGCAGATTCGTGCAGACAAATTAGTGCGGTGCATATAAATAACTCAAAGTATTTTCTCGAATGAAAATTACTCAAAGTTTGCCTTTGCTTCAGTTTAAGATTCAGAGTAATTAGTACTCCGTAGCACTGTAGTGTGAGTCATGGGAACACCTGTATATATATGCAGAGGAGATCGACAAGACTAATGAAGGACCATGTAGTCGCGCAGTTACCGGAGTGGCCACCGGCGTCAGCGTCGGCGCCTTGCCGTCCGCGCGTGCCTCCCTCGTCCGCTCCGGTCGCCGGCGGTCGTCTCCCTCCGGCGCCGGGAAAAGCAGACTAGCCACTCGACCGCGGCGTCGCGACGGCGGGAGACTGGTGACGGACTAGAGGCTTGGAGGGAGATAGGGCGGCAGCGGAGGAGGAGGTTCCCGGCCGGCGAGCGTGGCTCCGGTCTGCGGTGGATTCGAGCGGAGCAGAGCAACAAGAGGGAGGAGAGGAGACGAGGTGGAGCCCTGCTCTAACATTATCGTGTGGTTTTTTTTCTTTCTTTTCGTTTCTTTTCTTTTCTTTTGTTGACTCTATAAATTGAATGATGGAGGTCCCACCTTCCCAAACCCACACCCAGCCCCACCCCCCCTCCCCCCCCCTCCAACAGACCCAACCAACCTCTAAGAATATGTCAGGAACGAATTTCCGTGACCACGCCCGGGTGGGATTCTTCTATAAAATATGTCCTGAATCCTAGTGCCCATGGATCTCAATTTTTTCGAGATGCTCAGTGAACCATGCGAAGGACCGATTGCTTCTACCTCAGGGGTCCTTTTGCAAAACAAAATTGTATTGGGATGTTATTGCTTTTTTTAATTTGCCACACCACCCCGTCCAATGGGACCCACCTGTCATAATCTTCATCAAAACGGTCAAAGCCGCCACCAGGTAGTGTTTTATGCAAAAAAAAAAGACTCGGAATTAGTGGTTCTGGCACAAAACTGTAGAAGTGCAACCCTAGCCTTCAATGTTGTGGTTTTTTGCAATTCACTCACTCAAAATGGGTTTCAGCTCAACATGATATCATCTCTATGCAGGTATTTACAATCGAGCAAAAAAAAATTTATTGCACACGAACATGTCTAGTTAGTACAATAACTTTTTTCTGAGCAAAAGAGAGGCCACCCCCTCCGATGTCATGCAAAGAAACCATATGGTTTTCTTACATCATCCAGCTGCTACCAACCAATCTAAAATAAGTGGCTCACCTAATGAACATCAACCAATGACTACATATCTCTATCTAATATTAAAGGACGGATCGTTTCTCCACTTTATTTTGTCCATCGAGTTGTTTTCGTACGTCCTCTTTTTTTTTTTCGTCCGTCGCCTTTGCGTTGTGCGGAGAAACCATAGATAACCTGTTTGAGAACGATCGCATGAACCAGCTCACTAGATAACCTGCTCCGTGAGAAACCATAGGAAGCCACCCTTTTATATAGATTGTAAACAAGTTTTGTCAAAAAAGAAAAAGAAAACTTAGAAGCCAGCTCGACCAATCCTACTAGCTGCTTCGATCCAATTCACGAACTCCCTCGCCTAAAAAAACCACGATCTGCCCTTTTGTCCCACCTCGCTCCTTCATATATATATAATCTCAGCAGTTTATATACGTAGTTGTTTGAAGGATCAACAACGGGTACCAAAGAGAACGAATAGAAGAAGAATTAACTGAGAAAGGAAGGGAACAAGGAAACAACCTGTTCAGATTTACCATGAACCGAGAGGAGCTGCAACGACCATGATATTCAGAAAATAGGAGGCTCCACGCGGGGGACGGAGCTCGGGAGGAGAGGAAGGAAGGGAAGGGGGGCGGAGGGGAAGGCACAAAGAGGTGCAGAGGCACGGCTTCCTCGCTGGTGGTGGAGTGGAGCAGCTCCAGGGCTCGCCAGAGGTCCAGCTGGGGCGGATCCACGAGACAACAAGGGCGCCCATGGCCAAGGCTGCCTGAGTTTGCGTTGGGTGCGAGCAGGGGGAGAGGAATGGGCGCGACGCGGAAGAGACGGCGTACCCTCGCCGGACTCGTCAAACGACGACGGCAGCCATGGGAGCCGACCTTGTGGCGCACACGGCGAGAGCGATGCACAGAGCTGGCTGTGTGGGTGTGTGGCGGCGGGCACGGAATGACTTGAACGAGTGGGAGAGATGGGGGGTGGGGAAGTTCAGGCTGGAGCAAAAAGTGGGCCGGCTGCGGCGCAAAGGAAAAAGAAAAGAGAGCCGACCTTTCTAAAAGAAAAATACATTTGGCATGTGGCCTCTCTGAAATATTACAGAGATACACAATTTGAAATGGGTATTTGGAAAACAGAGCAAGGATTTAAAATTATTTGAAAATAACTGGGGTTAAATTGCAAGTGTGTTATGACTGATTCCAAATTAATGAAATCTTTTATTTTTAGCTCCCTAAAAATATTAACAGGCATATGTTATAAAGAAAAATCACCATGTGCATTTCCCTCATTTTGAGGACGTTAAGCCCCTACGGGTTCTGCGTCGTCGCCACCCCGTGCGCACCACGATAACTACCCGTTATGCCGATGGAGGGGAGGAGAGATCAAGCGCTGGAGACACAACGGGAGTAGCGGTCCGGTGGAAGGTGGCCTGCTTTCTCTTGTTGAAGATCTTGGGGGCGAAGAGAAGCCGACGACGTTTGTCGGGGTCCACCATTAGGATCTCCTTCTCATCCATCTCCTTCCATCCGAGCGAGCATATCGTTGGGCTGGGTTCTGGGACGTGGATAGGATCCGGATGGGCACCTAGGATTGAGCCACACGATCCACATCGCGCGCGAGGGTCGTGGTCGCGTGACAAGCAAATTTCAACTGGCATGGCGCCGGCAGGGTGGGGCTTGGATGAAGTGTCGTCGTGGCAGTGAGGGTCCAGCGCACATGCGTAGCACTGCAAACTATACACTTCACTGCTGACGTCAGTTGCCGCCTAATCGACCTCCACGTGAGATGGAAATCCCCATCATCACCTTCGATGTCGATGCCACACGCGAGGCCAAGAGATTCTTTCCTACTACTGTCATCACCTATATCATCGACAAAACTTTCTGTATACCTTGATGAAGTTTTTCTTCATTTATTTCAGATCAGGTAATACGATTTCTGGTTACATTATGTTTTCCCTTCTTGGTTCGTCATCGATGTACCAGCAACTGCTAGCAATCTTAGTCGTGCACAGTGATGCAGATTAGCATTTTGTATAAATTTTGGTCAAATATTATATCTAGCTTTATCTCCCTTGAGCTCTTCTTTTCACACAGGAATCCTAATAAGACTTACATGTCACCTTGTTCTCTATTATTGAGTAATTCTTATGATGCCTTTAAAAAGACTGCTTACGATGACTGATAAATTAATTGTATTGCATTTATGTGCAATTTGGAGCATCAGGTAACCTGTTAGTTCGAAGGTGAAACATGCCCATCATGGGTTGGATTGCAATGCCTATCATTTCATGCTAGATTATTGGTTTGTGTCGTATAGGCGTTTCAACGTTGTAAAACCATAACTGCATGCTACTCTCCCAACGAGATTATTGTTTGTTTCAGATTTTTTTTTATCTCGGCAATTGAGTAACTGTTCTGCACAACAACACAAAATTTGAATTTACACAGATATGTAAGTTTTGGTTGTGGAGTTAAAAGATTAGGGTTGCTGATATAGGTGTGGGGAAAAACTACAGTAGGGGGCCGTCAAGTCTAGCTCGATGAGATGAGTTTTTAAAATTTAAAATTTACAGATTTTTAAGTTTAAAATTCTGATACGCTGATGCGGTTCAATGACATGTGTGTCGTATGGTGGCTGAGCTTACAGTTTTGGGGTTGAACACATTCACAGCGTTGTGATGAGATGAACACTGTGACCACCGCTAGCAAGGGCGAAAAGGAGAATGAGGGGTGACATAGGCGGGATGGGGTGCCATGTTGAAAACTTGAAATAGAGTACATGCATCGAGGAGAAGGGTCAGTCTTAAGCCAGGGTTATTTTGTAGTGGTGTGTAATGTAAGAGCATCTCCAATAGCCGTGCTATACTAGCGCCGCGCCGCAAAAAAGACAATTATAGCGCGCGCGCAACGCGGCGGACAGCTCCAGCTGGCGCGCAAAAACCGCGCGCGCGCTAAAACGAGTTGGGCGCGCTGGCCATAGCCTCATCCCGCGCGGTTAATTTCGGGCGTCCACTTCCGCGCGCGGCAGACTTGAGCGCGCGCGCGAACTCGCCCTTTTCTTCCTCCTTCGCACCCGCGCGCGCCGGCGCCAGCGCCCCTGCCACCATGGACGCGCACACCGGCACCCCGCTGACCCCGCTGTACAGCCGCGACCCCCCCGCCGCCGCCGCTGAAAACCCTAGCGCGGTGAGCGTTGGCGCTGGCGCCGCCGCCACCACCGGAGCTCCGCCGACCGTCGGCCTCGCGTGCAGCCTCTTCTTGCCGCCGCGGATGACCACGCCGACGGGTGGCGTCGCGCCGGCGCCGTCCCGTGCTGCCGCCGCACCGTCAAAGCTCCCCAATGCGTCGGAGCCGAAGAAAAGAAAAACATCCGCGAAGAAGAAGGCGGCGGACGGCTCCGACAGCTCGAAGGCGAAGAAGAAGCTTGCAGGGCGGCGGACGGCTCCGGCATCTACCGAAGCGCCGGCGAGCTCACTAGTTGAGCCGGAGGCCGACGCGCACCACGTGTTCGACGAAATGCCCCCAAGGTGAAAAAATTTCCAACTTATTCTTGTTATTTGTTCAATGCATCATCATATAGATTTCTTATATTTGCATTTGTAGTCTCAACGATGATGCATACATGTCAACTATGGGTGTTGGGTCCAACAATTTTCATTGGTCTCAAACCAATGACATCCATTTGGACGACCATGAGTTTGAGGTGGACGAGGAGGGTGAGGGCATTGTCGAGGTGCCGAAAGGAAGAGCGGGCAATTACACCACCAACGATGACAAATTACTATGCAATACTTGGTTGCAAGTGTCGAGGGATCCATCCGTTGGAGGTGATCAAAGTAGAGATGCTTATTGGGGGCGAATGAAAGAACACTTTGATGCTCAGAACGTGAGTGGAATTGACCGCTCCGAGAGATCACTTCGGTCCCGATGGTCGACAATCAACTCGGATTGTCAAAAGTGGGCGGCTGCACAAAAGGCAGTTGACAAGCTTAACCAAGTGGCACAAATAAGGATGATAGAGTAAGTGGCATCTCATACATGTTCATCATACTTGTTTTTGGTGTCCGAAGTGCTAACTTGTTTTGTTTTTCTTGTAGTACAACATTGCACAAAACTTGTTCAAAGAAGAGACGAGGACAACCAAGAAGGGGAAGATCAAGAAAGGAAAGATCTTTACCTTGCCTCATTGCTATGAAGTGTTGAAGGATGATGAGAAATGGAAGAAGCGTGAAGATTTGGATGATTTGCATTTGAGCAACAAACGCAAGCGCACAATTGAGTTGAATGATGATGAGGAGGAGGATGATGCATCAAGTGATGACGGCAAGAGAAGCCCCACACCCAACTCGGTTTCATACTCGAAACCAAAACGACCGGATGGGTGCAAGAAGGACAAAACCGAAAAGAAGAAGAGGAAAGGAGATGATGAGCTCACAAATGCTATGGAAGCTATTGTGAAGGCAAGAAAAGAAGCGAACGAGGTGAGGAAAATGGCAAGGAACCAAGATGCCGCGGCCGAGGAGAGGAGGTTGGCGGCCGAGGAGAGGAGGGTGGCCGCCGAGGAGAGGAAAGTGGCATTGGAGGAGAGGAAGGTGGGCATGGAGGAGCGAGCTAAGTTGTTGGAATGGGAAAAGCACTTGTTCTTCTTGGACACATCTTTGTTCAATGATGCGCAAATGGAATATGTCAACCTTGCCCGTGAAGAAGTCTTGATTCAAAAAAGAGCCATGATCCGCACAATGGGTGGCGGTGGCCTCGGCGGCATGGGTGGCTGAAAGATCGTGGATGTCGCCTAGAGGGGGGGTGAATAGGCGCTTTGAAATAATTACGGTTTAGGCTTGAACAAATGCGGAATAAACCTAGCGGTTAATTTGTCAAGCACAAAACCTACAACAACTAGGCTCACCTATGTGCACCAACAACTTGCTAAGCAAGATAAACAACTAGGTGATAGCAAGATATATGACAAGAAACAATATATCTATCACAAAGTATAGTGCATAAGTAAAGGGCTCGGGTAAGAGATAATCGAGGCACGCGGAGACGACGATGTATCCCGAAGTTCACACCCTTGCGGATGCTAATCTCCGTTTGGAGCGGTGTGGAGGCACAATGCTCCCCAAGAAGCCACTAGGGCCACCGTAATCTCCTCACGCCCTCGCACAATGCAAGATGCCGTGATTCCACTAAGGGACCCTTGAGGGCGGTCACCGAACCCGTACAAATGGCAACCCTTGGGGGCGGTCACCGAACCCGTACACTTTGGCAACCCTTGGGGGCGGTCACCGGAACCCGTCAAATTGCTCGGGGCGATCTCCACAACCTAATTGGAGACCCCGACGCTTGCCCGGAGCTTTACACCACAATGATTGAGCTCCGAACACCATGGTTGGGGCTATCTCCCCAACGACACCACGAAGCTTCACCACAATGGAATATGGCTCCGAGGTGACCACAACCCTCTAGGGCGCCCAAGCACCCAAGAGGAACAAGCTCAAGGGTACCAAGCACCCAAGAGTAATAAGCTTCTCAACTTCACTTCCACGTATCACCGTGGAGAACTCAAAATGATGCACCAAATGCAATGGCAAGGGCACACGGAGTGCCCAAGTCCTTCTCTCCCAAATCCCACCGAAGCAACTAATGCTAGGGAGGGAAATGAGAGGAAGAACAAGAAGGAGAACACCAAGAACTCCAAGATCAAGATCCAAGGGGTTCCCCTCACCTAGAGGAGAAAGTGATTGGTGGAAATGTGGATCTAGATCTCCTCTCTCTTTTCCCCCAAAAACTAGCAAGAATCCATGGAGGGATTGAGAGATAGCAAGCTCGAAGAAGGTCAACAATGGGGGAAGAACACGAGCTCAAAGGATAGGGTTCATTGGGGAAGAAGAGCCCCTTTTATAGGTGGGGGAAAATCCAACTGTTATGCTCACAGCCCGCACAGAGCGGTACTACCGCTCCAGGAGCGGTACTACCGCTCCAGGAGCGGTACTACCGCTAGGGCATTAGTACCCCTTAGAAAAACAACAGCGAGGAGGCAAAAAGGCCAGAAAACCCGTCGGAGCGGTAGTACCGCTTGACCTCACGGTACTACCGCTAGGGGTAGCGGTAGTACTGCTAAGGGTAGCGGTACTACTGCTTGCGAGCGGTACTAAAAAATTACATCCGTGCCTACCACCGCTGGACTTGTGACGAGTTTTTGGTCCCGAGCGGAAGTAGCCACGGAAGTAGCCGTGGTAGTACTACTCCAAGCGGTAGTACCGCTCCCCAAAGCGGTAGTACCGCTTCCGAAAGCGGTAGTAAAAAATTACTTCCGCTCCTACCCGCGGTAGTACCGCTGCAGCCTTTTCAGTACACCAAAACGACAATAACTTTTGCATACGGACTCCGAATTCGATGAAACCAAGTTTGTTGGAAAGCTAGCGACAAGGGCTAACGCAATCTTGATAGAAATATCAATAAGAAGCAAATTAGAAAAGTCCCAAAAGAAAATGGTGAGAACCCTTCCTCGGATAAGACCGGTAAAACATCCAACACCGAAAACATCATAGAAGACGCATGTGAACTCCGTTTTCGATGAACTCAAGCTTGTCATCAAGATGACCATAAGCTCTAAGACTCGCAAAGAGAACCAAACAAGAACCAAGAAACATGATGCAAGGATGCAATGGTTTGAGCTCTCTACTAACGATACGATCAAGCTACCAACTTGAGAGCCCCCCTTGATAGTACGGCAAACGATCCTATAACCCGGTCTCCCAACTACCACCACGAGACCGGTAAAATAGAAAACCTATCAAGGGCAAACCTTTGCTTTGCACAAAGTCCACTTGAGCTAGATGTAGATGATCTTGACTTCCTCAAGTTGGACCACCTTTCTTGATTGCATTGTCTCGGTGAAGACTAGTAGATTGCTCCCCCAAACTCCACTATGGGTGAGCCACTCTTCGGCATATCTTCACAAGTCCATTGTCACGACAATGGACGGCAAGCTTCAAGCACTTGATTTCTTCGTGATGCTCCACTTGAACTTGCACACCGCAACCTAACCCCACAAAGAACTCTCACGAAGACCATGGGTTAGTACACAAAGCGTGATTGCCAATGCTTACCATACCATAGGATTGCTTGATCCCTCTCGGTACATCTTCTACGCTTTGTGTGTTGATCAACTTGATTCACTCCTTCACTTAGTCTTGATCAACCTTGAATCTTTCCAACACTTCATTTGGATGATGTCTTGAAGGTAAACATGAATGATAACACACTCTTCTTCTTCAAGACATGCTTGCAATAAGCTCAACACTCACAAGACCAATCTTTGGATAATTCCTTAATAGCACCTTGGTCATCACAAACTCTCCTTGAAACCAACAAATGAACTCCAAGAAAAGCCTATGGACAAACCCTTTAAATATAACTCAAGGAAACCATTAGTCCATAGAGATTGTCATCAATTACCAAAACCAAACATGGGGGCACCGCATGTTCTTTCAATCTCCCCCATTTTGGTAATTGATGACAATCACTTTCAAGAGAGTTTATATAAGGAATTATGCATCACCATACCATGCAACAATAATGTATGCGCATGAGATGCAAAAGCTTAGGAACAAAACCAAAGCAAGAAGAGAGAAGAGACAACTCTCTAAACTTCCTCACAAGACTAAACTCTCTGAATCTTCTCCCCCATTGGCATCGATTGCCAAAATGGGCGAAAAACTTAGAAGGTCAATACAAATTGTGTTCCTCCATAAATTATGTATTCCTCAAAATAGAGAGTGGAATGCAATACATATATCCAACTGTAAATACTTGGAGGAAGACAAACTATATTGAGGCCCAAAGATTGCAAAAGAATGATATGCCACAAAGGCATAACAAAGGGAGAAAAACACGCAATCAAGCAATCAAAGGAAACCAATTGAATCAAGCTATCAAAAGATACCAATTGACCCAACTAGACCAATGATCCGACAAGCCAAATGAATAAAAGATATTATGATAAGAGCAAAGGAGTGTTCTAGAGAAACTAGAGAAGCTCCCCATGATTTGTGCACAATTTAGTTTTGTATTTGGATATAATGAGCACAAAATAGGATCATCGCTCCCCCAAGATCAATAGAACCTCACTACATAGCAACGGAGTGTTCTAAAGACACTAGTGAAGCTCCCCATAATTTATGCACTCCTTAGAATATTTTCATTAGGATACCAAGTGCACAAAATAGGATCATCACTCCCCCAAGATCAATAGACACTCACACCAAGTGCAAGTGAGCATGAAGGAAACAAAGCCTAGCACTTGCAACAAACAAATGGTTGAGCAACATATAAAAGAGACAACTTAAGAGTATGCTCAACCAAAATGATGTGTGTGAGTCATGGCAAAGCACTTGAGAAGACTAATGTATGGATGAACATTAAGCATCAATATAGTCTTGAAAGAAAGAGATACTCGGTGCAAGGCCTATCATTCCCACACACAACAAGCAAACGGGTTCACAAGCTCACTAATAAGCATATAAAGAACCTATGCTTGTGACAGCCCGTGGTGAAGATATAAAAGAGAGCGTTATCAAGACGAGGGATACCAATTAATTGGCAAAAGCCTTGTCAAGACAAGCAAGAGACAAAAATATCCTCACCACACAAGAGTGCATCTAGATGCAACAAGATAAGATCCGCACTCAAGGCAAAGGCTTTCACGGAGCCACCAAAGAAAATAAACAAGAACGACAAGGTGGTCGTGAAAGAAAGGATATCTTCTAGATATGTAATTTCTCTCAAGTGTATAAGATTCTAGGTAGATGAAAATCATGATGATATAAATCCACAAAGAATAATGTACACTCGAAATAGTTACAAAAAGGAAGTAAAAAGATATCCACAAGGAAGTCATAATTATACCAATAAGATATTTTGCTTAAACGCATAGCACATGGCTAGATAAGGTCTTATTGTATATACATGAATTCCAACCAAGCGAACATCAAAGACATCACAACTAGCAACAAGGCATCATTGTTGGGATGCTTTGAGGAAGGAAACAAATATCACAAGAAGGAATGACTAACATGCCATGATGCAACCTACACAAGGTTGGTGCAAGAAATGTGTGCATGAAGTAGATGATGATACTTGTTACCGAGATACCATTGGAAGGATGTAGTAGATACCAAATGAAGGTAGATAGTAGTTCATTGATCATCCTAGCTTGACTCCAATAAGCACATGGTGACACCACCTTCCTTTTGAATGAGCCGAGCATCCAATGCATCCCCAATTGTTCCTAGAACAACAACACAAACAAAATGGTACCCAAACTCATTGGGACCAAAGAGTTAGAAACACCAATACATAGGACAAACTCCACAAACATATGTGCATTTATATAAGAAAATAAGTTTCATGCACATCTCATCCAAATTGAGACTAGGTGGAGTTTCCCCTATATATTGGGTTAAAGAAAGAAAGCATGCCAAAGAAAATACATGTAGTAAATATGCATGCTCAAGACTTTCAAGAAACGAAACGAAATGAAAAAGTAATACCAAGTGAAAATAGGATACCGAATGGAGAAATCATAACTTGAAAGATATCTACTTAGAAGATACATCAAGGAATGAGATATCCATTGATACACGCAAAAGGAAAGATATCGCACTCCCAAAAGAGAGGATGGTTCCAAACAAACCAACCCATCTACAAAGTTTCATGATGGCACAAAGTACCAAAAAGAAACGGATTGCCTTCCATCAACACACACTTGATATGGATCACAAGATGAGTGTTCTATAGAGGATATGATAGCTCCCCCAAGAATTGTGCATTAAAGAGAATTTGCATTTGAATACAAAATGCACAAGGTAGGATCACCACTTTCACTATATCTAGAACACTTGACAAAATCAATAAAATAACAAGATCCACAAGTGGCACGGAAGGCAATGGGAGTTGACACAAACTTGGCAAGAGATAAGACAAATAAAACCTAAAGACAATGTAAAGATGATCAATAATTTCCACCACATAAATGATTACCAATTGTCAAAGACAAGAGGTATTTTGGAAATAATTCCCGGTGATAGATAGCAATGATATCCAACATCATCTTCACACCAAACACAAGCAAAATGCAACTTGTAGAGCTAACATGCCACCTAGGAACAACATAATTTATACTATCAACTCTAGGTGACAATATCTCAAATTTACACATTTTCTAGGCTTGTAATATGCACATAGAATATTACTCCCCCATAATGTGATACCAATGAAAAACTTACTAAGATGCAAAAGAGAACCAACAAGAGATAATTAATGGAACATTTAGAATTTGACTTTCTCATGAGAAGACATACCACATAGAGACTAGATAATCTTGTAATATCAATACTAGATGGTATTCCTCATGTACACACATTTATAGGATTGTGAGGTGCACAAAGCACATCAATCCCCCAAAATGGGATGTTCCATTAATCTCTCACAAGAGCCAACTAAGATAAAAGCAAGAAGCACAAAGGCTCAACGCCCGACACACACATACATGATGTGCAAACCAATATACACATACTTGATTTCTCAAGATATACAAATTGGACGCACAACATATACAAACACATGCAAGGAACAAAACCAAAACATGCAAAGGGGCAAGTAACTTTCAATGTAGACAATTTAAGCACGAGTTACCGCAAGGAGGAACATTGGATATAAGATAGAAACCTGATAATCCGAATGACTTGGCTTGAGAGAATATGAATGATGAAGACCCCTTAATTCTTCATAATGTAGCCAAGTCTCCAATGCCATCCAAAACACCTATTGATCAAGTTTGAGCTAGTTGGTCCCCAACCAAGTTGGGTCCTAAGAGGTTAGTCACAATAGGCTTGGCTACCCAAATGGTTCTTTTCTTGACACCACTTTGAGTACCAAAAAACTTGGCAAACACATTGCCAACATTATCCTTCCCAAGAAAATAGACATCATTAATAATAATTGGGTTGGATAAGTTACCACTAGTGCATGAAGAAGCAAGGTGACCCTTCTCACGGCATAGGTAGCAACATCTACTCTTCACTTTCTTCTCATTTGATTTCTCAAAATGAGAAGCATTAGCATGAGTCTTCTTGGGAAGCGGCCTTTCTCCAACTTGCGGTTGAGCACGAGATTGAACTTGTGGCCTCTTCCCTTGTTGCTTGTCACTAATGGCCTTCTTCTTCAATGGGCAAGATCTAACATGATGTCCTTCAATTTTGCACTTGAAGCAAATAATCTTGGCCGAATTCTTGAGTTGTTCTTGGCCCTTCTTCTTATTGCTCTTGGATTTCTTCTTATTGGAGTTGAATCCAAGACCACCTTTGTCATTGGGGTATTTTTGCACACTCAAGATATTGTTGAGTGTGGACTTCCCTTCATGACACTTTTCCAAGTCTTTCTTCAAGGAAGAGACTTGGGCCATGAGCTCTTTGATTTCCTCTACATGGTTAGTATCAACACAAGTACTAGAGGAAGTATAGGCTTCATTGTTAGAGCAACAAGGCAAGGAAAGCAATTCATCACAAGATGTACCAATGTTATGCATAGATGAATTACGAGGACTAGCACATGGCAATATAGCATTTTGACTAGAAGTAGTGCTAGCGATCACATGAGACTCACTAGATGTTACCTTGATGATCACAGCCTCATGAGCTATCTTTAGCACATTATGGGATACTAGAAGATCATCATGAGAGCTTGTGAGCTTTACATGACTTTCTTCCAATCTCCCATAATTGCTAGATAGCAACTCAAGTTGAGCCCTTAGCTCAACATTCTCCTTCAAAATAGATGCTTCACTAGAAATAGAGTTAGTAGCACAAGCATCATCAATAATAGCAAGAGGAGAAGGCAACTTGGCAAGCTCTTTAGAATATGAAGCTTCAAGTTGAGCATGAGACTCGGTGAGTTTGATGAGCTCACTCTTAATGACCCTTGAGCCATTTTTGAGGTGATCAAAATCCTCAAGGAGTTTAGCATGTGCAACTTCAAGCTTCTCATTTTTAGTTTCAAAATCATTAGCCACCTCGAGAGCTCTATCACGGGATTCCTTTATTCTAGATAGTTCTAGAGCAAAAGTCTCCTCAAGAGATTCCTTGGTGGTTTTTTCAAGTTCAAGAGCTTGCGAGAGGTCGGCGATCTCATTAGCGTAATCACGCTCATGACCTTCCATTTTCTCAATGGTGACCTCATGCTCCTCTAGATGAGATTCCAACTCCTCTATATATTTCTTGCCCTCAATGGCAATAGACATGATTTCCATGAAGTTGGAACGAGCAATTTTATTCTTATGAAGAGCTTTAAAAATCATTTCCCCCTTAATTTTTAAGGAGGCAACATTATCATTTTCTACATCATCATCATTGTTATCATCACTATCATGACAAGATATATTGGGGTTCAAAGTGGGAGATACCTTTGAAGCCTTAGCCATAAGGCAAAATGCAGTAGATGATGATGTAGGATCCCTTGAAGCACCATTCAAGACTACATCTTGTTCCATGGGGTGTTGGGTTTCCTCTACATTGTTAGCACAACAATTCGAGGGAATAGATGCATTTTTATCATGGCAACAAGACATAGCAAGCATATCATCATGAGTTTTAGTCAAGCAATTTCTACAAGATATGCAAGGACTATCAACACAAGCATGTGAAACATGTAGGGTGCTCGAAGTGTTAAAGTCCAAAGAAGATGCATTGCAATAAGATAGTGATGAAGGATCATCCACAATAAGCATACTATCATCATTGCAATGACCAACACTACTCACCATATCATTACCTTGTGGCAAACCATTCCTACAATTCTTGGACACACCATATTTATCTTGAAGCTTTGTCCACAACTCATGAGCATCAAGAATGGCATGAGTTGAAATATAACTACATTGCTCAAAGCATCAAAAAGCACATTAGAAGCTTGAGCATTGAGATAAGAGTTTTTCTCATCCTCTAAAGATAATCTTTGTGGATCCTTTGGAGGAGAAAAACCCATATCTACAATTCGCTCTAAATTTGGGTCCATGACCCTAAAGAGATTAAGCATGCGAATTACCCAAATATCAAAATTTGTGCCATTGAAACTAAGAGTGTCAGAGAATCCTAAACCCCTAGTCGACATCCTTACTCTCTAGGCGGTTAAGCCCTATAAAGAGAGACGAGGCTCTGATACCAATTGAAAGATCGTGGATGTCGCCTAGAGGGGGGGGTGAATAGGCGCTTTGAAATAATTACGGTTTAGGCTTGAACAAATGTGGAATAAACCTAGCGGTTAATTTGTCAAGCACAAAACCTACAACAACTAGGCTCACCTATGTGCACCAACAACTTATGCTAAGCAAGATAAACAACTAGGTGATAGCAAGATATATGACAAGAAACAATATATCTATCACAAAGTATAGTGCATAAGTAAAGGGCTCGGGTAAGAGATAACCGAGGCACGCGGAGACGACGATGTATCCCGAAGTTCACACCCTTGCGGATGCTAATCTCCGTTTGGAGCGGTGTGAAGGCACAATGCTCCCCAAGAAGCCACTAGGGCCACCGTAATCTCCTCACGCCCTCGCACAATGCAAGATGCCGTGATTCCACTAAGGGACCCTTGAGGGCGGTCACCGAACCCGTACAAATGGCAACCCTTGGGGGCGGTCACCGAACCCGTACACTTTGGCAACCCTTGGGGGCGGTCACCGGAACCCGTCAAATTGCTCGGGGCGATCTCCACAACCTAATTGGAGACCCCGACGCTTGCCCGGAGCTTTACACCACAATGATTGAGCTTCGAACACCATGGTTGGGGCTATCTCCCCAACGACACCACGAAGCTTCACCACAATGGAATATGGCTCCGAGGTGACCACAACCGTCTAGGGCGCCCAAGCACCCAAGAGGAACAAGCTCAAGGGTACCAAGCACCCAAGAGTAATAAGCTTCTCAACTTCACTTCCACGTATCACCGTGGAGAACTCAAACCGATGCACCAAATGCAATGGCAAGGGCACACGGAGTGCCCAAGTCCTTCTCTCCCAAATCCCACCGAAGCAACTAATGCTAGGGAGGGAAATGAGAGGAAGAACAAGAAGGAGAACACCAAGAACTCCAAGATCAAGATCCAAGGGGTTCCCCTCACCTAGAGGAGAAAGTGATTGGTGGAAATGTGGATCTAGATCTCCTCTCTCTTTTCCCCCAAAAACTAGCAAGAATCCATGGAGGGATTGAGAGATAGCAAGCTCGAAGAAGGTCAACAATGGGGGGAGAACACGAGCTCAAAGGATAGGGTTCATTGGGGAAGAAGAGCCCCTTTTATAGGTGGGGGAAAATCCAACTGTTATGCTCACAGCCCGCACAGAGCGGTACTACCGCTCCAGGAGCGGTACTACCGCTAGGGCATTAGTACCCCTTAGAAAAACAACAGCGAGGAGGCAAAAAGGCCAGAAAACCCGTCGGAGCGGTAGTACCGCTTGACCTCACGGTACTACCGCTAGGGGTAGCGGTAGTACTGCTAAGGGTAGCGGTACTACTGCTTGCGAGCGGTACTAAAAAATTACATCCGTGCCTACCACCGCTGGACTTGTGACGAGTTTTTGGTCCCGAGCGGAAGTAGCCACGGAAGTAGCCGCGGTAGTACTACTCCAAGCGGTAGTACCGCTCCCCAAAGAGGTAGTACCGCTTCCGAAAGCGGTAGCAAAAAATTACTTCCGCTCCTACCCGCGGTAGTACCGCTGCAGCCTTTTCAGTACACCAAAACGACAATAACTTTTGCATACGGACTCCGAATTCGATGAAACCAAGTTTGTTGGAAAGCTAGCGACAAGGGCTAACGCAATCTTGATAGAAATATCAATAAGAAGCAAATTAGAAAAGTCCCAAAAGAAAATGGTGAGAACCCTTCCTCGGATAAGACCGGTAAAACATCCAACACCGAAAACATCATAGAAGACGCATGTGAACTCCGTTTTCGATGAACTCAAGCTTGTCATCAAGATGACCATAAGCTCTAAGACTCGCAAAGAGAACCAAACAAGAACCAAGAAACATGATGCAAGGATGCAATGGTTTGAGCTCTCTACTAACGATACGATCAAGCTACCAACTTGAGAGCCCCCCTTGATAGTACGGCAAACGATCCTATAACCCGGTCTCCCAACTACCACCACGAGACCGGTAAAATAGAAAACCTATCAAGGGCAAACCTTTGCTTTGCACAAAGTCCACTTGAGCTAGATGTAGATGATCTTGACTTCCTCAAGTTGGACCACCTTTCTTGATTGCATTGTCTCGGTGAAGACTAGTAGATTGCTCCCCCAAACTCCACTATGGGTGAGCCACTCTTCGGCATATCTTCACAAGTCCATTGTCACGACAATGGACGGCAAGCTTCAAGCACTTGATTTCTTCGTGATGCTCCACTTGAACTTGCACACCGCAACCTAACCCCACAAAGAACTCTCACGAAGACCATGGGTTAGTACACAAAGCGTGATTGCCAATGCTTACCATACCATAGGATTGCTTGATCCCTCTCGGTACATCTTCTACGCTTTGTGTGTTGATCAACTTGATTCACTCCTTCACTTAGTCTTGATCAACCTTGAATCTTTCCAACACTTCATTTGGATGATGTCTTGAAGGTAAACATGAATGATAACACACTCTTCTTCTTCAAGACATGCTTGCAATAAGCTCAACACTCACAAGACCAATCTTTGGATAATTCCTTAATAGCACCTTGGTCATCACAAACTCTCCTTGAAACCAACAAATGAACTCCAAGAAAAGCCTATGGACAAACCCTTTAAATATAACTCAAGGAAACCATTAGTCCATAGAGATTGTCATCAATTACCAAAACCAAACATGGGGGCACCGCATGTTCTTTCAATCTCCCCCATTTTGGTAATTGATGACAATCACTTTCAAGAGAGTTTATATAAGGAATTATGCATCACCATACCATGCAACAATAATGTATGCGCATGAGATGCAAAAGCTTAGGAACAAAACCAAAGCAAGAAGAGAGAAGAGACAACTCTCTAAACTTCCTCACAAGACTAAACTCTCTGAATCTTCTCCCCCATTGGCATCGATTGCCAAAATGGGCGAAAAACTTAGAAGGTCAATACAAATTGTGTTCCTCCATAAATTATGTATTCCTCAAAATAGAGAGTGGAATGCAATACATATATCCAACTGTAAATACTTGGAGGAAGACAAACTATATTGAGGCCCAAAGATTGCAAAAGAATGATATGCCACAAAGGCATAACAAAGGGAGAAAAACACGCAATCAAGCAATCAAAGGAAACCAATTGAATCAAGCTATCAAAAGATACCAATTGACCCAACTAGACCAATGATCCGACAAGCCAAATGAATAAAAGATATTATGATAAGAGCAAAGGAGTGTTCTAGAGAAACTAGAGAAGCTCCCCATGATTTGTGCACAATTTAGTTTTGTATTTGGATATAATGAGCACAAAATAGGATTATCGCTCCCCCAAGATCAATAGAACCTCACTACATAGCAACGGAGTGTTCTAAAGACACTAGTGAAGCTCCCCATAATGTATGCACTCCTTAGAATATTTTCATTAGGATACCAAGTGCACAAAATAGGATCATCACTCCCCCAAGATCAATAGACACTCATGTTGGAAATATGCCCTAGAGGCAATAATAAATTGGTTATTATTATATTTCCTTGTTCACGATAATCGTTTATTATCCATGCTAGAATTGTATTGAAAGGAAACTCAGATACATGTGTGGATACATAAACACCATGTCCCTAGTAAGCCTCTAGACGACTAGCTCGTTGATCAATAGATGGTTACGGTTTCCTAACCATGGACATTGGATGTCGTTGATAACGGGATCACATCATTAGGAGAATGATGTGATGGACAAGACCCAATTCTAAGCCTAGCACAGATCGTGTAGTTCGTATGCTAAAGCTTTTCTATATGTCAAGTATCTTTTCCTTAGACCATGAGATTGTGCAACTCCCGGATACCGTAGGAATGCTTTGGGTGTACCAAACGTCACAACGTAACTGGGTGGCTATAAAGGTGCACTACAGGTATCTCCGAAAGTGTCTGTCGGGTTGGCACGAATCGAGACTGGGATTTGTCACTCCGTGTGACGGAGAGGTATCTCTGGGCCCACTCGGTAGGACATCATCATAATGTGCACAATATGTGATCAAGGAGTTGATCACGGGATGATGTGTTACGGAACGAGTAAAGAGACTTGCCGGTAACGAGATTGAGCAAGGTATCGGTATACCGACGATCGAATCTCGGGCAAGTGCTATACCGATAGACAAAGGGAATCGTATACGGGATTGATTAAATCCTTGACATCGTGGTTCATCCGATGAGATCATCGTGGAACATGTGGGAGCCAACATGGGTATCCAGATCCCGCTGTTGGTTATTGGCCGGAGAGTTGTCTCGGTCATGTCTACATGGTTCCCGAACCCGTAGGGTCTACACACTTAAGGTTCGATGACGCTAGGGTTATAGGGAAAGTATGTACGCGGTTACCGAATGTTGTTCGGAGTCCCGGATGAGATCCCGGACGTCACGAGGAGTTCCGGAATGGTCCGGAGGTAAAGATTCATATATGGGAAGTCCTGTTTTGGTCACCGGAAAAGTTTCGGGCGATATCGGTAATGTACCGGGACCACCGGGAGGGTCCCGGGGGTCCACCAGGTGGGGCCACCAACCCCAGGTGGCTGCGTGGGCTAAGTGTTGGAAATATGCCCTAGAGGCAATAATAAATTGGTTATTATTATATTTCCTTGTTCGCGATAATCGTTTATTATCCATGCTAGAATTGTATTGAAAGGAAACTCAGATACATGTGTGGATACATAGACAAACACCATGTCCCTAGTGAGCCTCTAGATAACTAGCTCGTTGATCAATAGATGGTTACGGTTTCCTAACCATGGACATTGGATGTCGTTGATAACGGGATCACATCATTAGGAGAATGATGTGATGGACAAGACCCAATCCTAAGCCTAGCACAGATCGTGTAGTTCGTATGCTAAAGCTTTTCTATATGTCAAGTATCTTTTCCTTAGACCATGAGATTGTGCAACTCCCGGATACCGTAGGAATGCTTTGGGTGTACCAAACGTCACAACGTAACTGGGTGGCTATAAAGGTGCACTACAGGTATCTCCGAAAGTGTCTGTCGGGTTGGCACGAATCGAGACTGGGATTTGTCACTCCGTGTGACGGAGAGGTATCTCTGGGCCCACTCGGTAGGACATCATCATAATGTGCACAATATGTGATCAAGGAGTTGATCACGGGATGATGTGTTACGGAATGAGTAAAGAGACTTGCCGGTAACGAGATTGAGCAAGGTATCGGTATACCGACGATCGAATCTCGGGCAAGTGCTATACCGATAGACAAAGGGAATCGTATACGGGATTGATTGAATCCTTGACATCGTGGTTCATCCGATGAGATCATCGTGGAACATGTGGGAGCCAACATGGGTATCCAGATCCCGCTGTTGGTTATTGGCCGGAGAGTTGTCTCGGTCATGTCTACATGGTTCCCGAGCCCGTAGGGTCTACACACTTAAGGTTCGATGACGCTAGGGTTATAGGGAAAGTATGTACGCGGTTACCGAATGTTGTTCGGAGTCCCGGATGAGACCCCGGACGTCACGAGGAGTTCCGGAATGGTCCGGAGGTAAAGATTCATATATGGGAAGTCCTGTTTTGGTCACCGGAAAAGTTTCGGGCGATATCGGTAATGTACCGGGACCACCGGGAGGGTCCCGGGGGTCCACCAGGTGGGGCCACCAGCCCCAGAAGGCTGCGTGGGCTAAGTGTGGGAGGGGACCAGCCCCAAGGGGGCTGGTGCGCCCCCCCACCAAGTCCCAGGGCGCCTCCAAGAGGGGAAGGGGGCAAACCCTAGGGCAGTTGGGCCCTAGGGCCCAATAGTGGTGCGCCTCCCCCTCTCTCCCCCTTGGCCGCCCCCCTAGATGGGATCTAGGGCTGGCCGCACCCCTAGGGGTGGGAAACCCTAAAGGGGGGCGCAGCCCTACCTCCCCCCTATATATATGTGAAGTTTAGGGCTGCCCAGAACAAGTTTTGACCTCGGTCGATTGGCGCAGCCCTACCTCTCTCCCTCCTCGTCTCCCGCAGCGCTTGGCGAAGCCCTGCTGGAGTCCCGCGCTCCTCCACCACCACCACGCCGTCGTGCTGCTGTTGGATGGAGTCTTCCCCAACCTCTCCCTCTCTCCTTGCTGGATCAAGGCGTGGGAGACGTCACCGGGCTGCACGTGTGTTGAACGCGGAGGCACCGTTGCTTCGGTGCTAGGATCTTCGGCGATCTGAATCGCGGCGAGTACGACTCCATCAACCGCGTTCTTGAACGCTTCCGCTTAGCGATCTACAAGGGTATGTGGATCCAACTCTCCTCTCGTAGATGCATCTCCTAGATTGATCTTGGTGAGCGTAGGAAAATTTTGTTTCCCATGCAACGTTCCCCAACAGTGGCATCATGAGCTAGGTTCTTGCGTAGATGCTTTCTCGAGTAGAACACAAAAGGGTTTGTGGCGTTGATGTTTAAATTGCTGCCCTCCTTAGTCTTTCTTGATTCAGCGGTATTATGGGATGAAGCGGCCCGGACCAACTTTACATGTCCACGTACATGAGACCGGTTCCATCGACAGACATGTGACTTTTGTTGCATAAGATGGCTGGCGGGTGTCTGTCTCTCCTATCTTAGTTGAATCGGAATAGAACAAGGCGGTCCTTGTAGAAGGTTAAATAGCAACTTGAATATCACCATTGTGGTTTTGCGTAGGTAAGAAGCGTTCTTGCTAGATACCCATAGCAGCCACGTAAAACATGCAACAACAAATTAGAGGACGTCTAACTTGTTTTTGCAGGGTATGTATGTGATATGATATGGCCAATGACATGATGAAATATATTTTGATGTATGAGATGATCATGTTGTAATAGTTAACATCGACTTGCATGTCGATGCATACGGCAACCGGCAGGAGCCATAGGGTTGTCTTTATTTTTTGTATGACCTGCGTGTCAATCCTTAAGCGCTTTGTAATGCTTTACTTTATCGCTAAACGGTAGCAATAGTAGTAAGAGCATGGTGGGGCGCCGACAACCCCGATGGCAACACGATGATGGAGATCATGATGATGGAGATCATGGTGTGGCGCCGGTGACGATGGAGATCATGCCGGTGCTTTGGAGATGGAGATCAAAAGCACGAGTTGATGGCCATATCATGTCACTTATGATTTGCATGTGATGTTAATCCTTTTATGCATCTTATTTTGCTTAGGACGACGGTAGCATTATAAGATGATCCTTCACTAAAATTTCAAGATAAAATGGTGTTCCCCCCGAGTGTGCGCCGTTGCGAAGGTTCGTCGTTTCGAAGCACCACGTGATGATCGGGTGTGATAGACTCTACGTTCGCATACAACGGGTGCAAGCCAGTTTTGCACATGCAGAACACTCGGGTTAGACTTGACGAGCCTAGCATGTACAGACATGGCCTCGGAACACGGAGGACCGAAAGGTCGAGCATGAGTCATATAGTAGATATGATCAACATGTTGATGTTCACCATTGACACCACCTCATCTCACGTGATGATCGGACTTGGGTTGGTGGATTTGGATCATGTCACGCTCGGATGACCAGAGGGATGTCAATTTGAGTGGGAGTTATAAGTAATTTGATTAGTTAAACTCACTTATCATGAACAATAGTCTAAGTTGACTTTGCAAATTATGTTGTAGACCAATAACTGCGTTGTAGCTCCCTGTTTAATACGATCCTAGAGAAAGACTGAGTTGAAAGATAATGTAAGCAAGGATGCGGACTAGGTCCGTAGTCCGAGGAGTGTCCTCACTGCTGCACAGAAAGCTTACGTCTTTGATGCACCACTCGATGTGCAAACCCCTACAACGTTGTCTGTGGATGTTGTGAACACCTGACAGAGACGTCCTGATGACTACTTGATAGTTTAGTGCACCATACTTCACGGCTTAGAATCGGGATTCCAATGACGTTTTGAACGCCATAGAACATATGAGATGTTCTAAGAGCTGAAATTGGGATTTTAGGCTCATGCCCGTGCTGAGAGGTGTGAGACCTCTGACAAGTTCTTTTGCCAAAAAGATGGAGGAGAATGGCTCAACTAGTGAGCATGTGCTCAGAATGTCTGGGTGCTGAAATCACTTGAACCAAGTGGGAGTTAATCTTCCAGGTAAGATAGTGGTTGACAGAATTCTCTAGACACTATCACCAAGCTACTAGAACTTCGTGATGAACTATGACATGCAAAGGATGGAGATGATCCCGGTGCTGTTAGCGGTTCTTAGTACCGCAAAAGTAGAAATCAAGAAGGAGCATCAAGTGTTGATGGTTTAGCAAGACCACTGGTTTCAAAAGGGGCAAGGGCTAGAAGGGAAACTTCATGAATGGCAAACCTGTTGTCGCTCTGATGAAGGAACCCATAGTTGAACCCAAACCTCGAGACTAAGTGCTTCGATTGTAAGGGTAACGGTCACATGGTAGCGGAACCACCCCAAATACATGGTAGATATGATAGCTGGCAACTTCAACAAAGTATATTTGATATACGTGTTATTGATGTGTACCTTAGTAGTACTCCTTGTAGCACCTTGGTATTGGATACCGGTTCAGTTGCTATTATTAGTGACTTGAAGCAAGAGCTACGCACTGAACGGAGACTAGCTAAGGACGAGGTGACGATGTGTGTTGGAAGTGTTTCCAAGGTTGATGAGATCACCATCGCACACTTCCTCTATTTTCGAGATTGGTGTTGAACCTAGATAAATGTTATCAGGTGTCTACGTTGAGCATGAAAATGATTAGATCATGTTCATCGCAATACGGTTATTCATTTAAGTAAGAGAATAATGGTTATCCTGTTTACATGAATAATACCTTTATGGTCATGCACCCAATGGTTCGTTGAATCTCGATCATGGTAATACACATAATGATAATATTAATGCCAAAAGATGTAGAGTTAATAATGATAGTACCACTTTCTTGTGGCACTGCCGCTTAGGTCATTTTGGTATAAAATGCATGAAGAAACTCCATGCTGATGGACGTTTGGAGTCACTTGATTTTGAATCGCTTGACACATGCGAGCCATGCCTCATGGGCAGGATGACTGAGATCTCGTTTTCAGGTACAATGAAACGGGCAAGTGACTTATTGGAAATCATACATGCTGATGTATGTGATCCAATGAGAATTAAGGCGTGTGGTGGATATCGTTATTTTCTCATCTTCACTGACGATTTGAGTAGATATGGTATATTTACTCAATGAAGCAAAAGTCTGAAACGTTTGAAAGGTTCAAAAAATTTCAGAGTGAAGATTAAGAAACATCATAACAAGAAGATCATGTTCCTACGATTTGATCAAGGGGATATTATCTGAATTATGAGTTTGGCAATCACTTGAGACATTGCGGAATTGTTTCGCAGTTGAAGTCCCCTGGAACACCACAGCGTAATGGTGTGTCCGGACATCGTAATCGAACCTTATGAGATATGGTGCGATCTATGGTGTCTCTTACCGATCTACCGCTATTATTTTGAGGTTATGCATTAGAGACAGCTGCATTCACTTTATATATAGGACACCATCTAAGTCCGTTGAGACGACGTCGTATGGTTTGGCAAGAAACCAAAGTTGTCGTTTTCTTAAATGTTTGGGGCTGCGATGCTTATGGCTTCAGCCAGGAAAAGCTCGAACCCAAAGCGGACAAATACATCTTCATAGGATACCCAAAGGTAACAGTTGGGTATACCTTCTATCTCAGATCCAAGGACAAAAATGTTTGTCGCTAAGAACGGGTCCTTTCTCGAGAAGGAGTTTCTCTCGAAAGAATTGAGTGGGAGGAAGATAGAACTTGATGAGGTTGTCGAACCCTCACTTCAACCGGAGAGTAGTGCAACACAGAAAGATGTTTCTGTGGAACCTACGACAGTTGAAGAGGATACTAATGATAGTGATCATGAAGCTCCAGATCAAGTTGCTATCGAACCTCGTAGGTTGACAAGGATATGTACTACTCCTGAGTGGTACGTTGATCCTGTCTTAGAGGTCATGTTGTTGGACAACGATGAACCTACGAACTATGGAGAAGCGATGGTGGGCCCATATTCCGGCAAATGGTTAGAAGCCGATAAATCCGAGATAGGATCCATGTATCAAAACAAAGTATGGACTTTGGTGGACTTGCCCTGTGATCGGCAAGCCATTGAGACAAATGGATCTTTAAGACTAAGACGGACATGGACGGTAATGTCACCGTCTATGAAGCTCGACTTGTGGCGAAGAGTTTTCCACAAGTTCAAGGAGTTGACTACGATGAGATTTTCTCACCCGTAGCGATGCTTAAGTCCGTCGGAATCATGTTAGCATTAGCTGCATTTATGAAATCTGGCAGATAGATGACAAAACAAGTTTCCTTACCGGTTTTCGTAAGGAAAGGTTGTATGTGATACAATCAGAAAGGTTTTGTCGATCCTAAGGATGCTAAAAGATATGCTAGCTCCAACGATCCTTCCATGGACTAGAGCAAGCATCTCGGAGTCGGAATATACACTTTGATGGAGTGATCAAAGTTTTTGGGTATGCAAAGTTTGGTGGAAACTTGTATTTGCAATAAAGTGAGTGGGAGCACTACAACATTTTTGATAAGTATATGTGAATGACATATTGTTGATCCGAAATGATGTAGAATTTCTGGAAAGCATAAAGGGTTGTTTGAAATGAGTTTTTCAAAGGAAGACCTGGATAAAGCTGCTTACATATTGGGTATCAAGATCTATATAGATAGATCAAGACGCCTGATGATACTTTCAAAAGATCACACACCTTGGCATGATTTTGAAGAAGTTCAAAATAGATCAGTCAAAGAAGGAGTTCTTACCTGAGTTGTAAGGTGTGAAGTTGAGTAAGACTCAAAGCTTGACCACGGCAGAAGAAAGAGGAAGGACGAAGGTCGTCCCCTATGGTTTTGTCATAGGCTCTATACGATATGCCATGCTAAGTACCGCACCTGATGTGTGCCTTGCCACATGTCTGGCAAGAGGGTACAAAGGTGATCCAGGAGTGGATTACTAGATAGTGGTCAAAATTATCCTCAGAGGAATAAGGAAATGTTTCTCGGTTATGGAGGTGATAAAGAGTTCGACGTAAAGAGTTACGTCGATGCAAGCTTAACACCTATCCGGATAACTCTAAGTGGAGATACCGGATACGTATAATGGAGCAACAGTTTGGAATAGCTCCAAGTGGAACGTGGTAGCAGCATCTACGATATGACATAAGATTTTGCGAAGAACATAGGGATCTGAATGTTACAGACCCGTTGACTACAACCTCTCTCACAAGCATAACATGATCAAACCCAGAACTCATTGAGTATTAATCACATATTGATGTGAACTAGATTACTGACTCTAGTGAACTCTTGGGTGTTAGTCACATGGCGATGTGACCTGTGAGTCTTAATCACATGGCGATGTGAACTAGATTATTGACTCTAGTGCAAGTGGGAGACTGTTGGAAATATGCCCTAGAGGCAATAATAAATTGGTTATTATTATATTTCCTTGTTCACGATAATCGTTTATTATCCATGCTAGAATTGTATTGAAAGGAAACTCAGATACATGTGTGGATACATAAACACCATGTCCCTAGTAAGCCTCTAGACGACTAGCTCGTTGATCAATAGATGGTTACGGTTTCCTAACCATGGACATTGGATGTCGTTGATAACGGGATCACATCATTAGGAGAATGATGTGATGGACAAGACCCAATTCTAAGCCTAGCACAGATCGTGTAGTTCGTATGCTAAAGCTTTTCTATATGTCAAGTATCTTTTCCTTAGACCATGAGATTGTGCAACTCCCGGATACCGTAGGAATGCTTTGGGTGTACCAAACGTCACAACGTAACTGGGTGGCTATAAAGGTGCACTACAGGTATCTCCGAAAGTGTCTGTCGGGTTGGCACGAATCGAGACTGGGATTTGTCACTCCGTATGACGGAGAGGTATCTCTGGGCCCACTCGGTAAGACATCATCATAATGTGCACAATATGTGATCAAGGAGTTGATCACGGGATGATGTGTTACGGAACGAGTAAAGAGGCTTGCCGGTAACGAGATTGAGCAAGGTATCGGTATACCGACGATCGAATCTCGGGCAAGTGCTATACCGATAGACAAAGGGAATCGTATACGGGATTGATTGAATCCTTGACATCGTGGTTCATCCGATGAGATCATCGTGGAACATGTGGGAGCCAACATGGGTATCCAGATCCCGCTGTTGGTTATTGGCCGGAGAGTTGTCTCGGTCATGTCTACATGGTTCCCGAGCCCGTAGGGTCTACACACTTAAGGTTCGATGACGCTAGGGTTATAGGGAAAGTATGTACGCGGTTACCGAATGTTGTTCGGAGTCCCGGATGAGATCCCGGACGTCACGAGGAGTTCCGGAATGGTTCGGAGGTAAAGATTCATATATGGGAAGTCCTGTTTTGGTCACCGGAAAAGTTTCGGGCGATATCGGTAATGTACCGGGACCACCGGGAGGGTCCCGGGGGTCCACCAGGTGGGGCCACCAGCCCCAGAAGGCTACGTGGGCTAAGTGTGGGAGGGGACCAGCCCCAAGGGGGCTGGTGCGCCCCCCACCAAGTCCCAGGGCGCCTCCAAGAGGGGAGGGGGGCAAACCCTAAGGCAGTTGGGCCCTAGGGCCCAATAGTGGTGCGCCTCCCCCTCTCTCCCCCTTGGCCGCCCCCCTAGATGGGATCTAGGGCTGGCCGCACCCTAGGGGAGGGAAACCCTAAAGGGGGGCGCAGCCCTCCCTTCCCCCTATATATATGAGGGGTTTTGGGGCTGCTAGAGACACGAGAACATCTCCCTCTTGGTGCAGCCCTACCCCTCTCCCTCCTCGTCTCTTGCAGCGCTTGGCGAAGCCCTGCTGGAGTCCCGCGCTCCTCCACCACCACCATGCCGTCGTGCTGCTGTTGGTTGGAGGTTTCCCAACCTCTCCCTCTCTCCTTGCTGGATCAAGGCGTGGGAGACGTCACCGGGCTGTACGTGTGAAGAACGCGGAGGCACCGTCCGTTCGGTGCTAGGATCTTCGGCGATCTGAATCGCGGCGAGTACGACTCCATCAACCGCGTTCTAGTAACGCTTCCGCTTAGCGATCTACAAGGGTATGTGGATCCAACTCTCCTCTCGTAGATGTGCATCTCCTAGATTGATCTTGGTGAGCGTAGGAAAATTTTTGTTTCCCATGCAACGTTCCCCAACAACTCACACCAAGTGCAAGTGAGCATGAAGGAAACAAAGCCTAGCACTTGCAACAAACAAATGGTTGAGCAACATATAAAAGAGACAACTTAAGAGTATGCTCAACCAAAATGATGTGTGTGAGTCATGGCAAAGCACTTGAGAAGACTAATGTATGGATGAACATTAAGCATCAATATAGTCTTGAAAGAAAGAGATACTCGGTGCAAGGCCTATCATTCCCACACACAACAAGCAAACGGGTTCACAAGCTCACTAATAAGCATATAAAGAACCTATGCTTGTGACAGCCCGTGGTGAAGATATAAAAGAGAGCGTTATCAAGACGAGGGATACCAATTAATTGGCAAAAGCCTTGTCAAGACAAGCAAGAGACAAAAATGGGTGCACCTCCGGCCGCCATGAGAGGCATGGGTGGCTTTGGAGCACCCTCCAACGCTATGGGAGGCATGGGTGGCATGAGTTTTGCTTCTCTCATGGGAGGCATGGGTGCACCTCCGGCCGCCATGGGAGGCATGGGTGCACCTCCGGCCATGAGTGGAATGTCTTTCGATGTGCCTCACACACATACCCATGAAAATGCCGTTGAAGAACTTGCCAAGACCGTCGGAGCTACACGTGATGCGGTGCGTGATGAAGTTAGGGAGGAAGATTCATCGGCGGAAGAAGAGGAAGAATCGTCGGCGGAAGAAGAGGAAGAAGACGAGGAAGATGGTTGATGTGTTTATATGTCTTGAACTTTGTTGGATGAACTTGTATTTTGAACTTGGTTTGCATTTTGAACTTGGTTGGATGAACTTGTGGGCATGAGTTTTATTCATCAACTTGTTTGTGTTAAATTTCACATGTTCATTGCATTTTGATTGAATGTTTCAAACTATTTTGTGTCCAAATGCCATATTTGGCGCTGCTGGAGCGGAGCGCGCGCGCTGCATTTTAAAGCTGCTGCTGGAGCCAGCGCTGCGCGACGCGGCAAACATGTTTTTTAGGCGCGGCGCGAAGCGCGGCTGTTGGAGATGCTCTAATGTTGTCCTTTCTCCCGTAGCAACGCACGGGCATGTTTGCTAGTTCTACTCATAAATCGATGGCAACCCGGAAAGGAGAACTGAGCACAAAGCTGCTTTCTCGAAGAACGCCCCTTGTCGAAAAACAAAAGCTGCAAAGCACAAGTGAGCATCAAAGATTTTATTTTCTTTTCAAAAAGGAGGTTATCCCCGGCCTCTGCATCAAAAAGATGCATTCGGCCAAAGTGAGCATCAAAAATGACACCTGGAAGGGAGAACAGAGAATCGGAGGGCAGAGCCTTCACCAGACAACAACAAGAGATTGTAAATAGTTATGCTTTGTTCAATTGCACACACAGAATACATGTTCTTCACTTTGATAAACACAAAATAAGATGGGTGGTGGTTGAAATAAAGATATATTCGAAACATGCATCTCAAGTGAGATCTTAATCATATCAGCAACATGCATGCCGATCAAGGCAAGCTACGTGTTGGCCTGCTCCCTGTTGGTGCTGGGACATCAAGGCTTGAGCTGTCTTCATCCTCCGACTTGCCAACATGATATATTAGAAGCCACACGACCAAAGATTTAAATCGCCGGCGAAAAGACAGCGATCGCGGCGCTATCTCCGCATGTAATCCTCCCCGCGATTTGTTTTGTTCCCAAAATCGCGGGAGATCGCGCCGCAATAGCCGGAGATCACGCTGTTTCCTTGTTAACAATCGCGGGAGATTTTCCTGGCGCGATTCCCTCTCGCCCGCGATTTAAATCTTTGCACACGACCGTGATGAATTCGCCGCCATTGCCGAGCTGCCTGGCATGGGAATCCAGTTTGCAGTTCTGTGCAGAATAGCACAACATTTCGACCCACACCCCAAATATAACTTGTAGCAAGTCAGGCTTGTTCGACTCCAAGACGACAAGCTCCGCAGCAAGGTGAACTGCGTAGTCTATAACAAATTCACGAGAACCTGCAGCCTGTGTTTTCCCACCGACCAGGGAGAACTGAAAACAGATAGTAAGTAGGTCGATATATATATAAGCTCCCGCAAGATTTCCAAAATTTACGATCAAGAAATTTGAAGTTGAATAAATAATAACTTAAATTCAAGAAATATCAGTGTATACCTCTCCCTTGAGTATAGACCGAGCAAGTTCGTGCTGTTGTACGATCCTGCAGGAGTCATTGGGGCCCTCATGGTGGAACAATTCCTTTAGCATGCAGCGCCAACTCTTTTTGGGTGATGCAGCATTTGGCCGGCGTAAGTTCCTAGGTAACATGTTGAGCGAATGTGTACACCATTTCCCGTGCAAATTTTTGCGGGTCTGATTATACAGGGCATGGCGAATAAGGCCGGGCAGCATGGCGGGTTTCGCTACCAGCAGGAACATCATGTAATTGGATAGCACCTTGACTGCCTCAACTAGCTTTTCCTCATGCTTTACCTTGGATTTAGACAAGTAGATATCAGTAGCAATGTGCCAAATAAGGATGCTCCGGTCAAGGTCAATTTTCAGACTCCAGTGACTCCATTCTGCACGATCCTCGCTTAGTCCCCTGCTCTCCAGTATGTGGGCGCCTCTTGAGTTCCTCGAGTCTATGTGTGGCAATGTCTTGAAGATAAGATCCTTGACATCTGTCTCTGAGATGTCGGCGGTGCCCGAGAAATGCAGTCTGCTCCACCAGTCCTCGAGCCCCACCATTTCTGCCAGTCTGCTGCCTAGATCGGTCTGCTCATGTGTGCACAGGTGGAACAAGTTATACTGCCCTATGGAGCCCGACCACCTTCTATTTCTTGTTGCATGCACACGTCGGCGAAGAGATTTGAGCAAGTCTAGGAGCGGTGTCAGAAACATGTCGCGCAACAACATACACATCCAGGATGACCCTAATGTCCGAGACACTGATATGATCTCCACGATCAATGCCCCAATCACCAAAACATAGGTGATGGCAACATCAGCTCTGCTGTAACCCAACTTGTTGCTGAATTCGAACAGCACGAGTGCAGCGATGGTTAAGGCAAGAGAAATTATACGGATGCAACAGCCATACCATGTGTGGATTACCGCCGCCTTGGTGTATGTTGAATATATTTGTATAGGCAATATATCGCATGTATATGTAGGATCATTTCCTACCTAGTCCCGCCTCTAGTTTCCTTGTATAGCCCAGGCCGTGGACCACTCCTTGTATATATATACGTGCGTGTATGCACCCAAATCAATTGAGAGTTGCATTGCCAAACAATATGGTATCAGATTCCTTTCCACGATCCTATTCCTAAAGCTTCCGCTCCTGCCGCCGCCGCGCCCCTAGGCCGCCGCCGCCGCACCACCGCCGCCGCGCCTCTAGTCGCGCCGCCGCCACACTCTTCCCGCCGCCGCTGCCTCCATACAGCCGCCGCACCTCCTCCCCGCTGCCGCTGCTTTCTTTCAGCCGCCGCACCACCACCTCCCTTCATCGCCATGGCCTCACCAAGATCATCCGCCTCCGGCTCCAACCCATTCGCCGGCCCCGATCCCGTCATCATCCGCGACATCGACATCCACCGCCGCGTCCCCGTGTGCCTTGATCACTCCACCTCCGCCTACTATGCCTGGAAGACATACTTCAATCTAGTGTTCCGCGAGTATCATCTCCATGATCACGTCGACGGTTCCGTTGATTCCAGCCGCATGCATGATGATGCTGAGTGGATGACCATCGATGCTACACTCATTCGTTGGTTCTACCTCATCATCTCCCGCGATCTCTTCCACACGGTGGTCACCGACGGGGATGACGCCCTCGCCGTTTGGACCAAACTCAACGGGCTCTTCACCGACAACCAACTCCAACGGCGGGTTTTTCTTCAGCAAGAATTTTTTGGGTCTCATCAACTTGATTCGTCTATCGATGATTTTTGCATGCGTCTCAAGAAACTTGCAGATGAGCTCCGTGACCTTGGCGAGATCATCTCCGACGAACTCCTCCTCAGCACTCTCACCGCCGGGCTCAATGAGGAATTCGGCAACGCCGCTTCAAACCTCACCTTGATCCCGGAGCCGACTTTTCCGAAGGTCGTGGCTTATTTGCGGTTGGAAGAGCGTCGCATGAAGATGGCCAAAGCCAGGGCCACCCACACCGCCCTCCACGCTGGGACGTCCCGCGGCGGTCCGCCACTGCCGTCCTCCCAGGCGCCTCCGGCACCGCGGTTCCCTCCGCCGGCGGCCACCTATGGCCAGCACCCGCACCCCGTGGCGGGCTTTCCCCAGCCACCGGCGCCCCAGCCTGCCCCCTCTGATCGCCGCCGTGGTGGGCGTCGCGGTCGGAAGGGCAACGGCCAGGGCGGTCCGCCCCGTCAGCAGCAGGCCGCCGCGCCCTGGGCCGCGGCCCAAAACCCATGGACGGGGCTGGTCCATGCGTACAGCATGCCTGTACCCCGCCCGCCCGCTCCTGGCCTTCTGGGCCCGCGCCCGGCCTCTCATCAGGCGATGTTCGCCGCTCCCCAGGCGCCGTACGCAGCGCTCCCGCCAGCGCCGTACGTCGCGCTCCCTCCGGCGCCCCATGCCGCGGCGCCCTACGCCGCACTGCCGCCGGCTTCCTACACCGCGGCGCCATACGCCGCCCAGCCTTCGGCGCCTCCTCTTCCGCCGGCTCCGTGGGATCCCGCACTGCTTGCGGCTCTTCACTCCGCCCCCTCGCCGGCCAACTATACGGGTGGCGGCGACTGGTATATGGACACCGGCGCCACCGCTCATATGGCTGCCAACCCTGGTACTCTTCATACCTCCTATCCAGTTGCCACTTCCAACCGTATTACTCTCGGTGATGGATCATCACTTCCCATTACGCATATAGGCCATGCTTATTTTCCATCTACATCCACACCGATATCTTTGTCTAACATACTTGTGTCTCCCCATCTCATTAAAAATCTTGTTTCCGTTCGTTCTCTTACTCGTGACAATCCCGTTACCGTTGAATTTGACATGTGTGGTTTTTCTGTCAAGGATGCCCGTACCCGGATGGTGCTTCACCGATGTGATAGCCCCGACGAGCTCTACCCGGTCCACCCACCCACCTCCACCAACACCTCTCCGGTCGCCCTCTCCGTCGGTGTGGACCTCTGGCACGCTCGGTTGGGCCATCCCAACGACAGCACTCTTCGTCATATTCTTCGGAGTTTTTCCTTCACTTGTAATAAGACCGACGGTCACACTTGTCATGCATGTCGTCTAGGCAAACATACTCGTCTTCCTTTTGGCACGTCATCCTCGGTTGCATCGTATCCGTTTGAACTACTTCATAGTGATGTGTGGACTTCTCCAGTTGCGAGTAATACAGGCTATATTTACTATCTCGTCATTTTGGATGATTTTTCGCACTATGTGTGGACCTTCCCGTTACGGCGGAAATCCGACGTTCTTTCCACCCTCACCGCATTTTATTCATATGTCATCACACAGTTTGGTCGCCCCATCCATGCCATCCAAACCGATAATGGGAAGGAATTCGACAACCTTGCGGTTCGCAATCTCCTCGCCACACATGGGACGATTTTTCGTCTCACTTGCCCTTATACCTCGCAACAAAACGGGCGGGCCGAACGGGTCCTACGCACTCTTAACGATTGCGTTCGCACCCTACTATTCCATGCTAATGTGCCACCCCGTTTCTGGCCCGACGCCCTCGCCACCGCATCACTTCTTATCAACATTCGGCCATGTCGTGTTCGCGGCAACTTTGCACCGCACCACCTGCTTTTTGGGAGCCCACCATCTTACGACGATCTTCGCATCTTTGGGTGCCTCTGCTACCCTAGCATCGCCTCCTCCACCCCTCATAAGCTAGCTCCACGCTCTCTCGCATGCATCTTCTTGGGCTACCCTCCCAACACCAAGGGCTACCGATGCTACGACCCGATCTCCCATCGTGTTTTCACATCTAGACACGTTTACTTTGATGAAAGGGTTTTTCCGTTTCAGCAGGTGCCACCGTCTGACTCCTCGACGACTACACCACCGGCTCCTGGACCATCGACATCGGGCTCTCTTGGTGTGCATGCGCGCCCTCGAGCCCACCTTGGGCCGCCTCCTGGCTTTGGCCCGCTGCCCCGCTCGACGGCTACGAGCTCGAGGCCCAGCCCCGCGGCTTCGGTCGACACTCCGGCGTCCCCGACGTCCGCCTCCGCAGCGACGGCTGCGTCGGCGCCTGCATCACCCTCCGTCGGCTCTCCGGCGCCGGCTTCTCCAGCGGCCTCAGCCGCAACGACCGCGCCGGCCTCTCCGGCGGCCTCGGCCGCGCCGACCACGCCGGCCTTCCCTACGCCCGGGTCGGCTTCCTCAGCACCCGGGTCATCCGGGTCCGCGCCGGTCTCTTCGGCGCCCTCGGACAGTTCGGCCGCAGCGGGCTCTTCATCGGCCTCGCCCGCTGCCGCCCCGGACTCTCCACCTCATCGCATGGTGACTCGCGCCCGGACTGGAGCGCTCCGCCCGAGTCAGTGGTACTCCGCCGACGAGTACCTTCTCGCGGCCTCCACCTCGACACCCTCACCTCTCCCATCGTCGGCTCGAGCGGCTCTTCGTGACCCTCATTGGCTTGCCGCGATGCAGGAGGAGTTTGATGCGCTTCAGCGCAACCGCACCTGGCAGCTGGTGCCTCGGCCGCCGCATGCTAATGTGATCAGCGGCAAGTGGGTCTTTCGGCACAAGACTCGACCTGACGGGACCCTCGAGCGATACAAGGCTCGTTGGGTCGTTCGCGGTTTCCGCCAGCGTGCGGGTGTGGACTTCACCGACACTTTCGCCCCGGTTGTCAAACCGGGCACCATCCGCACCGTCCTGCAGCTGGCGGTCTCTCGCGCCTGGCCCGTCCACCAGATGGATGTCTCCAACGCGTTTCTTCATGGCCATCTTACCGAGCAGGTCTACTGCCAGCAGCCTATCGGCTTCGTCGACGCCACCCAGCCGGATCACGTGTGCCTGCTCTCGCGCTCGCTCTATGGGCTCAAGCAGGCCCCTCGTGCATGGTACCAGCGTATTGCCGCCTTCCTTCAGCAGCTTGGTTTCCAAGCTACTCGCTCGGATGCTTCTCTGTTCGTGTACCAGCACACCAGTGGGACGGCCTATCTACTGCTCTACGTCGACGACATCATCCTGACCGCTTCCTCGGCCGAGCTTCTTCGCCAGCTCACAGCTCGCCTCGGCACCGAGTTTGCCATGAAGGACCTTGGTCCTTTGCACTACTTCCTCGGGATCGAGGTGGTACGGCGTGCCGATGGGTTCTTTCTTCACCAGCAGCAGTACGCCCACGAGTTGCTCGAGCGCGCCGGCATGCTTAATTGCAAGCCTGCACCTACGCCTATCGACACGAAGGCCAAGGTCTCCGCTCTTGAGGGTACTCCGGCACCGGATGCCGCCTTCTACAGGTCCATCGTTGGTGCTCTTCAGTACTTGACGCTCACTCGGCCCGACTTGCAGTATGCCGTCCAGCAGGTGTGCCTCCATATGCACGCTCCGCGTGACTCTCACTGGTCCCTGGTGAAGAGGATCCTTCGTTACATCTGCGGCACCATGGCTCTGGGCCTCACGCTGACAGCGTCATCCTCCACCGACCTGGTGGCCTACTCAGACGCCGACTGGGCTGGCTGCCCCGACACTCGCCGCTCCACCTCCGGCTATTGCGTCTACCTCGGGCCCTCTCTCATATCGTGGTCGTCTAAACGACAACCCACGGTGTCCAGATCGAGCGCCGAGGCTGAGTATCGCGCTGTGGCCAATGCTGTGGCCGAGTGCTCCTGGTTGCGGCAGCTTCTCCAGGAGTTGCATCTCGGTGTGGCCAAGGCCACCGTTGTCTACTGCGACAACGTTTCTGCAGTCTACCTCTCCGCCAACCCCGTTCATCATCGTCGCACGAAGCACATCGAGCTCGACATCCACTTCGTGCGTGAGCAGGTGGCTCTCGGACACATACGAGTCTTGCATGTTCCCACTGCTCAGCAATTCGCCGATGTTATGACCAAGGGTTTACCGACGACTCAGTTCGAGGAGTTTCGGTCCAGTCTATGCGTCACAGATGCCGTATCGACTGCGGGGGGGTGTTGAATATATTTGTATAGGCAATATATCGCATGTATATGTAGGATCATTTCCTACCTAGTCCCGCCTCTAGTTTCCTTGTATAGCCGAGGCCAGTGGCGGATCTAGGATTTGAAATTACCCGGGGCGAATTTCTAACGAAAATGAAAACTTGAAGGCATAATACAAGCAAATAATAAAAACTAGAAAATTAATTGGCCAAGAATACGCATTCAGACAAGACAATCAATACAATGAATTGTTCAAAGGAGTACGTGAAAAATATATAACGTAAAAATTTATATAAAGTATAACTTCCAAAAATTAGGCTAACGTAACTACTAGTACAAAATAAAGAATGATAGAGCAACAGAGGATAAGACTATGGTATAGCCAAGAACCTGCTCCTTGTTGTCTCTGTTGGCTGCTCACTTGCTGTTTTGATCGGGGCGTGTCGCCAGAGTGAATCCGTCTCTTGTGCGACGGCATCGATAACAGGCAGACTCGCTTCTCCTTCTTCATCCACCATCATCGGTTGGACGGACCTGCGCAGGCCGTGGTGAGGCGGCGATGGATGGCACCGCGTCAAGGACGCAAGGCAGAAGGGGCGTGATTGCGTGAGGCGTGATGATCAGATCCACGATCGATCGGATAGGAGTATGTGTACAGAAGCTAATGGACTCATCTTCTTTTTTACTGGGCTTACTTGACAGGCCCATATCTAAATCTTCCAACGAATCGTTACCTGGCCTTTCTGGCTATCTTTCCTGGCGAAACGTTTTCCCCCTTCCTTCGTCAAGCTCGCGCTCATCTGAAACCTTCGACTAAATCTGCTCGCCTCCCATGGTGTCCATCCGCCAAAACCAGTAGGGGTACCCTAGGTTTCCAAAGTTTACCCGGGGCGACCGCCCCTACACGACCCCACGCTGGATCCGCCCCTGGCCGAGGCCGTGGACCACTCCTTGTATATATATACGTGCGTGTATGCACCCAAATCAATTGAGAGTTGCATTGCCAAACAATAGTGTAGAGGGTGTCATACATCAGGGACAGCTCCATCTCTACCAACTTGTGCAAGTCTTCCCCACCGAGACGATATGCGTGCAGCCACTTACATGAATCATTGGGCCCGACAATGGTACCGCCAAAGAGGTGGATGCACATCGGGAACATCATGTAAGCGGCACCCAAAACCTCCTCCTCGTTATCTCTTCGATCTGCCAAACCATCCGGCATAGCAAATTCAGAAACAAAACCAATCCTTCTACTCTCGCTCTGTGTTGACGTATAATGTGCTGCCTAGTCTCTTCCATCAGATCGGTCTTTTGGTTGCATTGGCTAGAGCGTGCACTTCTACATGGTATCAGAGCCAAGAGGTCTCAAGTTCAAGACCCGGCTGGCGCAATTAAATTTGCAGCCCACTTTCGGTCCACGTTTAGGCCTGAGGGAGCCACACGTGAGGGGGAGTGTTGACGTATAATGTGCTGCCTAGTCTCTTCCATCAGATCGGTCTTTTGGTTGCATTGGCTAGAGCGTGCACTTCTACACTCTGGAGTCTGCCCATGCTACCGTGCTTGAGTGCCCATGTCCTCTCGCCATACTTGAGGACACCGACGATGAACATCATGATGGCGGCTCGTCGGAGGAGCAAGGTCTCACTACCGGCAACATACCTATAAAGGACATAAGCAGCTGCGAGGGCCTGCACGACAAGAGTGAGCATGTGCCGGAGCCAGAGCCGGCTGTCCTCGAGGGCGTAGGCGGTGATGTTGTCCGGGCCACCAAGGTGCACCAGCAGGAACGGTGCCCAGAAGGCCACGAGCTGGTGCCCCCGTGACGTGCTGCTGGTCACGGATAGGTGGCCAAGAGCATATATTGCCGTGGAGTCGGCTAGGAGGTACACCAGCCAGAGGAGGAGCCTCATCACAGTGGAGCCTCCACGCCGCCGGATCCCGGCAAACAACAAGAGGAAAACTTGAAATGTGAAGCTGAGGAGGACCAGGTACTGAATCGCCCATTCGTTCCACAACTGCACAAGTTGTCCCTCTTCTACAGCCGCCATTGCTACCTCTCCTCCCTTCAATGTTTGACCGTGTCTGTTGAATAACAACTAAACCTTGTTAAGCGCATCTCCAATAGATGGTCCAAATTTTGGTGTTCCAAACCGGTGATGGTCCAAATTTGAAGCACCAAAAAGTGGTTTTTACATTTCTGAAAAAGGCTCAACTCCAATAGATGGTCCAAAATGGAGATGTAAAAAAAAAAAAAAGCAACTCCTACAGATGGTCCAAAACGAAGATTAAAGCGACCAACTAGTTACCATTTTACTTGCTGTTCTTCATTTTAAAATCTCCATATATAGTGTTACTTACAAAATGTGCTACTTATATTAAAATTGTAATGTTTATTTGCAAATACCTTCAAGGATCTATTTAATTTTAATAATACAGCAATATTTATGTAGCAATCTA
Organism: Secale cereale; assembly: GCA_902687465.1. NCBI lineage: Eukaryota > Viridiplantae > Streptophyta > Magnoliopsida > Poales > Poaceae > Secale > Secale cereale. Next base: position 841,775,699 of record LR738714.1, read on the forward strand.
CATGGCACTCTTGAATCTGTTGGCACTTGGCAGTCAAATTTAAAAAGTTCGACACGGCAAATCCTATGATGGCAAGTAAAAAAGAACAGAGAAAGTAAATAAGGTAAGGTAGGATGACTCACATTACAAAAAGTAGGCACGTACAAACGTAGCAAACACTACGCAGAACGTGAGCTGCTGGCAAAAGGCAAACTCTGTGGAAGTGTGGAAGAGCACAGAAGCGTTTGCCAATCTCACTGCTATATATTGTTGCATAAACGCTAGGACCCAAATACAATCATGCATCTCAACATTACATATATTTGGCGCTACATACTTCAGTTTATTTCATAAATATTACTCCAACAGGCAAGACGTGCACTTTACAAAGAAGTCTTCTCCTGAAATGAGGCCAACCCGAAACTCTTAGAAAATGAAACTGCATGCTCAAGTCTTCTCCTGAAATTAAAACAAGAGGTCTAATGAGGAATAATGGACAGGCTGGGTCAACTGTGTGACAGCGTGATGCATGTTCACTTCTAACATGCTTCTTTGCGCACTTTGGGGAAAAAAGACTGAGTCCAGTTTCTAACTATTATGGTCTGCATAATAAGGTAAATCAAATGATAGATCACGAACCACAAGAAGGCCCCAAATTAACTAAATGAGGATAATCAGCATCTGACAGACAAAAAACATAAAAACTCCAATACAGCCACACGACAAAAAATTAATCTTTGGGAAAGTAGTGGCTCCACCCACCTTTGGTGTACCGCGTAAGAAAACATAGCAAAACACATCAAAAAGTTCTGAAACTTTGTGGGAATGTTCGCCAACAAATGTTATGGGCGCTTGCAAAGTTTGATGGTGAAATAACTTTCGAGGAGCTATGTACAAAAAAGACAAAATCACTGAAAAGTATTCAGTGATTTTGTCTTTTTGTACATAGCTCCTCGAAAGTTATTTCACCATCAAACTTTGCAAGCGCCCATAACATTTGTTGATGGTCACAAAGTTTCAGAATTTTTCAAAATGTTTGCTATGTTTTCTTGCGTGGGTGCACCGAGTTCGGGTGTAGAAAAACCACAACTCATAATCTTTTTACAAACCACTTATGTTCTGAGTCTAACCAAATGATGTGATGAGCACAACAATGGCTGCATCATGGCGCTAAAAAACAGAGAGCATTATGGCATGGATGTAATGTCATCCTAACCCAATAATGCAACCCATGCATGTGACATCAGAACATGTAATGTCACTTTGGCCAGCAACCCTCTGTACTTGAAGCATGTTGTGTTTGGCTATACATGTTCAACTGATTCGGGGCATTATACGGGGTCTGCTATAGATACTCTTACCAGCTGAGAATGTTTTAGCTGTCGGGAGTATTGTTCGGTGGGAACCTCCGTTGGGAAACACTATTTATGTCTCGCTCAGGCACTAGATTTGTGATTCGAGAATAAAAAAAAGGTCCGAATTTCTGTTGCATCAATTAATTAATATCACTGCCAGCAGCACAACTAGCTTCATCACATTCTAGTGCACTTTAAAAGACTACATATGGAGCAAAATGAGTGAATCTACACTCTAAAATTTGTTTATATACATCCGTATGTAGTTTATATTGAAATCTCTAAAAATACTTATATTTAGAAACAGAGGGAGTAGCAGCTAGGTAGCCATGACGGCCCATGATGCTTCCTTTTTAGCTCATACGCAGCCATAGTTGGTGCTACATGCTTTAGTTTATTTCACAATCATCTTCATGTGCACTTTCTAATGAAAAGGGGCCAACTCCAAGTCCTAGAAAAAGAGAAGGCATACTCAAGTCTTCTCCTGAAATAAGAAACAAGTGGCTGAGTTAGCAATAATGGACATGACAGACTGGGTCAACTGTGTGACAGCGTGATGCATGTTCACTTCTAACATGCTTCCTTGCGTAATTTGGGGGAAAAAGATTTTTTCCCAGAAAACAGAAGGAAATGAAAAAGACAAGTTGTGTGTTGCTTGACGTACTGATCTTAGAGCATTTCCAGCCGTTGGTACCTCCAAGAACATCACCGAACCAAAAAAGTTGGTGTCTTGGCGGTCATCCGGCGGAATTCGGCGAAATAAAGTGGGCATCTTCCCAGTCACAGCCGACCCCAAGCAAAAGTTTGTGAGGAGAATGGTTAAGTGGGTCAAGATAAAGGACATGTGGTGAGACACGATTCGCCGAAACTTCCGCCGGCGTCCCCAGGAGACCCCCAGCGCACTGGGTTTCGCCTGAGTTTGCCGGCGCTATTTTGACATCCCGGGGGGCGTTGGGGGCGTGGCTGGACTGTTTTTCGGCGAAAAGCGCCGTCCGAGCCTAAAACCGAGCCTAAAAAAGTGTCCTGGGAGGCGTCTTGGGGGCGCGGCTGGAGATGCTCTTAATTTACTGAGCCTAGTTTCTCAGTATTTGGGTCTGCATGCATAAAGTAAATCGAACCAATATTCACTAGAAACCACTCCCTCCATTCTACAATATTTGATGTTTTACATAAGGACACAATCCTGAAGATGCGGGTTTGAACGGTACTCTTATATAAATATGTCAGTATGATTCAAACCTTTTTACATAATTATGAAAAAAAATTCATGAAAGAGCACATTTTGGTAGTTTCCTAGATCACAATATAATCTTGTTCCCCAACGGCCAACCAGAGCATTTGAATACTCACCCGTTCCAAGATACGGTGAATTTCAATTGTTTCCCAACTGAGCTCCTACTTGCCCAACCCAATTCACCCCGCTCAGATCGGATCAGGCAACTCGCTCATGTATGGCTCTTTGCTTCGATCGGATCGATTTCACCGCCCATCTTTTTTCCAGCGCATTGCAGCGCGGTCGCCCAGTGTCCTGCCCAGTTGGAGCAGCTGCCAATACTGCCTCCGCTCTACCTAGATCATCCCATAGTTCCATCTGTGCAATGAATCGATTCGACGACATCTTCCACATACATGCGCGTCCCGATGAACGACCTTAGCTCAGACGTGTCTCACTCTGCCGCTCGAAGCTCGGTTGCGCAGCTAGACACCGCCTATTGTCATTAGTGCAGAACCGGGCTTTACCATCGGTTCGCAGGGGCCTTTAGTAGTCCCCACTCTTTAGTGCTGGTTCAGCACGAGCCGTCACTAAATTCCCACCACGTGGCACGAATCTGGGCTGGGGGCAGGGAGGCCTTGGGGGGTTTTGGTTTTATTTTTTATTTTTCCTTTAATTTTGTGTTATCAATTTAATTTAGATATTGTTTTTACATTATAATGAGTTGTTGAATCACTATGTGAAAGTACCGCGGATTAGCTAGTTTAAAGTGGACATGGAAATCGTCCTATAAGTGATCAAGTATATGCCATATATATATTACTTGATCACTTAGGACGATCCATATCCACTTCAAACTAGCTAATCCGCGTCTCTCGTAGTGATTTAACAACTCATTATAATATGCGATTTCTTTCATAAATGATATAATAACTCATCATCATCATCATCATATTAATATAAAAACTCCTGCATCATATCATCACCAACAGTACTATAGCTAGCTAATGATCATCATAGTAGTCATTACCACTATTTAATCATCATAGTCATTACCGCTATCTAATCATCACCAACTCTAGCTTAAAGAAAAAACATTCACTTGTACCAGAAGCAAAGATATCATCGAGTTCAACATGGTCATGAGATTATAAGCGTTCATAAGACCTCAAAGGAAATCACTTTGAGATTAAGTTCAGGACGAAGAACACATACATGAGAGGACAAGTACTAAGAGCATGAACTAGCTAATCACTCCTGCTGATCTCTCTCAGGTAAAATAGCATAGAACATGTGTAGCTCTCCTGATTCATCATATTGGAGCATGCAGATAAACCTGTCTCCTAATCGTGGGATGCGCTTTTGATTACTGCCCCCTAGTACTTCTCTGCGATCGTTCAAAATTTTGCTCCAGTCTTTCACTATTAAGCATTGTTCGGTTTTAGAAATCCCGAATGCACTCATGTGCACTGTAGGATATCTTGGCTGTAAGCTTACAATTGACATGCGACCTTTATTACCGATCCACTGAGGCACAACTGTTATCGGGAGTCCCTGTTAAAGAACATCATATAGTAACATACTTAGCAATGAAGTTTAGCTTGAAAAATAATGTATGCAAAAGTTGTACCGAGGACAAATAGTAAAAATATTACCATCTTGCGTAAATAGACGTGACCGTAGTTCAATACGAACACTATTGGTCGCACATTTTGAGTACTAAGATTTTCAAATTCAGTAAAATAATTTCTCTTGACAACATCAAGATCTTCAAGCCATGAAACATAATGACTTATCTCCACACAATTTAGTTCAGCCCCGGGACAGTGGACGATCCTGTCTACGAAGCGCTGGACATGTTTGCTTGAATGGAAATAAGCTGTCAATATAAATTAGTTGTCAGCTATTTATGAATACAATATCGAAGACATAAATATGGTTGAGAAACTCACATAATGGTAGAACTGAAGATGTCTGGACATCGACCCAAATGTCTCTATTACCTTCAATATCATCTTCCGGACGAATATCAAAGGTGATAAGCATATCAGGCTCAAATGCATAAGGCTTGCATAGTGCTTGCCAAGTTTTGCATTCAAAATAGGTGTACGTGTCTGCATTGTATAATTTGACGTCGAAGGTATAACCATGCTCGGTCTTCAAATAAAGTCCCTTTACCTCCATAGTTTTGTTAGGACTGAAACCTATCTTATCCAAGACAAAAATTCTTGCATGGCAGGGGATACGCTAGTAGAATAGTGAAAAATTTAAATTATAAGTTGAAGCAAATAGTGAAAATTTAAAATTACGAAAAAAGACTTGTCGTTGTGACTTACTGTATCCACTTCGAAGGTCTCATCCAACTAGATGCTGAAGTGCTTATCATCAACTAGGAAATTTTTGTCGCACATACCGCGCTGGTCTTCGCAGTGTTCACACATAACGAAATCGTTTTCGTTGTTAGAGGACATTTCCTATGTTCATAGGTGAAACATATGTTAATAAACACTTACTAGTTCAATTAATTCAATCAACTAGTTCAATTAATTAATACAGCTAAAACCACTAATAGGCAAAACTAATTAAATCATCTCTTGCGTCCGTACATCATCGAATATTATCACTAATACATCTCGAATATTATCATACATATAACATCACTAATTAATACAGCTAAAACCCTAGCAAACGACGGGTATCGGCGCGGGCGGTGGACACCCAAAGAGAAGGAACCATCACAGGATCATAGCTCCAGTGAGATCCCTGAAGAACTTGCCAGGTATTGTCGAATCTGCCCTCCAACGCAACCATGTAGCGACGGATGTGCTCGTCCTCCTCGCTGACACGGTGACGTACAACCTCCGCGGGTCCTCAAGCCTCCGCACCGTCACTGGCCCTCGCGCCCGCCACCAGAGAAGGTTCGGGTCAACAACGGGCTGGCTCCTCACCAAGCTGCGCCCCCCGGAAGAAAGCACCTCCCAGTACCAGCCCGGCGGAGCCCAGTCCCGAACAAGACCCCTCTGATCAAGCAGGCCTCCGCTGAATCGACGACGAGGATGCGGGATAGGCATCGTCGACGTCAATCCGGGAATATTGCTTGAACTAAAAGAATAAACTAGTTCTATTAATTCAACTAGTTCTCTATTAATTCAACTAACTAGTTCAACTAATAAGCACTTACTATAAAAAAAAATGAACTAGTTCTTACTAAAAATAAACTAGTTCTTACTAAATAACTACATTCTATCACTAAAACTATAAAAAACTATAAAAACAGAAAATTCATCTAACATTTATATAACTAAGTAACATTTTTAAAATTCATCTAACATTTGTATAACTAAAACTATAAAAAAACTAAAATCTAATTATAATGTGTGTGTGTGTGTGTGTGTGTCTGTACGGGGGGCGGCAGGGGGCTCACAGCGCGGCGACGATCGGCGGCGGTGGCGGCTAGCAGACGCGCGGCGAGAGCAGACGCACGACGATGACGGGGACGGGTCGGGGGGCGACGGCGACGGTGGCGACGACGACGACGGGGGCGGCGACGGCGACGGCGACGTGGACGGCAACGAGGACGACGCGGGACGAGCCGGGGGCGGCGACGGCACGCGTGCGGGGCGGCGGCAACGTCGAGAGGAGCGAGATTGAGGGAGAAGAAACTGAAATTTTGGCAAGTGCGGTTTATATAGAAGAGGCCTTTAGTACCGGTTGGAGCCACCAACCGGTACTAAAGGTCAATTTTGGTTAGGCGAAGTGGCGGGAACTGAAGGCTTTAGTCCCGGTTGGTGGCTCCAACCGGTACTAAAGGCCACCCCTCTAGTACCGAGTGGAGCCACGACCCGGTACTAAAGGGGTGCGCTGGCAGAGGTGATGTGCGGCAAGTTTAGTCCCACCTCACCGAGCGAAGGGCAGCCGCACTGGTTTATAAACCCAGCCGCGGCTGCTCCTTCGAGCTCCTCTCTAATGCAGGCTTCTGGGCCTAACTTTGCCGCGCTGCCCTGTGAGCCTGCTGGGCCCTTATGGGCCTGCAAATTCATGCCCAAGGCCTTGCAGGCCCACTTGGTAGCGCGCAATTTTTTTTATATGGTATTTCATTTTATATCTAACTAACATTTCTATATCTAAAATTTATCTAACATTTCTATATCTAAAATTTATTTAACATTTCTATAACTAAAACTATAAATAAAACTATTTCATCTAACATTTCTATATAGCTATTCATCTAACATTTGACATATTAGATATCTATACTTTGACATTAATCTAAAAAACAGAAAATATTTCTATATATCTATACTTTGACATTAATCTAAAAAACAGAAAACATAAAGTAAGTAAAAAAAAAAAATGTGTGTGTGTGTGTGTGTGTGTGTGTGTGTGTGTGTGTGTGCCAACTTATAACCTTTCAGAGTTCATTTGAAGTGTTTTTCAATTTCAGGGTCATTTAGCTCTAAAAAAAATAAGTAAATGCATGAAAAATACCAAATGAATTCAGAAAGGGTTGATAGTTAATGATGTGGATTTGAATGGTGCATTCTGAACACACAAAAAGTCTGGAGTTCAAATACGTTAAAAAAATGAAATGCCTTGTTGTAACAGATGAGTTTTCGTTCGAAACCCTGATACTTCGAAAGATATTGTCCATTTTGTACACGAAGTGCATCCAGTTTTTGGCGTAACCCTCTCTACTTTTTTGCACATGCTATGTGGGTGAAATGATGATATCATGCCAACTTATAACTTTTTAGAGTTCATTTGAAGTGTTTTTCAATTTCACGGTCATTTAGCTGTAAAAAAAATCAGTAAATGCATGAAAAATACCAAATGAATTCAGAAAGGGTTGATAATTGATGATGTGGATTTGAATGATGCATTCTAAACACACAAAAAGTCTGGAGTTCAAATATGTTAAAAAATGAAATGCCTTGTTGTAACAGATGAGTTTTTGTTCGAAACCCTGATACTTCTAAAAAGATTGTCCATTTTGTACACGAAGTGCATCCAGTTTTTGCCGTAACCCTCTCTACATTTTTGCACATGCTATGTGGGTTAAATGATGATATCATGCCAACTTATAACCTTTGAGAGTTCATTTGAAGTGTTTTTCAATTTCAGGGTCATTTAGCTCCAAACAAATTAAGTAAATGCATGAAAAATACCAAATGAATTCAGAAAAGGTTGATAATTGATGATGTGGATTTGAATGGTGCATTCTGAACACACAAAAAGTCTAGAGTTCAAATATGTTAAAAAATGAAATGCCTTGTTGTAACAGATGAGTTTTTGTTCGAAATCCTGATACTTCGAAAGAGATTGTCCATTTTGTACACGAAGTGCATCCAATTTTTGCCGTAACCCTCTATACTTTGTTGCACATGCTACGTGGGTGAAATGATGATACAATGCCAACTTATAACCTTTCAGAGTTGATTTGAAGTGTTTTTCAATTTCACGGTCATTTAGCTCTAAAAAAATCAATAAATGCATGAAAAATACCAAATGAATTCATAAATGGTTGATAATTGATGATGTGGATTTGAACGGTGCATTTTGAACACATAAAAATTCTGGAGTTCAATTAAGTTCAAAAAAAATGAAATGCCTTGTTGTAATAGATGAGTTTTCGTTCGAAACCCTGATACTTCGAAAGAGATTGTCCATTTGAAGTGCATCCAGTTTTTGCCGTAACCCTCTCTACTTTTTTAAACATGCTATGTGGGTGAAATGATGATACCATGCCAACTTTTAACCTTTTCAGAGTTCGTTTTGTAGTGCTTTTCAATTTCACGGTCATTTTGCTCTCAAAACAAATCAGTAAATGAATGAAAATTAACAAATGATGTTAAAAATGCATTGATCATCATTGATCTTTTTGTGTAGAATTTAAATTGTCAATAGGAGTCCTCACCGGTTTAGGAACTGGCGAGGACTCCTATTGCAGCCACAAATCCTACACATAGAGTTCAATGAAGACCAAGTGGTTGTGATAGTTTGAGAAATAACATATTTAAGATGGTAAACACTCTGTTAGATGAGCGAGGTGGGACTAAAAAAGCGCTGCAGAATGAATTGATTAGAATCCTTTTGCACCGGTTCGTGCCACGAACCGGTACTAAAGGTGCTGGTGGGGCCCCAGCCTAACCACAGTGTGCCAGTGCCTCTTTAGTACCGGTTCGTGCCACGAATCGGTACTAAATGTTCACCACGAACCGGTACTAATTATCGCCGCCGGCCTAGCCTCTGGAACCGCCCCTAATGGTCGCATTAGTGTCGGTTCCATTATAAACCGGGACTAATGAGCTCTACATTTGACCCTTTTTCTACTAGTGTGTTGCTGGCCTACCAGTCGTGCCGCCGGCTAGTCCCAGACTTTCGCCATGCTTCCGCTGCCTCCGTCCGCTGACCACTAGCGCATCCAACCGTCCCGTCATCTTAGAGCATCTATAGCAGGGTGTTTCAAACCGACCTCAAACGTTATGGTCACCAGCCCGGTTACCGACCGGTCATAATTTTTTTAATTCAGAAAGACGCCTCAAACGCCCGGACTGATCGACACCCCTTATATCCAGCTCAAATATAGAGCTAATATGGGTGGCTGAGGCACATCCGGACGCGTCTGTATGACAAGACCGACCAACTGATACGTCCAAAACGTATCTATAATTTCTGCTTGCTCCATGCCTCTTTTGGGTGATATTGCTATGTTATTTATACACTTCCATACACTTTTGATCATATTTGGACTAACCTATTAACTCAGTGCACCCCAGTGCCAGTTTCTGTTTTCGGCTGTTTTTGTATTTCAGGTTTTCACATTACGAGAACTGGCAGGAAAAATCCAGAAAAATTATATAAAAAATCAGCGTTCCAGAAGCTACCTTGCGCCCGAAGTATAGCCGGGGGGGGGGGGG
>LR738714.1:841785258-841796732 GCA_902687465.1 Secale cereale
CAGGGCTCCAGGCGCCCTGGCGGCGCGCCCCCCTGGGCCGCGCCGGGGGGTGCCTGGCCCCCCCGAGGCTCCGCTGATGCCCCCCTTTGGCATATATTTAAAGCGTCTCCCGAAACCCTCGAGACGGGAACTCTTTTTTCGCGATCTCATCTCTGTTCCGCCGCCGCCGCCGCTTCCAAGATCGGGAGCACCAGGAGAACTCTTCCCGGCACCCTGCCGGAGGGGAGGATCACCACCGGGAGCTTCTCCACCACCATGGATGCCTCCCGGATGAGTTGTGAGTAGTCTCCCTTGGACCATGGGTCCATGACCAGTAGCTATGTGATGTTCTCCTCCCGTTCTTGTGCTTCACTAATTAGTCCTCGTGAGCTTCCCTACATGATCGAGGCACATATGTAATCCTTATGCTGTTGCTATGATGAGTTTGCTGGGATCCGATGGATTATGAGATTATGTTCATATTGTGTTTGAGTAATATATTTGATTCACCTCTTTTATATTTATGTTCGTAAGTAATTCTTGCATGTTCTCCGTTGTTACTTATTGCTTTGGCCAAGTAGTAGGTAGTGACTCCAAGAGGGAACGTTATGCTTGATTGTGGGTTCATGCCCCTCGATGACTAGCTTGAGTGACAGAAACATGAGTCTAGGGGATGTGCTGTTGCCATAAGGGGGAAAACAACGGTGCTTGTGCCCGCGGGTGCAAGGATTGTTTACTTTACGCAAAGTTCTTTTAATGCAGTTGTCTGTTGCTTTGAGTTTACACTATGGGTGGGACTCGCAACTTAATACTAGCGAGATGTTCTGGATAGATATCTCAAGGTGGATGATTAGTAGTAGATGCAGATGGATTTCGGTCTACTTACCTCGGCGTACCGCCCATGCTTTGAACCTCTACCTTTCTTGCAATGTTGTCAGCATTGGTTTGCGCACATGGTCCTGTCAATTGCCCAGCTGTAATTCGTTTACCTCACATAGCTGTTTTATCGTCTTTTGGGAGAGAGACATCACTAGTGAACATCATGAGACTCCGGTCCATATTACCATCATTGATCACATCCGCTATTTACTTTTCCGCTTTTTATTTACTATTGCAGCAATATCTATCACTACTATCACTTGCGTTTGATCCTTTGTAAACTACAAGGCCGGAGGGATTGACAACCTCTCTGTACTCGTTGGGAGCAAAGTTATTTGTATCTGTGTGCAGGTCCACGTTGATTGCTAATATCTAGCGCCGTTAGCAGTTGACACCTTCTTGTTGAAACTGGAAGTCTCTAGGAAATCGATCCTTTGTATTGCCAAGGGAAAACTTCTGCTACACTGCATCTCAAACCTTCCACTTGGGGTAACCAACGAGGGGTGAGAAGCCACCTAGCAAAGCAATTTCTGGCGCCGTTGCCGGGGACTCCACTCTTCAGGATAGGGGAGTTGCACGCTATCTTTTACCTTTGCTTTTAGTCTTGTTAGTTTACCTTTCAGTTTTTGCTTTAGTATCCTGTATAAAAAATTTACAAAAAAATTTATTTGCTTTTCTGTTAGTAGTCCTTTCTGTTTAGCCAAACATGTTAGGATTTGGTGCTTTCAGGGAATCAGAAGTTCTAGATTTCCATCAAAGGGATGGAGAAAACATGAAGAACGCATGGGACAGAATTTCTGATGCACATAGGAGAATTATGCCTTGGATACCTATAAAAATTGTGCTTAGAAATTTTTACCATGGTCTTTTTAAATGGTGTAAACACTCTCTTGATATTATAGCCGAGGGAGATTTCCTAGAGTGTGATGAAGCTAGAGCTCTTGAAATTATACATGGTCTATCTAGTTACTTTGTTTATGATCATAACTTTGATACTGTCTTAGATAGACTTGCTACTATTGAAAAGAGAATGGATGCTCTAGACTTGATGAAGGTAGAGAAACCTAAACCCGATAAGAAAGACATTTTGGAAATAGACAATGATTGGGAGCCTTTTGTTAGGATTAGCATCTCTAATCAAGACTTCCTTGCTTATTGTGATATTGGATCTATGGTTTCTACTATGCCAAAAATTGTTCATGATTCTTTAAAATTTAACATGGATAGATTACCATCTCATCATGAACACACTAATGGAGATATTTCTGAAATCCAGGGAAGAATAAAAGACGTGCCAGTTAAATTCCTTAAAGGGATTGCAATGATTGATTTCTTCATCATGGAGCCAAACCAAGGAAATATAGTGCTTGGAAGGGACTTCCTCCGAGCAGTAAAAGGCTTCATTGATATAGGTAAGGGACAAATCCGCTTGCCCGGAAAGGCAAAAGGTGTGTACCCCTTTCCTAGAAGGAACAAGAGTGAACTTGTTGAGGAACCATTTGAAGCAATCTATAGCTCCGATTATTATGATGGTTATTGATTCCTCTATGCATTATGCCTAGCTTAAAGGCATAAAAGAAAGCGCTTTTGGGAGGCAGCCCACATGAATAAAAATTTTATTTTGCTTTTGTTGTGTCTTGATGTTTTTTACTACTGTAGCATCATCATTGTATCTTTGCTTTTCAATTTTGTGCCAAGTGTAGCCTCTGATTGCAAGAAAGTTCAAAAGTTGTGAGGTGCTGTCCAGGAAACAGATTCTGTCCTTGGATAGAAAAAGTCGTATAAAATCACCAGATCATCTTTTTGGTCTGAATTTTTTCGACAGCGTGCTCTATATAATTGTCTTTCGTGCATCTGTTCCGAGTTTTTTGATTAGAGTTGCAGAAGGGCCCCGAACAAATCATTTACTACCTGCTGTTCTGTTTTTCACAGATTCTGTCCTGTTTTGCCTTTCCTTCATTTTGCAAACCTAGAGCTTGCTTTTTCTTTGCAAAAACCTTTTGGCAATCTTGAGAAACAGTAGAACTTCAAGAATATCTTTATTTCCAGAAAGGTACAATTATTTTATTATGGGTACTAACCTCGCTAATCAGATTATGATGAGTTATGTATGAAGGGAGTTTTCAAGTGTGCGAGGGAAGATGATAAAAAGATTCAGGAGTGTCAAACGCTCAAGCTTGGGGATGCCCCCATGCACCCCCAAGAAATATTCAAGGAGACTCAAGCATCTAAGCTTGGGGATGCCCCCGTGCATCCCCTTCTCCATCAACGTTATCAGTTCGTCTTTCGTTCCACTATATTTTAATCACTTCATGTGTTATGTGCTATGCTTGGAGCGTCTTGCTTTTAGTTTCCTTTTAATTTTCTTTAGCTTTTCATAACGAGTCGGAACTCAGCTTTCTTTATGTGGGAGAGAAACACGCTCCACTTCTACCTAGAACATAACACAGAATTTTCATGTCTATCTTTGCTGTGTGTGTTCTTTGTCTTTTAATAGCTACTATCATGTTCAGCTCTCAGTTTTCATGCTTATCTTTTTAAAGAGCTTTCTTTTAGTTGGTTGCTTGAACTCTCTTTAGTTATCATGCTTATCTTCTTAAGAGAGTTTGCTTCCATTGCATTGGTTGATATGTCTATGATAAAGATGCTACGTGCACGATGGCGCTTAGTAGTTCATGTTTTCTTATGGTTAGTCTCAAATAGCTGGGGGGTTCCCAATGTGTTATTGGAGTACCAACATGATTTGTTTGCCTATGATGTGGTATGGTTTAGTAATATCTTCCTTCAAGAATTTATTTTGATTGACTTGGCGTATGCTCACGCATATTTAAGACTGTAAAGAAAGTCTGTCAAGCCTTGATGATGTTTTATTTCTGAGTAGCGATATAACTTCCATGCCTGATTCAATGTTGCTTTGTCGCTCTGCATGATTATGACCGTCATTGCTCTCTTAGTTGGTCGCTCCCAGTCTTTTGCTAACCTTCGCCTGTACTAAGCGGACTGACTGCTTGTGCATCCACATTCCTTTAAACCAGTTATGCCATATGAGTCCACTATACCTTCCTACATGGTATTTACCTGCCATTCCTAACGGAGACTTGCATGTGCCATCTCGAAATTATTCAAAGAAAAATCATTCTTATTTTGTGCCTCTGTTGTAAGTCCATGAGGAAGTAGTAGTTAATTCATGATCTTTTTAAGTTGGACAAGCTTCACCCCGGGATTGCATGTATAATGTGCAAACCCATAATACGAGAAGGAACTGGCATTGAGTGCGCCCGGCTCAAAAAGATAATATAACAAACAAACCCTCCTTCGCGCTTTGTTCATGAGAAATCAGAAAACTTTGGCAGTGATAAACAAAGGAGATTAAGAGGATGTGATCGTCCTCATTCGGGAGCCGTTCCTCGAAACTTGTCCATCTCAAGAAGTGATTGAGTTATCTGCTAGCATTCGTTGACAAAACATGCATGATCTAAAAAAAAATTATTACCTCTGTTTTAAAACCAAGAGCTCTGGTACATGTTTTGTCTTTGTTTCCGATTACGGGTTTTCAACCTTGCCAACAAAAGCCACGGTTCGAGAGTCTCCACCTTCTTTTAAAAGCACCAACTACTGAGAGCATGATTGTCATTCTGAGTGTAATGTGCATTGTCCCAAAGTAGTATTGTCTTTTGCATGATTGTGATATCGTTTATTCTGAAATCATTGTATCTATTCATCACTTAAACCTTGGAGGTGCCCCTGCATTTATGTTTTGCTTCACTAAAGGGGGCAAGCTAGATATCACTTTATCATATTTGCACACCATGCTCATTGCAAATCTTTTTGATGTTTCAGTATCATATTGTAAAACTTTCAGTTCTTTGTGATTTTCTCATGAGGCAACTTAATTACTATAGATTCATTGTCTCAGTAAGCTTTTGTCATATGACTATGAAAAAGTCCTATATGGTTAATAGCATGTCACCACAGAAATTATTCTTGTTATCATTTACCTACTCGAGGACGAGCAGGAATTAAGCTTGGGGATGTTGATACGACCAAAACGTATCTATAATTTCTGCTTGCTCCATGCCTCTTTTGGGTGATATTGCTATGTTATTTATACACTTCCATACACTTTCTATCATATTTGGACTAACCTATTAACTCAGTGCACCCCAGTGCCAGTTTCTGTTTTCGGCTGTTTTTGTATTTCAGGTTTTCGCATTACGAGAACTGCCAGGAAAAATCCAGAAAAATTATATAAAAAATTAGCATTCCAGAAGGTACCTTGCTCCCGAAGTACAGCCGGGGGGGGGGGGCCACCAGGGCTCCAGGCGCCTTGGCGGCGCGCCCCCCCTGGGCCGCGCCGGGGGGGCGCCTGGGCCCCCCGAGGCTCCGCTGATGCCCCCCTTTGGCATATATTTAAAGCGTCTCCCGAAACCCTCGAGACGGGAACTCTTTTTCGCGATCTCATCTCTGTTCCGCCGCCGCCGCTGCTACCAAGATCGGGAGCACCAGGAGAACTCTTCCCGGCACCCTGCCGGAGGGGAGGATCACCACCGGGAGCTTCTCCACCACCATGGACGCCTCCCGGATGAGTTGTGAGTAGTCTCCCTTGGACCATGGGTCCATGACCAGTAGCTATGTGATGTTCTCCTCCCGTTCTTGTGCTTCACTAATTAGTCCTCGTGAGCTGCCCTACATGATCGAGGCACATATGTAATCCTTATGCTGTTGCTATGATGAGTTTGCTGGGATCCGATGGATTATGAGATTATGTTCAGATTATGTCTGAGTAATATATTTGATTCACCTCTTTTATATTTATGTTCGTAAGTAATTCTTGCATGTCCTCCGTTGTTACTTATTGCTTTGGCCAAGTAGTAGGTAGTGACTCCAAGAGGGAACGTTATGCTTGATTGTGGGTTCATGCCCCTCGATGACTAGCTTGAGTGACAGAAACATGAGTCTAGGGGATGTGCTGTTGCCACAAGGGGGAAAACAACGGTGCTTGTGCCCGCGGGTGCAAGGATTGTTTACTTTACGCAAAGTTATTTTAATGCAGTTGTCTATTGCTTTGAGTTTACACTATGGGTGGGACTCGCAACTTAATACCAGCGAGATGTTCTGGATAGATATCTCAAGGTGGATGATTAGTAGTAGATGCAGATGGATTTCGGTCTACTTACCTCGGCGTACCGCCCATGCTTTGAACCTCTACCTTTCTTGCAATGTGGTCAGCATTGGTTTGCACACATGGTCCTGTCAATTGCCCAGCTGTAATTCGTTTACCTCACATAGCTGTTTTATCGTCTTTTGGGAGAGAGACATCACTAGTGAACATCATGAGACTCCGGTCCATATTACCATCATTGATCACATCCGCTATTTACTTTTCCGCTTTTTATTTACTATTGCAGCAATATCTATCACTACTATCACTTGCGTTTGATCCTTTGTAAACTACAAGGCCGGAGGGATTGACAACCTCTCTGTACTCGTTGGGAGCAAAGTTATTTGTATCTGTGTGCAGGTCCACGTTGATTGCTAATATCTGGCGCCGTTAGCAGTTGACACCTTCTTGTTGAAACTGGGAGTCTCTGGGAAATCGATCCTTGGTATTGCCAAGGGAAAATTTCTGCTACACTGCATCTCAAACCTTCCACTTGGGGTAACCAACAAGGGGTGAGAAGCCACCTAGCACCAACCACCAATCCCACAGATGTCCCATAAAAAATCTCATCAGGCCTATCGCTCCAAAACCCTAACTCACTCTCTCCTCTTCCCACAGCGATTCTGATTGAATCCGACGCAATGTCGAGCTCCGACAACCTCTCCGACTCCGAGTTGGATCTAGAATATGAGCTTGCCCTCCGCATTGCCTTGGAGCAGTCCAAGGTAGACACCGGGGCACCTCCGGATCTACAGCCTCGCCACAGCCACTGTTTCCCCATCAGCGCAGATCCACTACTAGGGAAAACCTTATACACATAATCTTACCAGTAACGCGGGACAAAAACAAGCGCCACTACTCCTTACCACTAGCGCGTGGCAGGGAAGCGCGCTGCAGCTAAGTTTATAGCAAAAGCGTGTCTATAGTAGCGTGTAATTGACCTTCTGTTCTCCCCAGGCTACCATTAGTAGTAGCGAGCTTAGCAAAGCGCGCTGCTGTTAAGGTTGTTGTAGCAGCGTGTGATACGTCTCCAACGTATCTATAATTTTTGATTGTTCCATGCTATTATTTATGAAGTCTTGGATGTTTAATGGACTTTATCATTCACTTTTATATCATTTTTCGGACTAACCTACTAACCCAAAGGCCCAGTCCAGATTGATGTTTTTTTTGCCTATTTCAGGGTTGTGCAGAAAAAGAATATCAAACGGAGTCCAGACGGATTGAAACCCTCGCGAGAGATATTTTTGGAGAAAATCACGCACGCGGAGCTTGAGAACCACGTCAGGGGACAGAGGGATGGCCCTCGAGGGCGGGGGGCGCGCCCCCCTTCCCAGGGCGCGCCCCCTGCATCGAGGCCCCCTCGAGCGTCCCCCAGTGCCCTACTTCTTCCTATATAAGTCCACGTAACCCAGAAACTCCGTGAACAGAGAGAAAACCCTAATTCCACCGCCGTGGCTTCTGTTCCCATGGAGATCCCATCTTGGAGCCTGTTCCGGAGCTCCACCGGAGGGGGATCTATCACGGAGTCCTTCATCATCATCATCATCGCCCTCACCATGAGTTGTGAGTAGTTTACCACAGACCTTCGGGTCCATAGCTAGTATCTAGATGGCTTCTTCTCTCTCTGGATCTGAATACAAAGTTCTCCTCGGCCTTCGATGGGATCTATTCGATGTAATCTCTTTTTGCGGTGTGTTTGTCGAGATCCGATGAATTGTGAGTTTATGATCAAGGTTATCTATGAAAGATATTTGGTTCTTCTCTGAACTTTTTATGTGTACTCATAATATCCTTGCAAGTCTCTTTGAATTATTGGTTTGGTTTGGCCTACTAGATCTATAGTTCTTGCAATGGTAGAAGTGCTTGGCTTTGGGTTCAATCTTGCGGTGTCCTTTCCCAGTGACGGTAGGGGCAGCAAGGCACGTATTGTATTGTTGCCATCGAGGATAAAAAGATGGGGTTTATATCATATTGCTTGAGTTTATCCCTCTACATCACGTCATCTTGATTAAGGCGTTACTATGTTATTATGAACTCAATACACTAAATGCATGCTGGATAGCGGTCGATGTGTGGAGTAATAGTAGTAGATGCATGCAGGAGTTGGTCTACTTGACTCGGACGTGATGCCTATATACAATGATCATGCCTAGATAGTCTCATAATTATTCGCTTTTCTATCAATTGCTCGACAGTAATTTGTTTACCCGCCGTAGAATATCGCTATCATGAGAGAAGCCACTAGAGAAAACTATGGCCACCGGGTCTATTCTCAACATATCAATCTACATCTACTTTACTTTTACCGCTTTTATTTGTTGTTTTATTAAACTAAAAATACCAAAAATATAAACATCATCTCTATCAGATCTCAGTTTCGTAAGTGACCGTAAAGGGATTGACAACCCCTTATCGCGTTGGCTGCGAAGTTATTATTTGTTTGTGCAGGTGCGAGGGACTCGCGCGTGGTCTCCTACTGGATTGATACCTTGGTTCTCAAAAACTGAGGGAAATACTTACGCTATTGTGCTGCATCTCCCTTTCCTCTTCGAGGGAAAACAACGCAAGCTCAAAAGGTAGCAAGAAGAATTTCTGGCGCCGTTGCCGGGGAGGCTAACGCAAAAGTCATATACCAAGTACCTATCACAAACCCTTATCCTTGGCATTACATTTATTTGCCTCTCGTTTTCCTCTCCCCCGGGAAGGCATCCCCTCTTTCGTCTTCATCCATCGGTAACTATACTTGGAGCTATATTTTTATTTGCAACATGTTATGTGTTTTGCTTGCAGCGTCTTGTATGATTTGAGTCTTTGCTTGTTAGTTTGACACAATCATCCTTGCTGGACACACCTATTTGAGAGAGTTAAATATGGCATAGAAATTGTTAGAACACTCTATGTGCTTCACTTATATCTTTTGAGTTGAATAGTTTTTGCTCTAGTACTTCACTTATATCTTTTAGAGCACGGTGGTGGTAATATTTTGTAGAAATTGTGGAACTCTCATGCTTCACTTATATCCTATTGAGAGTCTATTAAAACAGCATGGTAATTTGTTTAGGCTAAAGAAACTAGTCTTCACATGATAAACATCCAATGTCAATGTAGTAAAAAATTTCAGACCAAGTGCATTGAATAGAATGAGATGTTGGATGCTTGATAATTGTTTTGAGATATGAGGATAGTGATATTAGAGTCATGCTAGTGGAGTTATTATGAAATTGAGGAATACTTGTGTTAAGGTTAGTGATTCCCGTATCATGCACGTATGGTGAATCGCGATGTGACGAAGTTAGAGCATGAGGTATTTGTAGAGTGCCATCCTTTGTGTGGAGGTCGGGGGCGCGCGATGGTTAACTCCTACCAACCTCCCCCCTAGGAGCATGCGTTGATTACTTTGTTTTGATGACTCGTAGATTTTTGCAATAAGTATATGAGTTCTAATGACTAATGTTGAGTCCATGGATTATGCGCACTCTCACCCTTCCACCATTGCTAGCCTCTCTTGTACCGCGCAACTTTCACCGGTGCCATAAACCCACTATATATCCTTCCTCAAAACAACCACCATATTGTTCCTCAAAACAACCACCATACCTACCTATCTTGGCATTTCCATAGCCACTCCGAGATATATTGCCATGCAACTTTCCACCATTCCGTTTATATGACACGCATCATATTATCATATTGCCATGCATGATCATGTAGTTGACATCGTATTTGTGGCAAAGCCACCATGCATAATTCTTTCGTATATGTCACTCTTGATTCATTGCATATCCTGGTACACCGCCGGAGGCATTCATGTAGAGTCATACTTGTTGTAGTATCGAGTTGTAATTTCGAGTTGTAATAAAAAGTGTGATGATCATCATTATTAGAGCATTGTCCCATGTGAGGAAGGGCCAATAAAAAAAGAGAGATGGCCCCAAAAAATAGAGAGGGGCTAATAAAAAAAAGAGAAAGCCCCTCCAAAAAAATGAGAGAAAAGAGAGAAGGGACAATTGCTACTATCTTTTTCCACACTTGTGCTTCAAAGTAGCACCATGTTCTTCATTGTAGAGAGTCTCATGCTTAGCCACTTTCATATACTAGTGGGAATTTTCATTATAGAACTTGGCTTGTATATTCCAACGATGGGCTTCCTCAAATGCCGTAGGTCTTCGTGAGCAAGCAAGTTGGATGCACACCCACTAGTTTCTTTTGTTGAGCTTTCATTCATACTTAGCTCTATTGCATCCGTTGCATGGCAATCCCTACTCACTCACATTGATATCTATTGATGGGCATCTCCATAGCCCTTTGATACGCCTAGTCGATGTGAGACTATCTCCCTCCTTTTTGTCTTCTCCACAACCACCTCTATTCCACCCATAGTGCTATATCCATGGCTCACGCTCATGTATTGCGTGAAAGTTGAAAGGTTTGAAAAGATAGAGTATGAAAACAAATGCTTGGCTGAAATCGGGGTTGTGCATAATATGATTTTTGTGTGATGAAGAGGGAGCATAGCCAGACTATATGATTTTGTAGCACTACTAGGAAAAGGCATGTTAGTGGGGCACTACAGGTGCGCCACTACTATCACGCCATTAGTAATTAATACTAATGGCGCACCACCTGGTGCGCCATTAGTGATATTACTAATAATTTTTCAATTTTTTTTGAATTTTTTTTAAAAAAATTAAATTTTTGTTTTCAGATTTTATTCTTTTCTTCTTAATCTTAGGACGCTACGGCTTAATCTCGGGTCAATATGCTTAATCTCAAGTCAAATCGCACTCCGTGGTCAAACTTCTCGGAAGGTCACCGTACTCCAGCCCAAGCACGCTTAACTTCGCAGTTCTATCCAACCCCAACACCAGCTCACTTCACAGGCACTTGTTGATATATCTATCATATCAATCCTATTAAACCTCTCGGTCATGTTCATGAGTGTGATCAAATTTTGAAAAAATATTTCAAACTTCCCGGTCATATTACGTATCATAATTTGAGAACAATTTCCAAAAAAAATTCCAAAAAAATCCAACTTTTTTATGTTACTAGTGGCGCACCTAGCAAATGGTGCGCCACTAGTAAGTTTGATTTTTTTTTTCATATTTCCCCCGTCTAGATCTTAAAAGCCCCATAACTTTCGTTCTGTTAGGTTTTTTGAGATTTTGAAATTGTTCAACGGGGTTCCCCCGGTTATATTCGGATGTAACTTTTCGAGTAGATGATTTTTCATATAAATTTTTTTAATCCGAGTTCGTATGCAAAAGTTATGCCCGTTTTACTAAATTCCAGAGAGATTTTGCAAATAAAGTCGAAATTCATATTTGTACATTTTCCCAATAACTAGACCACATATCACATGAGAAACTTATTTTCTTTTATTTTTTGACATTTCCATCATTTTCTTTTAGTTTGTTTTTAAAACTGAAAAGGCGGTCCACTTGGGGGGGGG
>LR738714.1:841819919-841915818 GCA_902687465.1 Secale cereale
GTTGGGGAACGTAGTATTTTAAAATTTTCCTACGATCACGCAAGATCTATCTACCAGATGCATAGCAACGAGAGGGAAGAGTGTGTCTACGTACCCTCGTAGACCGGGAGCGGAAGCGTCAAGTGACGCGGTTGATGTTGTCGAACTTCTTCGCGATCCAACCGATCAAGCACCGAACGTACGGCACCTCCGCGTTCAGCACACGTTCAGCTTGATGACGTCCCACGAGCTCTTGATCCAGTTGAGCTTCACGGGAGAGTTTCGTCAGCACGACGGCGTGGTGACGGATATGATGTGTTCACCGGCGCAGGGCTTCGCCTAAGCTCCGCGACGGTATGACCGAGGTGTGATTCTGTGGAGGGGGGCACCGCACACGGCTAAAACAATTCAACTTGCGTGTCTTTGGGTGCCCCCCTGCCCCCGTATATAAAGGAGCAAGGGAGGGAGGCCGGCCGGCCCTTCCTGGTGCGGCTAGGGAGTGGACTCCTACTAGGAATAGGATTGCAATCCTATTCCTAGTAGGATTCACCAAAAGAAGGAAGAGGGAAAGGAATAGGAGAGGTGGCGCCCCCCCCCCCAATCCTAGTCCAACTAGGAACCCTAGGTGGGGGCGCCGGCCATCCCTATGGGCTGCCTCTCTCTTTCCCTTTAGGCCAACTATGGACCATCCCCTCTCGTAGGGGGTTCCGGTAACCCCCTCCGGCATTCCCGATAAATCCGAAACTTTTCCGGAACACTTCTGGTGTCCGAATATAGTCGTCCAATATATCAATCTTTATGTCTCGGACATTCCGAGACTCCTCGTCATGTCCGTGATCTCATCCGGGACTCCGAACTACCTTCGGTACATCAATACTCATAAACTCATAATACCGATCATCATCAAACGTTAAGCGTGCGGACCCTACGGGTTCGAGAACTATGTAGACATGACCGAGACTCATCTCCGGTCAATAACCAATAGCGGAACCTGGATGTTCATATTGGCTCCTACATATTCTACGAAGATCTTTTATCGGTCAGAACCGCATAACAACATACGTTGTTCCTTTTGTCAAACGGTATGTTACTTGCCCGAGATTCGATCGTCGGTATCTCTATACCTAGTTCAATCTCGTTATCGGCAAGTCTCTTTACTCGTTCCGCAACACATCATCTTGTGACTAACTCATTAGTCTTTTGCTTGCAAGGCTTATTGTGATGTGTGTTACCGAGAGGGCCCAGAGATACCTCTCCGACACTCGGAGTGACAAATCCTAGTCTTGATCTATGCCAACACCACGAATACTTTCGGAGACACCTGTAGAGCATCTTTATGATCACCCAGTTACGTTGTGACGTTTGATAGCACACAAGGTGTTCCTACGGTATTCGGGAGTTGCATAATCTCATAGTCATAGGAACATGTATAAGTCATGAAGAAAGCAATAGCAGTAAAACTAAACGATCATAGTGCTATGCTAACGGATGGGTCTTGTCCATCACATCATTCTCCTAATGATGTGATCCCGTTGATCAAATGACAACTCATGTCTATGGCTAGGAAACATAACCATCTTTGATCAATGAGCTAGTCTAGTAGAGGCATACTAGGGACATACTGTTTTGTCTATGTATTCACACATGTACTAAGTTTCCGGTTAATACAATTCTAGCATGAATAAAAGACATTTATCATGATATAAGGAAATAAATAATAACTTTATTATTGCCTCTAGGGCATATTTCCTTCAAAGGGTTGGTAGGAGTTCACCATCGCGCGATCCCGACCTCCATACGAAGGATGACAATCAAAGAAATACCTCATGCTTCAAATTTGTCACACAACGGTTACCATATGTGCATGCTAAGGGACTTGCAAACCTCAACACAAGTATTTCTCAAATTCACAACTACTCGACTAGCATGACTCTAATATCACCATCCTCATATCTCAAAACAACCATCAAGTATCAAACTTCTCATAATATTCAATGCACTTTATATGAAAGTTTTTATTATACCCAACTTGGATGCCTATCATATTAGGACTAAATTCATAACCAAAGCAAATTACCATGATGTTCTAAAAGACTCTCAAAACAATATAAGTGAAGCATGAGAGTTCATCTATTTCTTCAAAATAAAACCACCGCCGTGCTCTAAAAAGATATAAGTGAAGCACTAGAGCAAATGACAAACTACTTCGAAAGATATAAGTGAAGATCAATGAGTAGTTGAATAATTATGTAACTATGTGAAGACTCTCTAACATTTAATAATTTTAGAACTTAGGATATTGTTCAAACAGCAAGAAAAAACAAAAAAAAAAAAAAAATTGACGCTCCAAGCAAAACACATATCATGCGGTGAATAAAAATATAGCCTCAAGTAAAGTTACCGATAGACGAAGATGAAAGAGGGGATGCCTTCCCAGGGCATCCTCAAGCTTAGGCTTTTGGTTGTCCTTGAATTTTACCTTGGGGTGCCTTGGTCATCCCCAAGCTTAGGCTTTTGCCACTCCTTATTCCATAGTCCATCGAATCTTTACCCAAAACTTGAAAACTTCACAACACAAAACTTAACAGAAAACTCGTAAGCCCCGTTAGTATAAGAAAATAGAACCACCACTTAGGTACTATTGTGAACTCATTCTAAATTCATATTGGTGCAATATCTACTGTATTCCAACTTCTCTATGGTTCATACCCTCCAATACTACTCATAGATTCACCAAAATAAGCAAACAACACATAGAAAACAGAATCTGTCAAAAACAGAACAGTCTGTAGTAATCTGTAACTTTCGAATACTTGTGTAACTCAAAAAATTCTCAAATAAATAGGTGGACGTGAGGAATTTGTCTATTAATCATCTGCAAAAATAATCAACTAAAAATCACTCTCTAGTAAAAAATGGTAGCTAATCTCATGAGCGCTAAAGTTTCTGTTTTTTACAGCATGAGCGCATAAACTTCACACAAGTCTTCCCAAAGGTTCTATTTGGCACAAACACAAATTAAAACACAAAACCACATCTAAACAGAAGCTAGATGCAATATCTATTCCTAAACAGAAGCAAAAACAAATAACAAAAATAAAGTTGTGTTGCCTCCTAACAAGCGCTATCGTTTAACGCCCCTAGCTAGGCATGATGATTTCAATGATGCTCGCATAAAAGATAAGAATTGAAACATAACGGGAGCATCATGAAGAATATAACTAGCACATTTAAGCCTAACCCACTTCCTATGCATAGGGATTTTGTGAGCAAACAGATTATGGGAACAAGAATCAACTAGCATAGGAAGGGAAAACGAGCATAACTTCAAGATTTTAAGCACATAGAGAGGAAACTTGATATTATTTCAATTCCTACAAGCATATGTTCCTCCCTCATAATAATTTTCAGTAGCATCATGAATTAATTCAACAATATAACCATCACATAAATCATTCTTTTCATGATCCCCAAGCATATAAATTTTATTACTCTCCACATAAGAATGTTTCTTCTCATGAATAACAGTGGGAGCAAACTCAACAAAATAAACATCATGTGAGGCATAATCCAATTGAAAACTAAAATCATGATGACAAGTTTCATGGTTATCATTATTCTTTATAGCATACATGTCATCACAATAATCATCATAAATAGGAGGCATGCTTTCATCATAATAAATTTTCTCATCAAAACTTGGGGGACTAAACATATCATCTTCATCAAACAAAGCATCCCCAAGCTTGTGGCTTTGCATATCATTAGCATCATGGGTATTCAAAGAATTCACACTAACAACATTGCAATCATGCTCATCATTCACATATTTTATGCCAAGCATTCTATGTAATTCTTCTTCTAGTACTTGAGCACAATTTTCCTTCCCATCGTTTTCACGAAAGATATTAAAAAGATGAAGCATATGAGGCAACCTCAATTCCATTTTTTGTAGTTTTCTTTTATGAACTAAACTAGCGATAAAACAAGAAACTTAAAGATTCGATTGCAAGATCTAAAGATATACCTTCAAGCACTCACCTCCCCGGCAACGGCGCCAGAAAAGAGCTTGATGTCTACTATGCAACCTTCTTCTTGTAGATGTTGTTGGGCCTCCAAGTGTAGAGGTTTGTAGGACAGTAGCAAATTTCCCTCAAGTGGATGAACTAAGGTTTATCAATCCGTGGGAGGCGTAGGATGAAGATGGTCTCTCTCAAACAACCCTGCAACCAAATAACAAAGAGTCTCTTGTGTCCCCAACACACCCAATACAATGGTAAATTGTATAGGTGCACTAGTTCGACGAAGAGATGGTGATACAAGTGCAATATGGATGGTAGATATAGGTTTTTGTAATCTGAAAATATAAAAACAGCAAGGTAGCAAGTGATAAAAGTGAGCGTAAACGGTATTGCAATGCTAGGAAACAAGGCCTAGGGTTCATACTTTCACTAGTGCAAGTTCTCTCAACAATAATAACATAACTGGATCATATAACTATCCCTCAACATGCAACAAAGAGTCATTCCAAAGTTACTAATAGGAGAGAACTAACAAAGAGATTATTGTAGGGTACGAAACCACCTCAAAGTTATTCTTTCTGATTGATCTATTCAAGAGTCGGTAGTAAAATAACACGAAGCTATTCTTTCCGTTCGATCTATCATAGAGTTCGTACTAGAATAACACCTTAAGATACAAATTAACCAAAACCCTAATGTCACCTAGATACTCCATTGTCACATCAAGTATCCGTGGGCATGATTATACGATATGCATCGCACAATCTCAGATTCATCTATTCAACCAACACAAAAAACTTCAAAGAGTGCCCCAAAGTTTCTACTAGAGAGTCAAGATGAAAACGTGTGCCAACCCCTATGCATAGATTCACAAGGTCACGGAACCCGCAAGTTGATCACCAAAACATACATCAAGTGGATCACGTGATATCCCATTGTCACCACAGATAACCACATGCAAGACATACATCAAGTGTTCTCAAATCCTTAAAGACTCAATCCAATAAGATAACTTCAAAGGGAAAACTCAATCCATTACAAGAGAGTAGAGGGGGAGAAACATCATAAGATCCAACTATAATAGCAAAGCTCGCGATACATCAAGATCATGCCATCTCAAGAACACGAGAGAGAAAGATCAAACACATAGCTACTGGTACATACCCTCAGCCCCGAGGGTGAACTACTCCCTCCACGTCATGGAGAGCGCCGGGATGATGAAGATGGCCACCGGAGAGGGATTCCCCCCTCTGGCAGGGTGCCGGAACGGGTCTAGATTGGTTTTCGGTGGCAACAGAGGCTTTCGGCGGCGGAACTCCCGATCAAGGTTATTTTCTGGAGGTTTGGGTATTTATAGGATTTTTTGGCGTAGAGCACAAGTCAAGGGGATTTCCGGGCTGTCCACGAGATAGGGGGGCGCGCCCGGGGGGGGGGGGGTGGCGCGGCCCCACCTTCGTGGGCAGCCCGAGACTCTTCTAGCCCAACTCTTTTACTCCAGGGGCTTCTTTTGGTCCATAAAAAATCATCAAAAATTGGCACGTCAATTGGACTCCGTTTGGTATTCCTTTTCAGTAAAACTCAAAAACAAGGAAAAAAAAAGAAACTGGAACTGGGCTCTAGGTTAATCGGTTAGTCCCAAAAATCATATAAAATAGCATATAAATGCATATACAACATCCAAGACTGATAATATAATAGCATGGAACAATTAAAAACTATAGATACGTTAGAGACGTATCAGCAGACACGCACCGCCCCCCTGGCCGTAGCCACCGTCCACCACCGCAGCACCACCACCACCGCAGCCACCAAAGCCGCAACACGAATTGCAGCGCCCAGATCGAGGAGCTAGCTCACACCAGATCCAGATCGGAGCCGCACGAATGGAGCAGCAGAGCAGACGAGCAGCATCTCCACCTGCAGCGCACCTCGCGCTCCAGAGCAGCCAGCCGCCACGCCCAGCCAGTGACCGCGCTCGCCACGCGCCAGCCGCTGCCACGCCCAGCCGTCGATCCGCTCCCCACGCACGCATCCAAGAGCCGAGCGCCGCCGCGCGAACGCACGCCTTCCACGCCCGGAGTCCCATCCGCCGCCTGTAGACGACGCCAGCGCCCGGGCCTCATGCGCGCTCCGCTGAGCCGCGGCTCACCCCGGCCCGCCAGATCCTCGGTGTGCTAGCCCTCCCACGCACCCGCGCGCAAGCCAGCGCCGGAGCAACACTCGCCCGCAAGCCAGAACCGCCGGAGCAGCGCCCGCGCGCCCGCCAGGACCCGTCACGCCAGATCCGTCCCCGCGCCTTGCAGGGAGATGCCCCGCCGCCACCCTCCCTGGAGCCTGACCGGGCTTCGCTGGCGGGCTCCTCAGGCGGCGACGAGGTGAGGGGGAGGAGGGGGTGGGAAGGAGGCGGCGCCGGAGTGCCCCCCCCCCCGTGTCGCCAGAGAGAGAGGCGACGCGGGGTTGCGGTCAACGACGCAGTGCACTTCGTTAAGTCTAACCAAATGATGTGAAGAGCACCACAATGGCTGCATCATGGCGCTAAAAAACAAAGAGCATTATGGTATGGATCTAATGTCATCCTAACTCAATAATGCAACCCATGTACTCCCTCCGTCCCAAAATAAGTGACTTAACTTTGTGCTAATTTTGTACTAAAGTTAGTGCAAAGTTGAGTCACTTATTTTGGGACGGAGGGAGTATATGACATCAAAACATGTAATGTCACTTTGGCCAGCAACCCTTTGTATTGGAAGCACGTCGTGTTTGGCTATACATGTTCAACCGATTATTCTCTTACCAGCTAAGTTAGGTCCGATGAGAATATTTTAGCTGTCGGAAGTATTGTTCCGTGGGAACCTCCATTGGAAAACACTATTTATGTTTCGCTCAGGCACTAGATTTGTGAAACGAGAATTTATAAAAAGGGTCCAACATTCTGTTGCATCAATTAATTAGTATCACCGCCAGCAGCACAACTACTTTCATCACATTCTAGTGCACTTTAATAAATTTAGTGTGTGAGCTGGTTTCATGCAGCCACATACAGCAGCTAGGTAGTCATGATGCTTCCTTTTTAGCGCCATGCCGCGGCCATTGAGCTAGTAGTACTCAAATATACTCTCTCCCTTCCTAAATACTCCCTCCGTCCCAAAATAAATAAGTGACGCAAAAATGACTCAACTTTGTACTAAAGTTAGTACAAAGTTGAGTCACTTTTGCGTCACTTATTTTGGGATGGAGGGAGTATAAGTTTTTGAAGAGATTCCACTATGAACCACATACAGATGTATATAGATGCATTTTAGAGTGTAGATTCATTCAGTTTGCTCCGTATGTGGTCTATAGTGAAATCTCTCCAAAGACTTATATTTAGGAGCGGAGGAAGTATATAGTTGGTGCTACATGTTTCAGTTTATTTCACAATCAACTCCAAGTCCTAGAAAAAGAGAAGGCATACTCAAGTCTTCTCCTGAAATAAGAAATAAGTGGCTGAGTTAGCAATAATGGACATGACAGATTGGGTCAACTGTGTGACAGCGTGATGCATGTTCACTTCTAACATGCTTCCTTGCGCAATTTGGGGAGAGAAAAAAAAGGACTTTTTCACAGAAAACAGAAGAAAATGAAAAAGACAAGTTGTGTGTTGCATGACGTACTGATCTTAGTTTACTGAGCCTAGTTTCTTACTATTTGGATCTGCATAAAGTAAATCGAACCGATATTCGCTAGAAACCACTCCCTCCATTCTAAAAATATTTGATGTTTTACATAAGGACACAATCTTGAAGATGCAGGTTTAAACGGTATTCTTATATAAATATGTCAGTTCGATTTAAACCTTTTTACATAATTATGAAATAATTTTCATGAAAGAACACATTTTGGGAGTTTCCTATCCTAGATCACAATATAATCTTGTTCCACAACGGCCAACCAGAGCATTAGCTTTTGAATACTCACCCGTTCCGAGAAACAATGAATTTCAATTGTTTCCCAACTGAGCTCCTACTTGCCCAACCCAGTTCGCCCCGCTCAGATCGGATCAAGCAACTCGCTCAGGTCTGGCTGTTTGCTTCGATCGGATCGATTTCGCCGCCCATCTTTTTTCCATCGCATTGCAGCGCGGTCGCCCAGAGTCCTGCCCAGTTCGAGCAGCTGCTGTACTGCCTCCGCTCTACCTAGATCATCCCATAGTTCCATCTGTGCACTGAATCGATTTGACGACATCTTCCACATACATGCGCGTCCCGATGAACGACCTTAGAGCATCTCCAGCCGTTTGCCCCCCACTGCGTATGCCGGCGCTGTTTTGGGCTCCCCCGGCGAATATTAGGCCCTGGGGTGATATAGGGCCCAGCCACGCCCCCAGGAACCGGCCCCAAGGTGAATGAATTTTAAACTTTATCCATTTCCGCTCCAAAAAAACGCCACAAGTCCGGCGATCACTGCGCTACAGATCGGCGCTCTTGCCACAGTTCGGCAATCAAAATAAGAAGTTCGACTGCAAAAAGGCAGGGCACGTAGGCAACCGCATCAAACGGCGTTGTCATCCACCGCCGTCGGGGTGGTCGGCGCGCGAGGGCTGCTGGGCTACGTCTGCGCTGCGTTGGGGCTCGGCGTCGGCGCGGCTTCAATGCTGGACGGCGTCGACGCGACATTTGTGCTGCTGGGCGTCGCGGAGGCATCATCGACGGGGCTTGTCGGCGGTATTGGTGGCGCCGTCGACGGCATCTGGTTCAGGATGAGGCCGCGCTCCGCCAAATACCACGCCTTGAGCTGTGGGTCGTCGCTCCGGAGCATGCCCGCCCCTCCCATCAGGAATGCCAGGTATGTGTTCCTCTTCTTCGCGGCGACGTTGGTGCGAAGCAGGTCGAGCTTGACGGTGCTGTTCGTCATCAACGCCGACCACCACGCCTCGGTCTTCTCCTCCCGCAGGACGGCCCGATTCTTGGTGTCGGCGAGGCAGTTCTCGATGGACTCGTGCACACGCGCGGCAGCCGCGTCGGCTTGTTTCCCCTTCTTGGCCCCTTTGTGGCCATCAGGACGGCCATCGGACGCGTCCGGCGTCGGCGCGTCCAGCTTGTACGTCTCCTTGGTCTTGGCGAGGGTGCGCCGGACTTCTGCCCTCTTCTCGCACTTATCGATCCGTCGGAAGACTTGGAGGTACTTGAAGTCTTGGTCGCTGTTGCCCTGGCGAAACATGGCGAACATCCGCACCAGCTGATGCTCCATGCTGGCGCCGCTCTCCGGACGAGTCGCGATCTCTTCGACGATCCCATGCCATTTGGTGCACGCTGTTTGGATGAGCCCCCAATGGTTCAACATCGCCTTCGACCCACACTGCATGTAGACGCCATTGAAGTAGGGGTCGACGAGCTTGCGCTCGTCGAACTCGGCCTTGATCCGGTCCCAATATGTGTCGACCCTCTGGTTCGTGCCGGTGATCGGGTCGAGGCAGACGACTTTCCACGCCTCGGCGAGGCATTCATCCTCCTTGGACGCCCACTTGATGCGCGACTCGCCCGTCCTGGGCGCCCTCTTCTTCTTCTTCTTCCCTTTGCTCGCTTGAGCAGGCGCCGGCTCCTCCTCTTCCTCCTCCTCACCGTAGTCGAGCTCGCCGTCCATGCCGCCATTGAGATTGACTGCGTCGTCGTCCATGGCGAACCCGGGGGAGCCGGCGGCGGCGGCCGAGCCGGTCGCGATGATGTCGTCCATGTCGGCCTCCGTCGCGTCCGTGTCGCTGAGGTGCGACGACGATGCTTGCTAGAAGAGCAGCGCCCCACGGCGGAGAGGCGGCGAGTAGTTGTAAGGTGGGTACTGAACGCCGGTGAAGGCGGGTGAGGGTGTGCGCTGGACAGGCCGACCATGGGGGAAGGTGACGTTGGGGTTGAAGCCGCCATGCGCGTCGCCGTCGCCGTAGCCCGGCGATGATGTGCAACCTCAGCCGGCCGGGGACACGACGGTCTGCTGGCTCCAGGACGCATATGGGCCTTGGCCGCCGGACGGATGCATCATGCCTGCGCGAGACATCTCGGTTTGGCCGTTCTCGAGCGTCGCCGAGGCCGCCACCGCCGAGGCCACCTCCATCGCCACGTCACGGGCCCTCATGGCGTTTGCCATGATCCGCTTGTCGGTGGTGACAACTTCCCGGCGTTGAACTTCCACCTTCCAGTCGGCGTTAGTCATGCCCGGCGGCTTCGATGGCGGCGCTCTCTACTTCCTCTGCTTCTGCTGGGCGGGGGCATCCGTCGCGGCGTGAGGTGCTGCGTACTTCCTCGGTGGCATGGCGGTGGGATGGGGGGAGGGGAGAGGGGTCAAATGGCGGGAGGGAGGGAGAATGGGAGGGAAGACGGGGGGAAAGCGGGAAGAAATTGCGGGAAAAGGCCATCATCTCGCCGACAGAGCGGCCCCACGCCGCTTTTCGCTTGTGCCGGCGTCCCCAGGCGACCCCCGGGCGCTTGGATTCGGCTCGGGAACGCCGGCTGTTTTTTCGGCCCAAACCGGCGCTAAATGAGATCCTGGGGCGCGGCTGGGCCGATTTTCGGCCGCCCGGCAGAAAAAAGGCCTGGGGAGGGCGTGTTGGGGATGCGGCTATAGATGCTCTTAGCTTGCACGCGGTTGCGCAGCTAGACACCGCCTATTATTGCTTGCCTACCAGTCGTGCCGTCGGCTAGCCCCAGACTTTCGCCATGCTTCCGCCGCCTTCGTCCGCTGACCACTAGCGCATCCAACCGCCCCGTCTCCTTAGAGGATCTACGGCAGGGCGTCCCAAACTGACCTTAAACGCCCGGGTCACCAGCCCGGGTCACTGACTGATCATGATTTTTTAATTCAGGCGGACGCCTCAAACGTCCGGCCTGACCGGCACCCCTCATATCCAGCCCAAATATAGGGCCGATATGGGTGGCTGAGGCACATCCGGATGCGTCCGTGTGACAAGACCGGCCCACCACCAATCCCACGGATGTCCCACAAAAAATCTCATCTAGCCCATTGCTCCAAAACCCTAGCTCACTCACTCTCCTCTCCCCATAGCAATTCTGATCGAATATGGTGCAATGTCGAGTTCCGGCAACCGCTCCAACTCCGAGCTGGATATAGACTATAATCTTGCCCTCGGCATCACCTTGGAGTGGTCCAAGGTAGACACCGGGGCACCTCCGGATCTACAACCTCGCAGCAGTTTCCCTGTCGGCGCAGCTCGGACGCCGACGCTGGTCCCTCACTGCTAGGGAGCAGTCTCGAAAGGCAGCCTGGCAAATAATGTAAGTTGCGAGGAGATGAGATTTATGATTAGGAACCTGGTATATGTTGAAGATCCTCCCCGGCAACGGCGCTGGAAATTCCTTTTGATGACTTGCTAGAACTACGTCGATATATCCCCAGAGTAAGAGATGATGTAGTATAGCAGCGGTAGGTATTTCCCTCAGTGATGAAACCAAGGTTATCGAACCAGTAGGAGAACCTAGCAACACAACGTAAACGACACCTGCACATAATTAATAAATACTCGCAACCCGACGTGTAAAAGGGGTTGTCAATCCCTTTCGCGTAACGGACGTGAGAGAGTTGTAAATATTGATAGATCGTACACCAAATAAGATAAATAGCAGCAAGGTATTTGTGGGTTTTTGGTTTAATAGATCTGGAAATAAAAGCAAAGGAAAATAAATCGCATAGGAAATTAATATAAGGAAGAGACCCGGGGGCCATAGATATCACTAGTGGCTTTTCTCGAGAAAATAGCAAACGATGGGTGAACAATTACTGTTGGGAAATTGATAGAACTTCAAATAATCATGATGATATCCAGGCAATGATCATTATATAGGCATCACATCCAAGATTAGTAGACCGACTCCTGGCTGCATCTACTACTATTACTCCATACATCGACCGCTATCCAGCATGCATCTAGTGTATTAATTTTATGGAAAAACGGAGTAATGCAATAAGAAGGATGACATGATGTAGACAAGATCTATTTATGTAGAAATAGACCCCATCGTTTTATCCTTAGTAGCAACGATACATACGTGTCGGTTTCCCTTCTGTCACTTGGATCAAGCACCGTAATATCGAACCCACTACAAAGCACATCTTCCCATTGCAAGATAAATAGATCAAGTTGGCCAAACAAAACCCAAATATCAGAGAAGAAATATGAGGTTATAAGCTATCATGCATATAAGATATCATAGAAGACTCAAGTAAATTTCATGGATATAAAAAGATAGATCTGATCACGAACTGAAAGTTCATCGGATCCCAACAAACACACCGCACAAAGAGTTACATCATATGGATTTCCAAGAGACCATTGTATTGATAATTAAAACGAGAGAGAGGAAGCCATCTAGCTACTAACTACGGACCCTTTGGTCTACAAAGAACTACTCACACATCATCGGAGAGGCACCAATGGAAGTGGTGAACCCCTCTGTGATGGTGTCTAGATTGGATCCGGTGGTTCTGGACTCTACGGCGGCTGGAATTGATTTTCGTCGACTCCTCTAGGGTTTCTGGAATATTGGGGGTATTTATAGAGCAAAGAGGCGGTCCGGAGGGCACCCGAGGTGGGCATTGTTGGGGAACGTAGTATTTCAAAAAATTCCTACGATCACGCAAGATCTATCTACTAGAAGCATAGCAACGAGCGGGGAGAGTGTGTCTACGTATCCTCGTAGACCAAAAGCAGAAGCGTCTAGTTACACGGTTGATGCAATCGCACATCTTCGCGATCCAACCGATCCAAGCACCGAATGTACGACACCTCTGCGTTCAGCACACGTTCAGCTCGATGACGTCCCACGAGCTCTTGATCCAGTTGAGCGTCACGGGAGAGTTTCGTCAGCAGGACGGCATGGTGACGGTGATGATGAAGCTACCGACGCAGGGCTTCGCCTAAGCACTGCAACGATATAACTGAGGTGTGTAACTATGGAGAGGGCACCGCACACGGCTAAAACAAATCTTGGAGTGCCTTTGGGGTCCCCCTGCCCACGTATATAAAGGAGGGAGGAGGAGGAGGCCAGCCCAAGAGGGGGTGCACCAAGTGTGGGGATTCCTACTAGGACTCCCAAGTCCTAGTAGGATTCCCCTTTTTCCTTTCCAGAGTAGGAGAGAAGAAAGAGGGAAAGAGAGAGGGAGTTGGAAAGGGCAAGGAGGGGGGGGGCCCTTACCCCTAGTCTAATTCGGACCCATGGGAGGGGGGGGGGCGCCTCCTTCCCTTTGGCCTGCCTCCTCTATTTACGTATGGCCCAATATGGCCCAAATACTTCTCCCGGCGAATTCCCGTAACTCTCCGGTACTCTGAAAAATACCCGAATCACTCGGAACCTTTCCAATGTCCGAATATAGCCTTCCAATATATCGATCTTTACGTCTCGACCATTTCGAGACTATTCGTCATGTCCGTGATTTCATCTGGGACTCCAAAAAAATGTCGGTCATCAAATCACATAACTCATAATACAAATCGTCATCGAACGTTAAGCCTGTGGACCCTACGGGTTCGAGAACTATGTATACATGACCAAGACACATCTCCGGCCAATAAACAATAGCGGAACCTGGATGCTCATATTGGCTCCCACATATTCTACGAAGGTCTTTATCGGTCAAACCGCATAACAACATACGTTGTTCCCTTTGTCATCGGTATGTTACTTGCCCAAGATTCGATCGTCAGTATCATCATACCTAGTTCAATCTCGTTACCGACAAGTCTCTTCACTCGTTCTGTAATACATCATCTCGTGACTAACTCATTAGTCGTTTGCTTGCAAGGCTTATTATGATGTGCGTTACCGAGAGGGCCCAGAGATACCTTTCCGACACTCAGAGTGATGATACGTCTCCAACGTATCTATAATTTTTTATTGTTCCATGCTATTATATATTCTGTTTTGGTTGTTTAATGGGCTTTATTATACACTTTTATATTATTTTTGGGACTAACCTATAACCCAAGGCCCAGTGCAAATTGCTGTTTTTTTGGCCTATTTCAGTGTTTCGCAGAAAAGGAATATCAAACGGAGTCCAAATGGAATGAAACCTTAGGGAGAGTTATTTTTGGAACGATATCTTCACGGGAGACTTGGAGTACAACTCAGGGAAGAAACGAGGTGCCCACGAGGGGGCAGGGCGCGCCCAGGAGGGTAGGCGCGCCCCCACTCTCGTGGGCCCCACGTTGCTCCACCGACGTACTTTTTTCCTACTATATATACCCATATACCCTGAAAACATCGAGGAGCACAAAGAAACTCTAATTCCACCATCGTAACCTTCTGTTCCCATGAGATCCCATCTTGGGGCCTGTTCCGGAGCTTCGCTGGAGGGGGCATCGATCACGGAGGGCTTCTACATCAACACCATAGCCTCTCCGATGAGTTGTGAGTAGTTTACCACAGACCTTCGGGTCCATAGTTATTAGCTAGATGGCTTCTTCTCTCTCTTCGGATCTCAATACAAAGTTCTCCTCGATCTTAGAGGAGATCTATTCGATGTAATCTTTTTGCGGTGTGTTTGTCGAGATCCGATGAATTGTGGGTTTATGATCAAGATTATCTATGAACAATATTGGATTCTTTTCTGAAATCTTTTATGTATGATTATAATATCCTTTCAAGTCTCTTCGAATTATTGGTTTGGTTTGGCCTACTAGATCTATATTCCTTGCAATGGGCGAAGTGCTTGGCTTTGGGTTCAATCTTGCGGTGTCCTTTCCTAGTGACAATAGGGGCAGCAAGGCACGTATAGTATTGTGGCCATCGAGGATAAAAATATGGGTTTTATATCATATTTCTTGAGTTTATCCCTCTACATCATGTCATCTTGATTAAGGCGTTACTCTGTTCTTATGAACTTAATACTCTAGATGCATGCTGGATAGCGGTCGATGTGTGGAGTAATAGTAGTAGATGCAGAATCGTTTCGGTCTACTTGTCACGGACGTGATGCCTATATATAATGATCATGCCTAGATATTCTAATAACTATGCGCTTTTCTATCAATTGCTCGACAGTAATTTGTTCACCCACCGTAGAATTCTACTTTCATGAGAGAAGCCACTAGTGAAACCTATGGCCCCCGGGTCTATCTTCATCATATTACTTTCGTTTCAACTAGCCAATTTCCATTGCCATTGCTTATTTGCTTTATTTACATTCTGTTCTTATACCAAAAATACCAAAAAAATCCTTTCCTATCTATCAGATCTCACTCTTGTAAGTGACCGTGAAGGGATTGACAACCCCTTATCACGTTGGCTGTGAGGTTCTTATTTGTTTGTGGAAGTGCGAGGGACTCGTGTGTGGTCTCCTACTGGATTGATACCTTGGTTCTCAAAAACTGAGGGAAATGCTTACGCTACTATGCTGCATCACCCTTTCCTCTTCGAGGGAATACAACGTAAGCTCGAGAAGTAGCAAGAAGAATTTCTGGCGCCGTTGCCGGGGAGATCTACGCAAAAGTCATATACCAAGTACCTATCACAAACCCTTATCTTTCGCATTACATTATTTTCCATTTGCCTCTCGTTTTCTCCCCCCCCACTTCACCTTTGCCGTTTTATTCGCCCTTTTTTCATTCACCTTTCTTTTTGCTTGTGTTGCTATGTGCCCTATATTAGCTTGCATCTTCTCTTGCTAAATTATGGATCCTCATCCACTTTCTAATCTTTTTAAGAGATCCAATTATGATGAACCAATTGCTATTGAGCTGCGTGCACTAGATTATCATTAAGAGGTTTTGCTTGAAATTCGTGAATCTGAAAATTGTGATGAAGTGTTAAAAGAAGAATATTATGAAGTGATTCACGATAGATCTTTTAATGAAAAACATGATTGCAATGATACTATTGTAAATACTATTAATGTCAATTGTCTTAATGATATGCAAAACCCTAAGCTTGGGGATGCTAGTATTGCTAAGTCCACTACTTGTTGCAACGATCATGATTGGGGTGATCTTTCTTACGATCTTGAAAACTTATTTAAGCCCCATGATAAATATGAGATTGATAATAATGTTTGCAATAATATTGAAAGTGGGTTTGGAAGAGTGTCAAATTTAGATCCCACATATTTGGAGAATGTTCGATCTTATGAAGTTTTTGATAAAAGTGGGTTGGGAGAGGTCATGACTTTAGTTAATATTGATCCCACTATTTTGGAAGAGTGTCAACTTCGTATGCATGAGGATCGTGTTGAGAATATGTTTTGTGATAGCTATATTGTTGAATTTTCTTATGATCCTACATGCAATTATTATGAGAGAGGAAAATATGGTTATAGAAATCTCCATGTTACTAAATTACCTCTCTTCATGTTGAGATTGATCTTGTTTCTATCTTCTTCCTTGCATATGTTAGATCTTGCTTGTCTTGCTAATTTGTTTTCCTATAAAATGCCTATGCATAGGAAGTATCTTAGACTTAGATGTGATTTTCACATGCTATATGGTGCTCTTTTTGTGCTTCAAGTCTTGTCTTTCATGTGAGCATCATTGAATTCTCAAGCCTATCTTAATGGCTATAAAGAAAGAGCTTGTTGGGAGGCAACCCAATTTTATTTTCTTTGTTTTTGCTTCTGTTTAGGAATAAATATCGCATATAGCTTCTGTTTAGATGTGGTTTTGTGTTTTAATTAGTGTTTGGGCCAAGTAGAACCTTTGGGAAGACTTGTGTGAAGTGTATGTGATCATGCTGTAAAAAACAGAAACTTTAGCGCTCACGAGATTGGCTGTCCTTTTTTTACTGGAGAGTGCTTTTTAGTAGATTATTTTTGCAGATGATTAATAGAAAAATTCATCACGTCCACCAATTTATTTCAACTTTTTTAGATTTACAGAAGTATTCAAAAGATACAGATTACTACAGACTGTTCTGTTTTTGACAGATTCTGTTTTTCGTGTGTTGTTTGCTTATTTGTATGAATCTATGAGTAGTACCGGGGGTATGAATCATAGATAAGTTGGAATACAGTAGTTTTAACACCAATATAAACAAAGAATGAGTTCATTACAGTACATTTGAGTGGTGGTTTGTTTTCTTATACTAACGGAGCTCACGAGATTTTTGGCTAAGTTTTGTGTTGTGAAGTTTTGAAGTTTTGAGTACGGATTTGATGGACAATGGAACAAAGAGTGGAAAAATCCTAAGCTTGGGGATGCCCAAGGCACCCCAAGGTAAAATTCAAGGACAACCAAAATCCTAAGCTTGGGGATCCCCGGGAAGGCATCCCCTTTTTCGTCTTCGTCTATCGGTAACTTTACTTGAGACTATATTTTTATTCACCACATGATATGTGTTTTGCTTGGAGCGTCATGTATGATTTGAGTCTTTGATTTTTAGTTTGCCACAATCATCCTTGCTGGAAACACCTTTCGAGAGAGATAAATATGATTTAGAATTTATTAGAATACTCTATGTGCTTCACTTATATCTTTTGAGCTAGATACTTTTGCTCTAGTTCTTCACTTATATCTTTTAGAGCACGGTGGTGGTTTTATTTTGTAGAAATTATTGTTCTCTCATGCTTCACTTATATCTATTTGAGAGTCTTTTAGAACAGCATGGTAATGTGCTTTGGTTATAAAACTAGTCCTAATATGATAGGCATCCAAGATGAGTATAGTAAAAAAACTTTCACATAAAGTGCATAATACTATGAGAAGTTTGATACTTGATGATTGTTTTGAGATATGAGGATGATGATATTAGAGTCATGCTAGTAGAGTAGTTGTGAATTTGAGAAATACTTGTGTTGAGGTTTGCAAGTCCCGTAGCATGCACGTATGGTAACCATTTTGTGACAAATTTGAAGCATGAAGTATTTCATTGAGTGTCATCCTTTGTGTGGAGGTCGGGATCGTGTGATGGTTAACTCCTACAACCCTTCCCCTAGGAGCATGCGTGTAGTACTTTGTTTTGATGACTTGTAGATTTTTGCAATAAGTATGTGAGTTCTTTATGACTAATGTTGAGTCCATGGATTATACACACTCTCACCCTTCCACCATTGCTAGCCTCTCTTGTACCGCACAATTCTCTCCGGTACCATACACCCACCATATACCTTCCTCAAAACAGCCACCATACCTACCTATCATGGCATTTCCATAGCCATTCCGAGATATATTGCCATGCAACTTTCCGCCGTCTAGTTTGCTATGACACGCTTCATCATTGTCATATTGCCATGCATGATCATGTAGTTGACATCATATTCGTGGCTAGGCCACCATGCATAATTTTTCATACGTGTGACTCTTGATTCATTGCACACCCCGGTACACCTCCAGAGGCATTCATATAGAGTCATACTTTGTTCTATTACAGAGTTGTAATCTCGAGTTGTAAATCAATAGAAGTGTGATGATCATCATTATTAGAGCATTATCCCAAAGAAAAAAAAGGGAAAAAAGAAAAAAAAGAAGGAAAGGCCAAAGAAAAAAAAGAAAGGCCCAAAAAGAAAAAAGAGAAAAAAAAAGAAAAAGAAAAAGAAAAAAAAGGGGAGAATGCTACTATCTTTTTCCACACTTGTGCTTCAAAGTAGCACCATGATCTTGATGATAGAGAGTCTCTTGTTTTGTCACTTTCATATACTAGTGGGAATTTTCATTATAGAACTTGGCTTGTATATTCCAACGATGGGCTTCCTCAAATGCCCTAGCTCTTCGTGAGCAAGCTAGTTGGATGCACACCCACTAGTTTCTTTTGTTGAGCTTTCGTACATTTATAGCTCTACTGCATCCGTTGCATGTCAATCCCTACTCAATCACATTGATATCTATTGATGGGCATCTCCATAGCCCATTGATACGCCTAGTTGATGTGAGACCATCTTTGTCTTCTCCACAACCACCACCCTATTCCACATAGTGCTATGTCCATGGCTCACGCTCATGTATTGCGTGAATGTTGAAAAAGTTTGAAAA
Source organism: Secale cereale (assembly GCA_902687465.1). Lineage (NCBI taxonomy): Eukaryota > Viridiplantae > Streptophyta > Magnoliopsida > Poales > Poaceae > Secale > Secale cereale. Next base: position 841,838,859 of record LR738714.1, read on the forward strand.
AATTAAAGTATGAAACAAGTGCTTAGCTGAAACCGGGGTTGTGCATGATTTGAGTATTTTGTGTGACGAAGATGGAGCATAGCCTAACTATATGATTTTGTAGGGATGAACTTTCATTGGCCATGTTATTTTGAGAAGACATGATTGCTTTGTTAGTATGCTTGAAGTATTATTATTCTTATGTCTATATAGACTTTTGTCTTGAATCTTTCGGATCTGAACATTCATGCCACAATAAAGAGAATTACATTGAGAATTATGTTGGTTAGCATTCCACATCAAAAATTCTGTTTTTTTTATCATTTACCTACTCGAGGACGAGCAGGAATTAAGCTTGGGGATGCTTGATACGTCTCCAACGTATCTTTAATTTTTTATTGTTCCATGCTATTATATATTCTGTTTTGGATGTTTAATGGGCTTTATTATACACTTTTATATTATTTTTTGGACTAACCTACTAACCCAAGGCCCAGTGCAAATTGCAGTTTTTTTGCCTATTTCAGTGTTTCGCAGAAAAGGAATATCAAACGCAGTCCAAACGGAATGAAACCTTCGGGGGAGTTATTTTTGGAACAATATCTTCACTAGAGACTTGGAGTACAAGTCAGAGAAGAAACGAGGTGCTCACGAGGGGGCAGGGCGCGCCCCCCACCCTCGTGGGCCCCACGTAGCTCCACCGACATACTTTTTCCTCCTATATATACCCATATACCCTGAAAACATCGAGGAGCACAAATAAACCCTAATTCCACCGCCGTAACCTTCTATTCCCGTGATATCCCATCTTGGGGCCTGTTCCGGAGCTCCACCGGAGGGGGCATCAATCACGGAGGGCTTCTACATTGCGACTTCTCGAGCTTGCGTTGTATTCCCTCGAAGAGGAAAGGGAGATGCAGCACAGGAGCGTAAGTATTTCCCTCAGTATTTGAGAACCAAGGTATCAATCCAGTAGGAGACCACGCGCGAGTCCCTCGCACCTGCACAAACAAATAAGAACTTCGCAGCCAACACGATAAGGGGTTGTCAATCCCTTTACGGCCACTTACGAAAGTGAGATCTGATAGAGATGATAGTTTGATATTTTTGGTATTTTTGGATATAAGAACAGAAAGTAAAATCGGAAAAGTAAAGTAGATTGTAGATTGATATATTGAGAATAGACCCAGGGGCCATAGTGTTATCTAGTGGCTTCTCTCATGATAGCGATATTCTACGGCGGGTAAACAAATTACTGTCGAGCAATTGATAGAAAAGCGGATAATTATGAGACTATCTAGGCATGATCATTATATATAGGAATCACGTCCGAGACAAGTAGACCGAAACGATTCTGCATCTACTACTATTACTCCACACATCGACCGCTATTCAGCATGCATCTAGAGTATTAAGTTCATAAGTACGGAGTAACGCCTTAAGCAAGATGACATGATGTAGAGGGATCAACTCAAACATAGTGATATAAGCCCCATCTTTTTATCCTCGATGGCAACAATACAATACGTGCCTTGCTGCCCCTACTGTCACTAGGAAAGGACACCGCAAGATTGAACCCAAAGCCAAGCACTTCTCCCATTGCAAGAACTATAGATCTAGTAGGCCAAACCAAACCAACAATTCGAAGAGACTTGCAAGGATATTATAATCATACATAAAGAGTTCAGAAAAGAACCAAATATTTATCATAGATAATCTTGATCATAAACCCACAATTCATCGGATCTCGACAAACACACCGCAAAAAGAGATTACATCGAATAGATCTCTGATGTCTACACACGCTTCTACTCTTGTAGACTATGTTGGGCCTCCAAGCGCAGAGGTTTGTAGGACAGTAGCAATTTCCCTCAAGTGGATGACCTAAGGTTTATTGAACTCAGGGAAGTAGAGGTTGAAGATGGTCTCTCCCAAGAAACCCTGCAACTAAGATACAAGAAGTCTCTTGTGTCCCCAACACACCTAATACACTTGTTAGATGTATAGGTGCACTAGTTCGGCGAAGAGATGTTAAATGGCAAGTGATATGGATGGCAAAACAAGGTAATATAAATATGTAATAAAAAGTGCAGCAAGCAAACAAGTAGTAAACGCGAGCACAAACGGTATTGCAATGGTGGAAACGAGGCCTAGGGTTCATACTTTCACTAGTGGCAACTCCCAACAACATTAATATAATCGAATCACATGATATTTCCCATAAAACATGCAAAGGGGACACGCTCGGAGGTCATTCCTTCGTGGTCAAGAGAGGATGAGAATTATGTAGGGCTACAAAAGCACACCTCAAAGTTCGTAGTTCTCAATCTAAGGATTTCCCAATGTCACCGCGGCCATCCAAAGAGAGTCCCACAATCACCACAACATATCTAAAGGATAGTCAAAGACAAGCACCAAGAGACTCTCAATCTTCAATCAACACACAAGAGAGGAAATCACTCATGAAAATATTGTTCTAATCCATGTCCTATAGACCGCTGTCACCTTGGTCTCGGGGATTATACTAGATAAAGACAAGTGAGTACATCAATGCAATACATAGAGGAAGGGGAAACATTATGGGATCACCCTAGATTAACATAGCCTATGATCACAACGAAGATCACATCATGGGGGAGAGAATTCACCACATAGCTACTGGTAAGAACCTCAGCCCCGAGGAGGAACTACTCCCGCATCATGGAGGGAGGAAGCAACGTCGATGGAGATGAATCCGGGGGCACTTCCCCGTCCCGGCAGGGTGCCGGCGCAGGAATTCTGGTCCCCCGAAGCTTGATGGCGATGGCGACGGAGATCGGAATCGCGTTTGGAGAAAAGGGTTCCGGAATCAGGGTTTCCTTGACGGACCTTAAATATATGCCAAAGTGGGTCACCAGAGGGGGTCAGGGGTGCCCAGGCGCCCCCCCGGCGCGGCCCAGCGGGGGCCGCGTGGGCAGGCTGCCTGGAGCCCCTGTGGCCCCCCCCCCGACTGTACTTTGGCCGCACGGTAGCTCCCGGAACGCTGATTTTTATATATTTTTTCTGGATTTTTCTGGGCAGTTCTCGAAACGTGAAAACCTGAAATACAAAAACAGCCGAAAACAGAAACTGGCACTGGGGTGCACTGGATTAGTAAGTTAGTCCAAATATGATCAAAAGTGTATGGAAGTGTATGAATATCATAGTAATATCACCCAAAAGTGGCATGGAGCAAGCAGAAATTATAGATACGTTTTGGACATATCAACATCCCCAAGCTTAATTCCTGCTCGTCCTCGAGTAGGTAAATGATAACAAGAATAATTTCTGTGGTGACATGCTATTAACCATATAGGACTTTTTCATAGTCATATGACAAAAGCTTACTAAGACAATGATTCTATAGTAATTAAGTTGCCTCATGAGAAAATCACAAATGACTGAAAGTTTTACAATATGAAACTGAAACATCAAAAAGATTTGCAATGAACATGATGTGAGAATATGACAAAGTGATATCTAGCTTGCCCCCTTTAGTGAAGCAAAACATAAATGCAGGGGCACCTTCAAGGTTTAAGTGATGACTAGATACAATCATTTCAGAATAAACGATATCACAATCATGCAAAAGAAAATGCTACTTTGGGACAATGCACATTACACTCAGAATGACAATCATGCTATCAGTAATTGGTGCTTCAACATAAAAGTAAAAGGATGGTTATGTGCTAGAGCTTTTTATTTTGAAAACATGGAAGCAATTGTGTCAACGGTAGTAGTACTTCATATGTGTCATGCATAAGACATCCTATAAGTTGCAAGCCTCATGCATCGAATACTAATAGTGCTCGCACCTTGTCCTAATTAGCTCGGATTTCCATGGGTTATCATTGCATTGCATATGTTTCAACCAAGTGTCACAAAGGGGTACCTCTATGCCACCTGTACAAAGGTCCAAGGAGATAGATCGCATTTGATTTCTCGTTTTTGATAGATCTCAACTTGAGGACATCCATACCGGGACAACATAGAAAATAGATGATGGACTCCTCTTTAATGCATAAGCATATTCTCATGAGAGATTGAGGATTAAGGTCCAAGCTAAAACTTCCACCATGATGCATGGCTTTGGTTGGCGGCCCAATGTTCTTCTCTAACAATATGCATATTAATTCAACCCACGGTAAATCACCCATACTTCAGACAAGACGAACATGCATAGCAACTCACATGATATTCAAAAAAAGTGTGACAATTGATGGCGTCCCCAGAAACATGGTTACCGCTCAGCAAGCAACTCATAAGAAATAAGAAACATAGGCAACATATTCTTTACCACAATAGTTTTTAGGCTACTTTCCCATGAGCTATGTATTGCATGGTTAGTTTGCTTAGTACAGGTGGAGGTTAGCAAAAGACTGGGAGCGACCAACTAAGAGAGCAATGACGGTCATAATCATGCAGAGCGACAAAGCAATATTGAATCAGGCATGGAAGTTATATCGCTACTCAGAAATAAAAGATCATCAAGGCTTGAAAGACTTTCTTTACAGTCTTAAATATGCGTGAGCATACGCCAAGTCAATCAAAATAAATTCTCGAAGGAAGATATTACTAAACCATACCACATCATAGGCAAACAAATCAAGTTGGTACTCCAATAACACATTGGGAACCCCCCAGCTATTTGAGATTAACCATAAGAAAACCTGAACTACTAAGCACCATCATGCAAGTAGCATCTTTATCATAGACACATTAACCAATGCAACGGAAGCAAACTCTCTTAATAAGGTGAGCATGATAATTAAAGATAGTTCAAGCAACCAACTAAACAAAAGCTCTTTGAAAAGATAAGCATGAACATTAAGAGCAGAGCATGGTAGTAGCTATTAAAAGACAAAGAACACACACAACATAGATAGACATGAAAATCCTATGTTATGTTCTAGGTAGAAGTGGAGCGTGTTTCTCTCCCACATAAAGGAATGCTTGGTTCCGACTCGTTATGAAAAACTAAAAAGAAAACTAAAAGCAAGACGCTCCAAGCATAGCACATAACACATGAAGTGATAAAAATATAGCGAAACGAAAGACGAACTGATAATGTTGATGGAGAAGGGGATGCACGAGGGGCATCCCCAAGCTTAGACGCTTGAGTCTCCTTGAATATTCCTTGGGGGTGCACGGGGGCATCCCCAAGCTTGAGCGCTTGACACTCCTGAAACTTTTTTATCATCTTCCCTCGCACACTTGAAAACTCCCTTCATACATAACTCATCATAATCTGATTAGCGAGGTTAGTACCCTTAATAAAATAATTATACCTTGCTGGAAATAAAGATATTCTTGAATTTCTACTGTTTCTCAAGATTGCCAAAAGGTTTTTGCAAAGAAAAAGCAAGTTCTTTATTTGCAAAGTGAAGGAAAGGCAAAACAGGACAGAATCTGTGAAAAACAGAACAACAGGCAGTAATCGATCTGTTCGGGATACTTCTGCAACTCAAATAAAAAAACTCAGAACAGACGCACGAAAGACAATTATATAGAGAACGCTGTCGAAACAATTCAGACCAAAAATATGAACTGGTGATTTTATACGAATTTTTCTATCCAAGGACAGAATCTGTTTCCTGGACAGCACCTCACAACTTTTGAACTTTCTAGCAATCAGAAGCTATACTTGGCACAAATATGAAAAGCAAAGATACAATGATGATGCTATAGCAGTAAACAACATCAAGACACAACAAAAGCAAAATAAATTTATTCATTGGGCTGCCTCCCAAGAGCGCTTTCTTTTATGCCTTTAAGCTAGGCATAGGACTTTAATGATGCTCTCGCAAGAATAAGAGCTGAAGAACAAAAGAGGGCATCAAGAAGCAAATGCCAAATACACTTAAGCCTAACATGCTTCCTATGCATAGGAATATTGCAATAGAATAATTCATTGAAGCACAAAGCAACTAGCATAGGAAGGCAAAACAAGCATAACTTCAAAATATTCACCATAAAGAGAGGAAACTTCTTATTATTAAGATATTTAGAACCAAGCCTCCCTCTCTCATTATAAATTTCAGTGGCATCATGGATGAACTCAACAATATAAGCATCACATAAAGCATTGTCACCATGATCCACATGCAAAAAGGTACTCTCACTCCCCACATAAGCATAATTTTTCTCATTGGTAATAGTGGGAGTAGGACTATCATAAACAACTTGAACACTATAGATTAGTTGTATATTAGGAGGGTGGTGTTCAACAAGGGAGTAATTCCTTTCATGATTATGACAAGTTTCATAAGGATAATTTCTCCTTATGTCATAAGTACCTTTATAATCACTATAGATTGGAGTTATAATATCATCATGGTAGAGAAGAGCATTATCATTGCTGGCAACTATATTTGTAAACATGTTGTCTTTATTCTTACTAGCAAGAGAATTATCAATTATCACATCACTAGTGGGGATAGGATTTGCAATCCTATCATCCCCAAGCTTAGAGCTTCCCATATCTTCACTTTCAGAGTTGGTACCAAAAAGATTTTCAAGATCATAAGCAGTATTATCATCATTTTCCCAATCACAATAAGTAACATGCATATCATAATCAAAATCATCTTCAATAGTACCTACGGACGTATCATCAAGATGATAATTAAGGCAATAAACTTCACCTTCTTCTTTAAACTTACAACCGTTAAGATAAAAGTTGTTAGGAGGAATATGCTCAGGCCAGGTTGATACCCATTCTTCTTCCTTCTTGCTCCTCTTCTTTTTCTTCTTCTTCACCTTAGGAGGGGGTGGTTGGAGATGAAGCTTCTCCACATATCCTGGTTTATCATTAGAAACAACAGGGGAAACTTGGGAGATACTCTCCTTTTTATTAGCAGAAATATAAGAGACATTTTTATACTTTGGTAAAGTTCCCTCCTTTCTAATCTTACTTATGTAATCATTTTCATGGCAATTAACAACACAATAGAGATGGCAATTTTGCAAAGTGTTTTTATTCCTATGGCATTATCATCCAGCCAAGAAGTCTTTTCTGATAACTCTTCACACATCAAAAATAACATAAGCTCATCATAAAGATCAGAGGTGATCATGTCATCACACAACCGGTTAACAGTTATGTTTTGAAAGTTCATGCATTGAAAATTAAAGTGACCCTCTGTACGGCAAAGTTCACAAGTAAAAGGATAAAGGTCACACAATTCTCTAGCAATTTCATTTAAATCTCTGACCCAAGTGATTGCTCTTTCATGCTTATGTTGCTTACAATACTTCTCTTCTTCAATCATAGGCCTTTCACAAGGTCTATCCACTCCACAAAAATTAACATGCTTATATAAAACTTCATTTTTAGGAATTGGATCATGCATGTTGCAATCATCATGAACAATTTCATTTTCTTTGCAAGTCTCTTTAAAAGGTTTATGATACTTGATCCAATCCTCCTTAGGCATATTAAGATGTGAAGCAAAAGATCTGAGGAAATCAACAAGGAGTTGAGAATCAAGCCCAAACTTAGCACTAAACTTATTAAAACTTGTAGTTTCAACAAAGGACTTAATGCAATCATACTCATAAATTATACCTGACTCTTTACCTTTGTCGATCTCCCAATCTTAAGTGTTGCGTTGAATTCTTTCAAGGAGTTCCCATTTAGCATCAATCTTTTTGTTTGTGAAAGAACCCATAGAGGAAGCATCGAGCAAATCTTTATCCTGTCGAGAGAGCCTCGCATAGAAGTTAGTAATAATAATATATTTGGGGAGCCCATGGTTAGGACTTTTCAGCATTAACGTTTTCAGTCTCCCCCAAGCTTGAGCTATGCTCTCTCCGTCATGAGGATAGAAATTATAAACATAATTCCTATTCTTATGGACTTCATGAAGAGGATAAAACTTAGTATAAAAGAGAGACATAAGCTCTTGCCAATCAAGCAAGTGCGAGTTATCGAGAAGCTTATACCAATCTGAAGCCTTATCTATAAGTGATACGGCGAACAATTTCCTCATGACAAACTCCCTTGATACACCTGCAAGCTTAAATAATGAACATAATTGTGACAGATATAGCAAGTGTTCACCGGGATGTCTGTCTCCTGCATAACGATTAGCCAAGACATAATCGATAATACCAGGTGGTATTTTATAGGGCACAATTTCAGTAGGAGGAGGAGCAACCACCACAGGTGTGGGGCGTCCTCCCGCAAGCAACGATCCAATAACACGGTTTTCCATAAACATAACTAGTGAAATAAAAAACAAGAAACAAAAAGATTTAATTGCAAGATCTAAAGATATACCTTCAAGCGCTCACCTCCCCAGCAACGGCGCCAGAAATAGCTTGATGTCTACACACGCTTCTACTCATGTAGACTATGTTGGGCCTCCAAGCGCAGAGGTTTGTAGGACAGTAGCAATTTCCCTCAAGTGGATGACCTAAGGTTTATCGAACTCAGGGAAGGAGAGGTTGAAGATGGTCTCTCTCAAGCAACCTTGCAACTAAGATACAAGAAGTCTCTTGTATCCCCAACACACCTAATACACTTGTTAGATGTATAGGTGCACTAGTTCGGCGAAGAGATGTTAAATGGCAAGTGATATGGATGGCAAAACAAGGTAATATAAATATGTAATAAAAAGTGCAGCAAGCAAACAAGTAGTAAACGTGAGCACAAATGGTATTGCAATGGTGGAAACGAGGCCTAGGGTTCATACTTTCACTAGCGGAAACTCCCAACAACATTAACATAATCGAATCACATGATATTTCCCATAAAACATGCAAAGGGGACACACTCGGAGGTCATTCCTTCGTGGTCAAGAGAGGATGAGAATTATGTAGGGCTACAAAAGCACACCTCAAAGTTCGTAGTTCTCAATCTAAGGATTTCCCAATGTCACCGCGGCCATCCAAAGAGAGTCCCACAATCACCACAACATATCTAAAGGATAGTCAAAGACAAGCACCAAGAGACTCTCAATCTTCAATCAACACACAAGAGAGGAAATCACTCATGAAAATATTGTTCTAATCCATGTCCAATAGACCACTGTCACCTTGGTCTCGGGGATTATACTAGATAAAGACAAGTGAGTACATCAATCCAATACATAGAGGAAGGGGAAACATCATGGGATCACCCTAGATTAACATAGCCTATGATCACAACGAAGATCACATCATGGGAGAGAGAATTGACCACATAGCTACTGGTAAGAACCTCAGCCCCGAGGAGGAACTACTCCCGCATCATGGAGGGAGGAAGCACCGTTGATGGAGATGAATCCGGGGGCACTTCCCCGTCCCGGCAGGGTGCCGGCGCAGGAATTCTGGTCCCCCGAAGCTTGATGGCGATGGCGGCGGAGATCGGAATCGCGTCTGGAGAAAAGGGTTCCGGAATCAGGGTTTCCTCGACGGACCTTAAATATATGCCAAAGGGGGTCACCAGAGGGGGTCAGGGGTGCCCAGGCGCCCCCCCGGCGCGGCCCAGGGGGGGCCGCGTGGGCGGGCCGCCTGGAGCCCCTGTGGGTCCCCCCGGCTGTACTTTGGCCGCACGGTAGCTACCGGAACGCTGATTTTTATATATTTTTTCTGGCTTTTTCTGGGCAGTTCTCGAAACGTGAAAACCTGAAATACAAAAACAGCCGAAAACAGAAACTGGCACTGGGGTGCACTGGATTAGTAAGTTAGTCCTAATATGATCAAAAGTGTATGGAAGTGTATGAATATCATAGCAATATCACCCAAAAGTGGCATGGAGCAAGCAGGAATTATAGATACGTTTTGGACGTATCAATCTCCTCGAAGACCGAGGAGAACTTGGTATTGAGATCCAAAGAGAGAGAAGAAGCCATCTTGATACTTGCTATTGGCCCGAAGGTCTGTGGTAAACTACTCACAACTGATGGTGAGGCGATGATGATGATGTAGAAGCACTCCGTGGAAGATCCCCCCTCCGGCGGAGCTCCGGAACAGGCCCCAAGATGGGATCTCACTGGAAAAGAAGGTTGCGGCGGTGGAACTAGGGTTTTCTCTGTTGTTCTGATAGTTTCGGGGTACGTAGGTATATATAGGAGGAAGGAGGGCACCGGGGGCCAGACGGGGTGCCCACGAGGCAGGGGCGCGCCCTATAGGGGGGGGGGCGCCCCCACCCTTGTGGACGCCACGTCAGCCCTACTCCGTGGTTCTCAAGTCTTCCGTGCGTGTTTTGCTCCAAAAATATCTCTCCCAAAGGTTTCATTTTGTTTGGACTCCGTTTGATATTCCTTTTCTATAAAACCCTAAAACAGGCAAAAAAAACAGCAATCTGGACTGGGCCTTTGGGTTAGTAGGTTAGTCCCAAAAATAATATATACGTGTATAACAAAGCCCATTAAACATCCAAAACATCATAAATAATAGCATGGAACAATAAAAAATTATAGATACGTTGGAGACGTATCAAGCATCCCCAAGCTTAATTCCTGCTCGTCCTCGAGTAGGTAAATGATAAAAACAGGTTTTTTTGATGTGGAATGCTAACCAAAATAATTTTTCAATGTAATTCTGTTAATTGTGGCATGAATGTTCAGATCTGAAAGATTCAAGACAAAAGTCTATATTAACATAAGAAATAATAATACTTCAAGCATACTAACAAAGCAATCATGTCTTCTCAAAATACCGTGGCTAAAGAAAGTTATCCCTACAAAATCATATAGTCTGGCTATGCTCTCTCTTCATAACACAAAATACACATATCATGCACAACCCCGGTTTCAGCCAACCATTTGTTTTCATACTCTATTCTTTCAAACCTTTCAACTTTCACGCAATACATGAGCGTGAGCCATGGACATAGCACTATGTGGAATAGAGAGGTGGTTGTGGAGAAGACAAAAAGGAGGGAAATAGTCTCACATCGACTAGGCGTATCAACGGGCTATGGAGATGCCCATAAATAGATATCAATGTGAGTGAGTAGGGATTGCCATGCAATGGATGCACGAGAGCTAAATATGTATGAAAGCTCAACAAAAGAAACTAGTGGGTGTGCATCCAACTTGCTTGCTCACGAAGACCTAGGGCATTTGAGGAAGCCCGTCGTTGGAATATACAAGCCAAGTTCTGTAATGAAAATTCCCACTAGTATATGAAAGTGACTAAACATGAGACTCTCTATCATGAAGAACATGGTGCTACTTTGAAGCACAAGTGTGGAAAAAGATAGTAGCAATTGTCCCTTCTCTCTTTTCTCCCATTTTTTGGAGGGGCTTTCTCTCCTTTTTTTATTTAGCCCCTATCTATATTATTATTTTGGGCCATCTCCTTTTTTTATTGGCCTTTCCTCACATGGGACAATGCTCTAATAATGATGATCATCACACTTATATTGAATTACAACTCGATACTAAAACAAGTATGACTCTATATGAATGCCTCCGGCGGTGTACCGGGATATGCAATGAATCAAGAGTGATATGTATGAAAAATTATGCATGGTGGCCTAGCAACAAATACGATGTCAACTACAAGATCATGCATGGAAATATGACAATATGAAGCATGTCCTATGAACGGAACGGTGGAAAGTTGCATGGCAATATATCTCGGAATGGCTATGGAAATGCCATGATAGGTAGGTATGGTGGCTGTTTTGAGGAAAATATATGGTGGTTGTTTTGAGGAAGGATATATAGTGGGTGTATGGTACCGGCGAAAGTTGCGCGGTACAAGAGAGGCTAGCAATGGTGGAAGGGTGAGAGTGCTTAATATCCATGGACTCAACATTAGTCATAAGAACTCATATACTTATTGCAAAAATTTACGAGTCATCAAAACAAAGCAATCAACGCATGCTCCTAGGGGGGAGGTTGGTAGGAGTTAACCATCGCGCGCCCCCGACCTCCACACAAAGGTTGATACTTTACAAATACCTCATGCTCTAACTTCGTCACATAGCGGTTCACCATACGTGCATTCTACGGGAATCACTAACATTAACACAAGCATTTCTCAATTTCACAATAACTCCACTAGCATGACTCTAATATCACTATCCTCATATCTGAAAACAATTATCAAGCATCCAACTTCTCATCATATTCAATGAACTTAGTGTGAAAGTTTTAACTACATTGATCTTGAATGTCTATCATGTGAAGGCTAGTTTTATAGCCAAAGCACATTACCATGCTGTTTTAATAGACTCTCAAAAGGATATAAGTGAAGCATGAGAGATCAACAATTTCTACAAAATATAATCACCACCGTGCTCTAAAAGATATAAGTGAAGCACTAGAGAAAAAACTATTCAACTCAAAAGATATAAGTGAAGCACATAGAGCGCTCTATCAATTCCTAGGCCATATTTAACTCTCTCAAATAGGTGTGTCCAGCAAGGATAATTGTGCCAAAATAACAAGCAAAGACTCAAATTATACAAGACGCTCCAAGTAAAACACATATCATGTGGTGAATAAATATATAGCTCCGAGTATAGTTACCGATAGATGAAGACGAAAGAGGGGATGCCTTCCCGGGGCATCCCCAAGCTTAGGCTTTTGGTTGTCCTTAAATTTTACCTTGGGTTGCCTTGGGCATCCCCAAGCTAAGGCTCTTGCCACTCTTTTTTCCATAGTCCATCAAAGCTATACTCAAAACATGAAAACTTCACAACACAAAACTTAGACAAAAATCTCGTGAGCTCCGTTAGTATAAGAAAACAAACCACTACTCAAAGGTACTGCAATGAATTCATTCTTTGTTTATATTGGTGTTAAACCTACTGTATTCCAACTTCTCTATGATTCGTACTTCCCAATACTACTCATAGATGCATCGAAATAAGCAAACAACAGACGAAAAACAGAATCTGCCAAAAACAGAACAGTCTGTAGTAATCTGCAGTTTTCGCATACTTCTGTATCTCCAAAAAAATTGAAATAAATTGGTAAACGTGAGGAATTTGTCTATTAATCATCTGCAAAATGAATTAACTAAATAGCACGCTCCAGTAAAATCTGGTGACCATTCAAGCGAGCGCTAACGATTCTGTTTTTCACAGCACGATCATATAAACTTCACACAAGTCTTCCCAAAGGTTCTACTTGGCACAAACACTAATTAAAACAAAAAATCACATCTAAATAGAACCTAGATGCAATATTTATTCCTAAACAGAAGCAAAAACCAAAAATATAAAATTGGGTTGCCTCCCAACAAGCGCTATCGTTTTACACCCCTAGCTAGGCACGATACATGGATAGATCTAGGTATTGCCATCTTTCGAAGGCAATCCATAAGTGGCTCTCATAATAGATTCATATGGTAATTTGATTTTCTTTCTAGGAAAGTGTTCCATGCCTTTCCTTAACGGAAATTAGAATCTATTATTTCCTTCCTTCATATCAATAATTGCACCAATCGGTCTAAGGAAAGGTCTACCAAGAATAATAGGACATGAAGGATTGCAATCTATATCAAGAACAATGAAATCTACGGGCACATAATTCCTATTGGCAACAATAAGAACATCATTAATCCTTCCCATAGGTTTCTTAATAGTGGAATCCGCAAGATGCAAATTTAAAGAACAATAATCAAGCTCATGGAACCCTAGCAAATCACACAAAGTTTTTGGGACAGTGGAGACACTTGCACCGAAATCACACAAAGCAAAGCATTCATGATCTTTAATTTTTATTTTAATAGTAGGTTCCCACTCATCATAAAGCTTTCTAGGGATAGAAACTTCTAACTCAAGTTTTTCTTCATAAGATTGCATCAAAGCATCAACTATGTGTTTGGTAAAAGCTTTATTTTGACTATAAGCATGCGGAGAGTTTAGTACGGATTGCAACAAGGAAATACAATCAATCAAAGAGCAATTATCATAATTGAATCCCTTGAAATCCAAAGTAGTGGGTTCATCACTGTGTAAACTTTTAATCTCTTCACTCCCACTTTTAACAATTTTAGCACACTACACCACAACACTGATATAAGGACAGAAAAACTGCCGGGAGAAAGCACTTTAAAGGGAAAATAAACTATCGGGACAATGTTTCTCCCGGCAGATAGAACCGACACGAGAATGGCTGTGAGGGATAACTTCTCTCGGCAGTTAATTTTTTGCCGGCAGTTTCTTTGCCCTTGCCCATCTATTTGCCGACAGTCTGTTTTCTCTCGGCAGATTGGTCAAGGTACATGAAACATCAGTTACCGACAGTTCCACTGCCTACAGAAGCTTCTTTACCCAGCAGTTTTTATGCCAGCATAGATTTCACTACCAAGTAGCTTTAGGCATCCATAATTCCATATCATTTCATTATGTTTAAACAATCAGTACATATCACACAATTTATACATACACTTCACTCAAAGTAACATATGTCGCATCCATACACTTCAATCAAAGTAACATGTAGGCAGGATTGTGCCACAAAAGGTACAGTACAAATATCTTTCTAAATGTGTGCCACAAAAGGAGTACATATGTTTCTGGGGTGCACACAACTAAAATGAGCATATAGTGGCTTAACAACCAGCAAAATGAGAAGAGCAAGTGTCCAGGTTCCACAAACAGAGCATATCAAATAATCACTCTACCAACTACCAAATTTTCAGCAGCTTGAAGATCTTCCAAATCTCCCAAATGTTCAGCAGCTTCAAGATCTTCCAAACTGTCATCAACTTTTGTAGGGAAATCTACAAGAAATAGGAAACTCAAAATGGAGCTCTCATTCCAGATTTTGAATTAGCACATTAAAGATTTTGACATGCTACAGTTTAACTCATCGGCACAAATAAAACTCTTCTAAATGTGCAACTCTTCATCATCACAGCAAGCAACGTTACATCATTAGATCAAGCAGGAGCTTGAAGTACACATAAAAAAATCTTCATGTGCAAATAAGCAAAAACATGAACCTGTAGAATTGACTTGCAAAAGCTGCTCAGTTCAAGACAAATTAGAACTTACTAGTGACAGCTATGACTAAAAGTGAATTAAACATGTATAGCATCATCTCTAGAGTTAATATAGAACTCGTTCGAAAAAAATGCACTATACACAATACAGTAGTACAAGTTGGCAAAACTCTGTACTATACAAAGTACAACAATACAAATAGGCAAAACTCTGTACAGATTGGCAGGGGCAGGCCCACCTCAATTAAAAAAACTAGGTATATACAGTGTATATCATATGTATATAGAAGAAAAAAAGAAACTAATGAAATAACCGTTGGTTACTGATTTCTCTCTGTATCTCATGCATCTTAGCTTGCTTTTAGTATAGTTTATACGCCAAAACAAGGCTGAAATTCTATACTGTACATAGTAGAGTTTTACACTGAGTTCTAGCTCCAAGCCAAAAATCTTTCATGTACTCACAATGCAGCAGGATGATCTTATTCTGCTACTGCCTAACATTGTGATACATGATGGTTAAGAGTAGGGATGTGAGTGCACAAAACTACACTAATTTGAGGAACAGACCAGGTTTCCAATTTACATTTAAGAGCATACTATTAGTTCCTACTATATAAATTAGCTATATATCTGAACCTTTTGACTCGAAGCGGATCTCTTGTTTCAGATTTCAAATCAAACATTATAGATTTTGACATGCTGCAGTTTAACTCATTGGCATAAATGTAACTCTTCTAAATGTGTTGCACTTCATAATTATAGCAAAGCAATATTATTCAGATCATGAAGGAATCACAACAAGCAATATTATTTAGATCATCTAGGCAGCTAGCTATCATATTTATCCAAAGACAAGCACTGAGAAAAACATTTCTACAAAGTCTCCATGAATGGCATAAAAGATTTCAGCACAATAGTTACTCTATGAAATATTTATTTTGTAAACTTCAGTAATGTACACAAGTCGAGGACATGAAAATTCTTGGAAACATACAAACAAAAATACAAAATATGATTATGCCGCGTACCACTCTACCTTAACGACCCAGCTAGCATGCTAGAATAAGATTCAATCTCAGAGAAACATCCATATTACCTCAGCTTGCTTGTGTCCACTTCAAACTTCATACATAGAAGGGAAGCTTCTTAAGCAATCAACCATGACAGCAATTGTTAAATTCAATCATAAGAACAAAAAGCTCACATGCTTCTATGGCCATTCGATACATCGCCCTTGAGCTTGCCCCATGGTGGTCATGTTCCCAACACCACGAGGTAGTATAGCATCCCTTTTTATGACATAGTTCACGACAAACTCACAATATTCAGGGCCAAGCTCCTGACCACCTACCACCTTTCTCCGATCAATTGATAGAACGGTTGCTTTTGCCACTGGGATGGGATACTATGATCTGGATAAACATTATACAGGATCACATCCTTTCCTTTCTGAGTAAGTATGAAAAAGAAGTCAGATAAGCGAAAGTGTCTTTGTCATCCTAAACAACAAAGAGCAACAAAATATAAACAAAGTACAATCTGACCTGCTGATTTTTTTGTATGATTACAACTTCCTTCTTGCTGAATGGCTATAAGCAAAATCTATGAACTTCCCTACCCCGTCAATATATGCTTGTGTATTTCTAGCTTTATCCATCCAACTCTTGTCCATTCTTGACCAATTTCACTAAGATTGCCTAACATGAGAAAGAAAGTATACTTCTATTAAGGAAAAAAATCTAGTAACGAAACGCATATCGCCAGTATCTAGTACATGCAACAAGAAATACAAAACGGAGAAGGAATGCCATCACACAACAGAATATAATTAACTGAAACATGTCATTTCAGAAAATACAATAACCGAAATAGCAGTAAGAATGTCATCATCTATATCATAAAAGCATAGCACTTATTCTGTCCACATATGGTATTTCACAAAACACAAACAAAGATGGTAGTAGGGGCATCAACTAAACAAACAAAGACTTAAAATAATTAGCTTTGTTTCATCTCAAATTAAAATAACCTCCAAAGCTCAACTAAAAGTCAGGTGTCAACGAATTTCATTACGGTATATGCACTTGTTATTCACCAATGGTCCCTGTCCTTGATCTGAATGGCTACTAACAGTAGTAGTAATTGTTTTTAGACAACCAAACAACCTTCAAACATGTCTGACTCATGGTTTTGTTGTTGTTATCAGATCAAAGCGAATACAAATTAATGAGTTGTTCTAACTGCCAGAATAGTTCACTGCTGCTACATTTGAAGATTATTACACTTCTACACCGTAGCTGCACATTCAGAACATAAAGGGCACAGAAATTGCAACGACATCTCACCTGTACAGGAGGCAATGAGAAGTCCATTGAAAGGTTGAGGAGGGTCGACGACTGTCGGTGTACTAAGGTAGGGGTGCCTCAGTACCCCAACTTGTGCACGGGCAGTTGCAGCTTCCCGCGGCAAGGTTTACTGCGGGCTCGCCGGAGACCTTCCTGCTCCTTATTAAACCATTCAAAAACAAAGTATACAAGACATAAGACCGAGACCCCGGCAAGAGGAGCTTGCCGGGAAGGCCGTACTAGGCTCAAGACTGTTCCACTAACACAAGACCCTGGCAAGAGGAGCTTGCCAGGAAGACTAGAAGACATCGCCTCGGCGCTATGCGCGCCCCGGCAAGGGGCCCGGGGAGCGGCAAGTTCCCGGGCCCGGCAAGATCAAGGCCCCGGCAAGGTGCTTGCCGGGAAGGCTGCGCTGTGTGCCCGCGCTCCAGCTCATCGGCCCACGCGTCGCCCTGGGGCCTATCCAGGGACGCGTGGCGGATGGCTGTGCAGCCTGGGGTACACGGTGGCACTCCACGGCGATAAATCCGTCGCCGTGGCGGACGGAGACGCTAAGGCGGGAGCTTTTGGGGTCGACGGCGACGGGCATTGAATGCCCTTGTCCCCCACTGTTAAAGTAGGTATAGGCCACTGTTCGGTACTGTAGCTCCACTGTTCCCGCATTGTTACAACTACCACCTCTTTTACATTTTTACCCCTTTCTCCTACGTTGACACCTGTCGGTGACCCCTTGCACTATAAAAGGAGGCCCATGCACAACGTGGAGGAGGTTCGGAACCTAGATCACTCTCACGCACGGTGTAGCTGCTTCTTCAAGCTCCCGAGCGCTCAACTCAATACACAACTAAGCAGGAGTAGGGTTTTACGCATCCGTGCGGCCCGAACCTGGGTAAAACTGCCCGCGTGTTTGCTTCGATCTGCTCTTTGTGCTCCCTCCGCCCTCGTACCGCACAGACAAGGGGCTCCGGTCCCATAGGTGTTCGTGGCGGACAGTTTCCCCCGACATCTTTGGCGCGCCAGGTAGGGGCGTCGAGGTTGTGCGAACCTGATCCGGCGTTCGCGCGGGCGCATTCTTCATCAACCTCTCCAGCTTCATCAGCAACTTCATCAGCGACAACTCCATGGCCCCGAAGAAGAAGCCTTCGGAGGTCGGAGGCCCGTCTGCGTCTCACCCGCCGCCACCAGAGCCAACGGTGGGCGGGGGAGACGCCGTCGGAAGGGTGGTTGCCGGCGAGGACACTCACGGTGCCACCAGATCCAAGAACAGGACGGACGACCGGACCTAGGTCTCCGTGGACGCGCCGCGTCCATCACAGCACACGACGACCCCGCAGCGCCATACCACGGGAGGTGGTATCCGCTTGCTGGGGCAAGGCCAAACTGGAGGTTCGCGGGACGCCCCGGACCCCCGTCCGGGCACAAGCAAAGCGAAGGCGCCGGCGCGGGACCCCGCTCCTTCTAACGTCGTTAGAAGTCCGAGCGTATCCCGCTCCTCGCACCGCTCACCCGCGTTCCCCACTACTCCGGCAGAAGCGCTCGCAAGGGCGCAGCTGCTCCTCGATTTTCCTCCGGCGGCCGACAAGGCCGAAGAATGGAGGGCCACTATCCGGAGCCTGATAGACTTCGCCAACAACGACTCTCCGCAGCAGCCGTCGGCCTCACGGCCGCGGCAACCTGAGAAGACGAAGGCTATCGGCGACAAGACTGCCGGGGGTGCGACAAGCGTGCACTCCCCGCCGCAGAAGCAGAAGACGCCGCCCCGCCGGAACAACCCCGACGACGGCTCCACAGCCTCGTCGGACCCGCGGACCCGTCGGGACCAGCGCCAGGTCCTCGACGACCGGCGAGATGAAGACGCTCGAACCACGATCGAGCGCCGCCGAGAAGCTCGGCGACAATCCGACAAGAGAGCTGGGAACACTGTCGACGCGCACGCGCCCGGTGAACCAGGCGACTTGCCGTACGCGGCAGGCTGCCCTGCGTTCACCCGCGAGCTGCGGCGCGTCCAGTGGCCCAGCATGAAGAACTTTAAGCCCGACGTACCGGAGAAGTACGACGGCAAGACGCACCCCTCGGAGTTTCTCAGCGTCTACACTATCGCAGTGCAAGCTGCCGGGGGGCGCGACGAGAAGATCCTAGCCAACTACTTCCCGCTCGTGCTGAAGCCGAACGTCCGTTCGTGGCTCATGCACTTGCCGGAAGGCTCTATCTCTTCTTGGGCCGACCTCTGCCATCAGTTTGTCGGCGCCTTCACCGGCGGCCACAAACCCCATGGCCAGGAGAGCGATCTCCACATCTTGGCCCAGAAGGAAGGCGAACCCCTGCGCAAATATATCCAACGCTTCAGCCGGGTGCAGCACAACATCCCTGACGTTCACCCTGCCGCGGTTATCAGCGCGTTCCATCAGAACGTGCGTAACCGCCGCATGCGTGAGGAAATGGCGATGACCAAGATTAGGGACGTCAGCGAGCTCTACGCTCTGGCTGACAAGTGCGCCCGCGCGGAAGAGGGGAGGAAACTCCCCGGGGAGGATGCTGGCGCAGGGGGAAGCGACAGCGACGACGCCGCCCCGGCAAAGAAGAGCCGGCGGCGGAACAACAGAAAGAAGGGCAAGAAGGAAGTGCTTGCCGTCGAGAAGTCCGGCAAGGAGGCCACCGCCAAGCAAGCGCAGGCTGGCGGCTCCGGCAAGGAGCCTGCCCCTGCGGCGGCGGCCGACAAGCCGGGTAGCTCCGACAAGCAATACTGTAAGATTCACCGCACCAAGGGTCACGATCTCTCCAACTGCAAGCGCGTCGAGTACCTCGTCGAGCAGCAAAAAGCTGAGTACGAGAGGCGCGACAAGGAGAAGGCCCAAGGTGGCGGGGAAGAGCCCAGCAAGAAGCGGCCGTTCAATGGCCGGGGAGGACGTCGCGGCAAGGCTAAGCAGCGGCAAAGGGATCGACCTCCCCGGGGCCGCGACAACGACGAAGACGACGATGAAGACATGGAGGATGACGAGAACAGCGAGCATGAGTTCCAGAAGGCCACGGAGGTCCTGTGCGTCGACGGTGGCGCCTCCCTGCACACCTCCCACCGCCAGCTAAAACAGTGGGTGCGTGAGGTGAATGCAGCGGAGCCGCCCGTGGAGTCGCGCAGGCTCCTCAAATGGTCCAGCACGCCCATCATTTTTGATCTTGAAGATCACCCTGACCGCACCACCGCGGTCGGGTGCTTGCCGATGCTGGTTTCTCCCACCATCCGCAACCTCAAGGTCACCAAAATGTTGGTTGACGGCGGGGCCGGGCTGAACTTGATCTCCTCTGCTGTGATCGAAGCTCCAAATTCAAGATGGCGAGCTCGAAGAGACCGGTTCATTCCAAGGAATCAACCCGGGAAGGAGTAAGCCCAAGGGAAAGATCACTCTGCCGGTGACCTTTGGCGGGGAGCTCAACTTCAGGACTGAGCGCATCACCTTTGACGTCGCCGATATTCCATTGCCCTACAATGGAATACTCGGCCGTCCCGCCCTCGCCAAGTTCATGGCAGCTTCCCACTATGCCTACAACGTGCTGAAGATGCCGGGGCCAATAAGCGTCATCACTATCCACAGCGACAAGAAGGATGCGCTTATTTGCGCCGACAAGATTTACCGGGATGCGGCAGCTGCGGCCGAGAAGGATACTCTTGCCGCTGAAGCTCCCGGGGGGAAGAAGACGAAGACCAAGTCCGGCAAGTGCTCTGGGACCCACTCCGGCAACCGCACCTCTTTGGAGTGCTGCGCTGCCGTCGAGGACGTTCCATCGAGCTCCACCGGCAAGAGCAAGAAAGGAATGGCTGCTCCTCCGGCAACCAAGAAAGTGCCCGCAAAGGAGGATGGCACTGGTGGTACCTTCACCATCAGTGCCACCCTTGACAGCAAATAGGAAAGCGCGCTCGTCGCCTTCCTGCGGGCGAATGTCGATGTGTTTGCTTGGCAACCGTCTGACATCCCCGGTGTTCCCAGGAAGGTGATTGAGCACAAGCTTGCTGTCTGTCCTCATGCGCGGCCTATCAAGCAGAAAGTGAGGAAGCAAGCCGTGGAGCGCCAAGAGTTCATCAATGAGGAGATCAAGAAACTAGAGGCAGCAGGTCTAGTTAGAGGTGTGATCCATCCGACGTGGTTGGCAAACCCAGTCGTTGTGCGCAAGGCCAACGGGAAGTGGAGACTGTGTATAGACTTCACCGATGTGAATAAAGCATGTCCCAAGGATCCCTTCCCTTTGCCGCGCATTGACCAGATCGTTGACTCCACTGCCGGATGTGAGCTACTCTGTTTTCTTGATGCATACTCAGGCTATCATCAGATTTTCATGGCCAAGGAGGATGAAGAGAAGACTGCATTTATCGCTCCATGTGGCACTTATTGCTTTATCCGCATGCCATTTGGGCTGAAGAATGCAGGCTCAACCTTTGCAAGGGTAGTGTACACTGCTTTTGAGCCACAGATTCACAGAAATGTAGAAGCTTACATGGATGACATCGTGGTGAAGAGCAAGAGCAAAGAAACCCTGATCCAAGACTTAGAAGAAACGTTTCAAAACCTGCGCAGGATACAGCTCAAGTTGAACCCCGAGAAGTGCGTCTTTGGAGTCCCCTCCGGCAAGCTTCTCGGGTTCTTTGTATCACAGAGGGGGATTGAAGCCAACCCCGACAAGATCAAAGCCATCGAGCAGATAGAAGCCCCGAAGCGCGTCAAGGATGTCAGAAGGCTTGCAGGTTGTGTTGCTGCCCTCAGTAGGTTCATTTCAAAATCCGCAGAACGCGCCCTACCTTTCTTCAAAATCTTGAAGAAGGCAGGTCCCATGAAGTGGACTCCGGAAGCGGAGGCAGCGTTGCAGGATTTGAAACGGTACCTGTCCTCCACTCCTACACTTGTCGCACCTAGACCACAGGAAAAGTTGTTGCTATACTTAGCGGCAACCAACCAGGTGGTTAGTGCTGCGTTAGTGGCGGAGAGGGAGTCCGACGACGAGTCAGCATCACCGGCAAGCGAATCTAGCGACAAGCAGGGGGCTGTCCCGACGAGCTCTGGCCCCGACAAGGAAGACTCTGCGCAGGAACAAGGAGAGGTGCGGAAGAAGATGGTGCAGCGCCCAGTGTATTTTGTAAGTTCCCTTCTCCAGGGGGCTAGATCAAGGTACTCTGGTGTGCAAAAATTGCTTTTCGGCCTCCTCATGGCCTCGAGAAAGCTGCGCCACTACTTCCAAGCCCATGAGATAACAGTGGTCACTCGCTTTCCGTTGAAGAGGATATTGCACAATCCAGAGGCAACAGGCAGGATCGTCGAGTGGGCACTGGAGCTGTCAAGCTTTGGACTCAAGTTTGAAAGTACTTCAACCATACAGAGCCGAGCTTTGGCAGAATTCATTGCTGAGTGGACCCCAACGCCAGAAGATGAAGTTCAAGAAACAAGCGCACCCGTGCAAGAAGCGACAAGTGAATGGGTAATGTATTTTGACGGTGCTTTCTCGCTGCAAGGCGCCGGTGCCGGCGTAGTACTCATCGCGCCCACCGGAGAGCACCTCAAATATGTTATCCAGATGCACTTTCCCAGGGAGCAAGCGACAAACAACACTGCAGAATATGAAGGCTTGCTTGCCGGCCTCAGGATTGCGGCCGAACTTGGGATCAGAAAACTGATTGTACGGGGCGATTCTCAGTTGGTGGTCCGACAAGTTAACAAGAGCTATCAGAGCCCTTTGATGGAAGCTTATGTCGATGAAGTGAGAAAGCTTGAAGAGCACTTTGAAGGTTTGCAGATGGAGCACGTCCCGAGAGCTCAAAATGAAATTGCAGATGGCCTTTCAAAGTGCGCCGCGATGAAGTTACCTGTGGAACCAGGGACCTTCTTACTCAAGCTGACTCAGCCATCCGTTACACCATCAATGGGGCAGTCCAAGAAGAGAAAGTTGGTCTCCGGCGACTACTTGCCGGCGGATCTTCCTGAGACCGCCGCTAAAGTTCCCAAGATCAACAACAACGCTGAGGAACAGTTTGCTCCTGCGAGCCCTCGGGCTTGTGCAGTTGAAGCAAGTGTTCCCGACTCAAGATGGCAATATTCCCCGTGGGGATGGGTACCCGCGGGGATTTACCCGTTATGGAGCGGGGATGGGGAGCAAATTATCCCCATGGATATTGTTTGGTGGGTACCCGTTAGTCTCACGGGGTGGGGATGGGTATAAAATCCTCCCCGTGGGGACTCCATGGATACCCGAAAACTATGCCATTCGTACTATAAATGCAGAATATATAGATTAATATCTAGATATTTCACACAATTATATTTCTTCACCTCTCCCAACAACCATGTCTTCTCTAATCTCATCTATCCTAGTTAGCTTTGAAATCCCCATGGATACCCGACGGGTACCGGGTACCCGCTATTAACGGGGATGGGGGGCATTTTGTCCCCGCGAAGCTTCATGGGGATCGCGGGTATGGGGATTGGCGGGGATCGGGGCGGGGATGGTGGAGTCATCCCCGGTCATCCCCGTCCCCGTTGCCACCTTGATTCCCGACAAGCCTCGCCCCGGCGAGCTTGCCGGGGGACCGTCAGCTCCGGCAGGATCAGAGGTCTTTGCCGTAGAAGCTGAGGTTCCCGCAGCGGCCCTCGAGCCTTTAGTCCTTGCCGTCGAGCCTCGGGCTCCGGCATGGGCGCAGCAGATCGTCCGTTTTTTGCAAACTGGAGAACTTCCCGACGACCCTCAAGAGATAGAGAAGATAACCAGGCAGTCAAGTATGTATCAGTTCGTGGATAACGAGCTATACAGAAGAAGACTCAACGGTGTCAGGTTGAAGTGCATCTCCAGAGAAGATGGACAGAAGCTCTTGGCAGAAATACACGGAGGCATATGCGGCCACCACATTGGCGCAAGGGCGCTTGCCGGGAAAGCTTTCCGGCAAGGGTTCTTTTGGCAAGAAGCCCTCCAAGATGCAACTGCACTAGTAACCAAGTGTGAAGCGTGCCAGTTCCATGCAAAGCAAATTCATCAGCCAGCTCAAGCTCTCCAAACAATCCCTTTATCATGGCCCTTCTCGGTCTGGGGGCTCGACATCCTCGGCCCTTTCCCTCGAGCTGTCGGGGGCTTTGAGTACTTGTACGTTGCAATCGACAAGTTCACAAAGTGGCCAGAAGTGGAGCCAGTGAGGAAGGTGACAGCACAGTCAGCAGTCAGGTTCTTCAGGTCGATTGTTTGCCGTTTCGGGATCCCTAACAGGATCATCACCGACAACGGTACGCAATTCACTAGTCGCACCTTCATGCAATACGTCCAAGACCTTGGCGCCAAGGTCTGTTTCGCTTCTGTTGCTCACCCGAGGAGCAACGGTCAAGCGGAGAGGGCAAACGCTGAAGTGCTGCGCGGACTCAAGACAAGGACCTTTGACAGGCTGCGCAAGTGCGGAAGAAATTGGATAGAGGAGCTCCCGGCGGCTCTTTGGTCAATCAGAACGACACCAAGTCGAGCCACCGGACAGACACCCTTTGCTCTAGTCTATGGAGCAGAAGCAGTTCTCCCCACGGAACTCGTATACGGATCTCCTCGAGTGCTCGCTTATGATGAGCTCGAGCAAGAGCAACTGCGGCAAGATGACGCATTGCTCCTTGAGGAGGGACGTCTCCAGGCTGCTGTACGAGCTGCTCGATACCAGCAAGCTTTGCGCCGCTATCATAGCCGCAAAGTCAAGGCCAGGAGTCTCGAGGAAGGCGACCTTGTTCTTCGGCGTGTTCAGTCCGCCAAGAATTCCAACAAGTTAACGCCGAAGTGGGAAGGCCCTTATCGGGTGAGACAAGTTACGAGGCCCGGCGCTGTCCGCCTCGAGACCGAAGAAGGCTTACCGGTGAGCAACTCCTGGAACATAGAGCATCTTCGCAAGTTTCACCCCTAAGGCGCGGTTGCCGTGATCCGCTCCGGCAACCACCTTTTGTACAAGCTTTGCCGCTGTTGCATGTAACCCTTTGTACAAAGCCGGGCGCAGACCCCGTGCATCAGTAAAGCTTTCGTGTTTTTCGCATCGATTGCCTTTTGCATGCTTCTCTTTGCTATTTGCATGTTCTGTTTGGCATTTGATGCAACACTCAGATATACGGTAAGCACTATTATGCCGAAAGGCCAGATACTTGTTTCCCTCTCCCTTTCTCTTTCCTCTTAAACAGAAGGAACGGCCCTCGCGCACAAGTTTGCCGGGGGGGAAGGAGGTGGAGGAAGAACCAAGTGCTGTTCAAGAAAGAGAAGCCTTACCGGGAAGCAAGCAATATGAGCAAGCAGCATATGAAAGATAAGTTGTTAGAATTTGACCAGTTCAAATTTTAAATTTTGGTTGTCTTCCTTGAACGATCACACTTTGTATGGAAAACCTGTGCGCGGAGGAACCTACCCGTAGCTTGCCGCACCCTTATCTTGTTTTCGAGTTCACTCAACGATTTAAGTGAGCTGCGACAAGTGTCGCGCCCTTGCCTCGTTTCCGAGTACGCTCAGCAAGTTAAGTGCGTTGCGACTAGCTGCGGCGAGGTTGCTTACCGGCGAGGACCTTGGCCAGCAGGCTGCTCAGAGTCCGGCACTCAGCGCTCGCGGCAAGGGCCCCTTGCCGGCAAGCTCCCCGGGAGCGTAGGGTGAAAACATACAAACTCAAAGATTGAAACAAGGAAGATAACATTGCACTGATTGATCGAAGTAAAGCAAATATCTTACAAGGATAACTTGTCGCAATGGACTAATGAGTTCATAACATAATGTGCAGCAACAAAAAGATAAAGATAAATGGAGCCCTAGTCTACGCGGTCGCCTTCCTTCCTGCCAAGCTTTGCCACCTTGGCGATGATGTGGCCAACCTGCTCCTTCAGGGCCTCCGTATCTGCATCTGCCGGCAGGGTGCGAAGAACGTTCGTGAGGTTGATTCCCGGGTTGCGGTACACGATCTTCGTCAACACCCGCTCCAGAGTTCCCGCGCAGAGCCGGCGCGACTCCTCGGCCAGCTGCGCGGGGATGCGGTTCCGGAGACCTGCAAGAGCTGGAGCGACGCCTCTGAAGAAGAGGCTGAGCTTGGCGCTGTGCGGGAGATCCGGGTCCGGCGAATAGATAAGGTGTTCAACCTTCAGCGCTAGCAGCTCTTGATCAATATTGGACGCAGAAGAAACCAGCTCTTCGGTCCACACTTCGATAGTCTGCCGGAAGAGCTCGGATGCCTTGTTGACGCTCTCCACCAAGGTCCGCTCCTTGCGGAGCTCATCCTTCAACTTGGTCTCCTGAGCCCGGGCAGCATCGAGCGATTCCTTCAGGGTGGTGACCTTCAGCTCCAGGTCCTCAATGGAGTCCTTGGCGACCTTCAGCTCGTCACCCCTCTTGGATAAACTCACCTGAAGCTCTGAGTTTGTGTGAGCATCCTTCTCGCGCTCCAGGATGAGCGCGGCGACCTTCTCGGCGCTCACCTTCATCGCCTTCTCCAGTTGTTCGACCTTGGCGGCGAGCTCTTTCTTGGCGTCCTCCGCGGCAACCGCGGCGGCTTTCGCCTCCTTCAGCTCCCCGCCAAGGGCAGCCTCGCGAGCGGCAAGGTCCTCTTCGTGGGAGTCCAGCTCAACCTTCCGCTGCGCGAGCTCTCCCTCTCGCCGGGACATCTCCACCCCGGCGAGACGCTGCTGTTCATCGGCTTCAGCCTTCTCGAGCACCCACTCTTGGTACTCGCCGGCGAGGCGCTCACGCTCCTCCGCCACCTGGCGGAGGGCAGCCTGATTGGCGGCGCTGAGCTCCGCCGCACGCTTCTCCATCTCTGCCGCAGCCTTGGCGGCAAGAGCCTCCCGGGAAGCGAGCTTTGCTTGCCTGGCCCGGTAAAGGGCCAGGAGCTGATGAAGCAACCGCTCCTCCTCGGGCCCCTCACCTCCACCGGGCGCCTGGACGATCTTCAGGCCTGCGGAGGCGAGGACTTCTCCGTCGAACGCCTCGCCCTCCGCAGGAGCTCGCGACGAAGACCCCCACGGCATCTGAATGAAGACGCCATTGGGGGCCTCGAGATAGAACCTCTGCTCTTCGCCGGCGGAGGGACCGGTGGCCGGTGCAGCATCAGATGCTCCCGCCGCCTCCGGGTCGGCGGTGCGGCCACCGTCCCCCTCCCCGGCCGCTGCGTCCGCAGCCAGAGCAGTCTCTTGCGCGGCCGGCTCGGCGGCCTCGGTTACCTCCTCGACGACTGGAGCGTCGCCGCCGCCGCCCTGCGCGTCCTCCTCCTCGAGGACAATCACCTCCGTCTCCATGGGCACAGGAGGAGGGAGATCTAGAAAGAAGAAGAAGAGAAAGAAATTCAAGACTCAAGCAAATATCCAAAAAAAAAGAGACAAGCCAAGAAGACAAGTTACAAAGATTACCTTGGCGGACGTCCTCAGCGGCGGGCTCCCTCGCCGGGGAGCTCGGCCTCGTCGGAGTAGTCGCCCTCGCCGGGGGACTTGGCCTTGGCGGGGTGGCCGCCCTTGCCGGGCTGCTCGTCCTTGGCGGGGTACTCTGCCTTGGCGGAGTACCCGCCCTTGACGGAGCACTCTCCCTTGCCGGAGAGTTCTGCCTTGGCAGGGATGGCGGGGCCTGCGGCTCCTCAGCTGTGGCCTCCGGGCGCTCTTCCCGCTGCGGCTCCTCCTCTGCACGGAACAAGACAAGAGATGTCAACACGTGAAGACAAAGTCAAATCCTCAGGCGTTCCCCAAAGCGAAAAGAGAAAAACCCAGACTTACGCTGGGGGCTGCGCTGCGGGCTGCGCTGGGGGCTGCTCATCGGTGCAGTGCTCGAGTCCGGCAGGCTTGGCTCCGGCACGCCCTCTGTTGCCGCTGCCGCTGAGCCTTCCGCGACCTCAGCCTCGGGCGCCTTGGCCTTCTTCGCTGCGCGGTGGGCCAGGGTCCTGAAATCAAAACAGTAGACAGAGTCAGCATCAACAGAAGAATCAAGACAGAAATCAAGAAGATATGAGGTCCAGAATCCTTACTCTTGATCCTCCTCGTCGTCCTCGCTCAGGGCGGAGAAGTCATACTCCACCGTGGGCGCGTCGGCGCGAGGAGCAGAAGATGAAGACTCCCTCGCGCGCTTGGTGTTCACCGGGGCTGGGGGCTGCGAGGACCCAGCCCCTGTGGCTACCGGCGCCCGAGGAGCGGGCGGAGCCGTTGCTCCGCTCCGAGAAGACCCCTGCCGGCTCGCTGCCGGCCTGCGGGGCGCCTCCGTCGTGGTCCGCGCACGGGCCGCCTCCGCTGCGGCTGGTGCGCCGGACGGCCTTGGCGCGGCTTGACTCCCCCGTGGAGCCGCCCGCCGAGGTGGCTGTTGCCGGGGCGCCTGCGCCCTCTCCCCCGTCGCCGCCTTGCGGAGGCGCTTTGCCGGGGACTGCTTCGGGCTTGCCGGGGGCGGGGAGCTCTCCGACGAGGAGAGGTCGTCGGCGTATAACTCCGTGGATCCGCCGGAGTCTTCGGCCTCCTCCTCCTCCTCCTCCTCTGCCCCGGCCGGCTCGCTGGGCCCAGCGTCCAGCACTACGGCCCTCTTTCCCTTGGCGCCTCCGCCCCTCGCGGCGCCTCTGCTCCCTCCGGCTGTGCCCTCCATTGCCGCAGCCTCCGTCGCGATCCCATGGATCCCGGAGTGCCTCAACGAGGGGACCCCGGCGAGCGCGTCGGGTGGGAGATTCAGCAACCTGCGGATCTCCGCCTCCTCCGCCTGGGTGGACGCCTCCTCGGCCTCCGCCTCCTCCGGCGAGAACCCGAAGACTCCTGCCGCCGCGGCTGCGGCGGCCTCCTCAGCCCGAGAAGCTATGTAAGCGATCTCCTGGTCGGTGGTGTCCCGCGTGTGCAGCTTGAGGTCCTCCTTGTTACTCGCCACCTCGGCGAGGTTGTCGTAGAAGTTGAGGACGTCGATGGGCTTCGGGGCGATCCACGAGCGGTCCAAGCCATGCGAGTCGCACATGGGCATCATGGCAAGGATCCGGTCCCTCGCGGCGTTGTTGCAGAGCGGCACCACTTCCCGGGGAGTCCTGAACCACTCAAGGTGCGTCGGGTCGTACTTGAAGAGTTCTCGTACCATTCCGCGCAGCTCCAGAGTGGTGAAGTTGAAATTAAGCCCGGGGCGCAGCCTCATGATGTCTGCCGGGCCGCCGTACTCCCAGGCCGGCCTCTTCCGGTCTTGGAGAGGGGCGATGCGCCGGCGGAGGAAATCTGCACCCACCTCGGCGACTGACAGCCGGGCCATCCGAAGACGAAGAATCCGGACGAGGGCGATGTCGAGCTTGATGTCGTCGGAGTCTAGATCACTCCAATCCCTGCCGCGCACGATGGGCGTTGTGCGCGGCGCAGTGAAGGCTTGCGGCTGGTCTTCTACAATCCAGCACCACTCCGCTCGCCATTCCTCCCACTTGCCGCGGAGCTCCCCCGGCAAGTACGCCCCTTTCTTATTCAGACGAAAGACCCAAGAAATTCCTCCGGAGAGGGGGGCATCGGCCTCGGCTCTAGGAGTGAAGAAGTGTCTAAAGAGGGCTACGTTGGGGTGGACTCCTATGAAGTTTTCGCACATATGTGCGAAAACAGCCATGGTGAGAATGGCGTTGGGGGTGAAGTCAAGCAGATGGAAGCCATATGTGTTCATAATATCACAGAAGAAGTTCGAAAAAGGAGGACAGAGACCACAATGGAAAAAGGCAGCAAAGAAGTGATACCCGTCGGGATAGCTGTCCTTGGCGGCGGCCGGGTATGCTCGCGTGCGGGGATGCGCATCGGTTCCTTTGGACCAGAACAAGTAGTACTTGTTCCAGAGTTCCTGCACGCCGAGCTTCGGCGGGAAGACGACGTGCCGCTTCCGGTAAGCGATGAGCTTGGCCGCTTGCTCGGATTTCTCCTTCTTGGATTTCTCCGCCTTCGCCTTGTCGGTCTTTGGGGCCATGGTGGACGCGGCGGGAGGAAGGGGACGAAGAGCTCGGCGGCGGCGGAAGTGTGGAGGCGGAGCGCAAGAAGGAATCTTTTGTAGGTGGAAGACGACGTAATGAGAGCGCAGGGAGGGGAACCGCGCCTGCTACCTCTGCTTTTATGGGGGAGTGGGGGGCGTTTCGCCCTTTCCATTAAGAGATCGTGGGCACGTCCCATCCCACGGCGCCGCAATCGACGCGTGCCGTTACCGTGGGGTGCGGCGGATATGGAAGTGGATTCGGCGCGCCGCGGGCCGCGGGTGCCCGTGCACTGTTTTGGGCCTGGCCCAACAGCGCTCGGCACCGTGTGTGGCCCAGGCCCGGGGGCTCCTGTCGGTGTACTAAGGTAGGGGTGCCTCAGTACCCCAACTTGTGCACGGGCAGTTGCAGCTTCCCGCGGCAAGGTTTACTGCGGGCTCGCCGGAGACCTTCCTGCTCCTTATTAAACCATTCAAAAACAAAGTATACAAGACATAAGACCGAGACCCCGGCAAGAGGAGCTTGCCGGGAAGGCCGTACCAGGCTCAAGACTGTTCCACTAACACAAGACCCTGGCAAGAGGAGCTTGCCAGGAAGACTAGAAGACATCGCCTCGGCGCTATGCGCGCCCCGGCAAGGGGCCCGGGGAGCGGCAAGTTCCCGGGCCCGGCAAGATCAAGGCCCCGGCAAGGTGCTTGCCGGGAAGGCTGCGCTGTGTGCCCGCGCTCCAGCTCATCGGCCCACGCGTCGCCCTGGGGCCTATCCAGGGACGCGTGGCGGATGGCTGTGCAGCCTGGGGTACACGGTGGCACTCCACGGCGATAAATCCATCGCCGTGGCGGACGGAGACGCTAAGGCGGGAGCTTTTGGGGTCGACGGCGACGGGCATTGAATGCCCTTGTCCCCCACTGTTAAAGTAGGTATAGGCCACTGTTCGGTACTGTAGCTCCACTGTTCCCGCACTGTTACAACTACCACCTCTTTTACATTTTTACCCCTTTCTCCTACGTTGACACCTGTCGGTGACCCCTTGCACTATAAAAGGAGGCCCATGCACAACGTGGAGGAGGTTCGGAACCTAGATCACTCTCACGCACGGTGTAGCTGCTTCTTCAAGCTCCCGAGCGCTCAACTCAATACACAACTAAGCAGGAGTAGGGTTTTACGCATCCGTGCGGCCCGAACCTGGGTAAAACTGCCCGCGTGTTTGCTTCGATCTGCTCTTTGTGCTCCCTCCGCCCTCGTACCGCACAGACAAGGGGCTCCGGTCCCATAGGTGTTCGTGGCGGACAGTTTCCCCCGACAACGACCTGCTGGTTCG
Source organism: Secale cereale (assembly GCA_902687465.1). Classification (NCBI taxonomy): domain Eukaryota; kingdom Viridiplantae; phylum Streptophyta; class Magnoliopsida; order Poales; family Poaceae; genus Secale; species Secale cereale. The sequence goes on from LR738714.1 coordinate 841,870,324, forward strand.
GGGGCGCGTGTGGAGGAGGCGGACCCGCGGCTTGGTGCTCGGTGAAGCTTCCAGGGAGGCCTGCTCGGGGAGGAAGCGTGACAGTAGGTTTGTGGCAAGGAAGGCGTTCCGCGGAGGATGGTAGCCGCCAGTGGAGTGGCTCGGCGACGACGGTGGTGCTTGATACGTCCAAAACGTATCTATAATTTTTGCTTGCTCCATGCCTCTTTTGGGTGATATTGCTATGATATTTATACACTTCCATACACTTTTGATCATATTTGGACTAACCTATTAACTCAGTGCACCCCAGTGCCAGTTTCTGTTTTCGGCTGTTTTTGTATTTCAGGTTTTCACATTACGAGAACTGCCAGGAAAAATCCAGAAAAATTATATAAAAAATCAGCGTTCCAGAAACTACCGAGCGCCCGAAGGACAGCCGGGGGGGGCACCAGGGCTCCAGGCGCCCTGGTGGCGCCCCCCCCCCCCTCCTGGGCCGCGCCGGGGGGGGGGGCGCCTGGGCCCCCCGAGGCTCCTCCGATGCCCCCTTTGGCATATATTTAAAGCGTCTCCCGAAACCCTTGAGGGAGGAACTTTTTTTCGCGATCTCATCTCTGTTCCGCCGCCGCCGCCGCTTCCAAGATCGGGAGCACCAGGAGAACTCTTCCCGGCACCCTGCCGGAGGGGAGGATCACCACCGGGAGCCTCTCCACCACCATGGACGCCTCCCGGATGAGTTGTGAGTAGTCTTCCTTGGACCATGAGTCCATGACCAGTAGCTATGTGATGTTCTCCTCCCGTTCTTGTGCTTCACTAATTAGTCCTCGTGAGCTGCCCTACATGATCGAGGCACATATGTAATCCTTATGCTGTTGCTATGATGAGTTTGCTGGGATCCGATGGATTATGAGATTATGTTCAGATTGTGCTTGAGTAATATATTTGATCTACCTATTTTATATTTATGTTCGTAAGTAATTCTTGCATGTTCTCCGTTGTTATTTATTGCTTTGGCCAAGTAGTAGGTAGTGACTCCAAGAGGGAACGTTATGCTTGATTGTGGGTTCATGCCCCTCGATGACTAGTTTGAGTGACAGAAACATGAGTCTAGGGGATGTGCTGTTGCCACAAGGGGGAAAACAACGGTGCTTGTGCCCGCGGGTGCAAGGATTGTTTACTTTACGCAAAGTTCTTTTAATGCAGTTATCTGTTGCATTGAGTTTACACTATGGGTGGGACTCGCAATTTAATACCAGCGAGATGTTCTGGATAGATATCTCAAGGTGGATGATTAGTAGTAGATATTGATGGATTTCGGTCTACTTACTTTGGCGTACCGCCCATGCTTTGAACCTCTACCTTTCTTGCAATGTAGTCAGCATTGGTTTGCGTTCGTGGTCCTGTCAATTGCCCAGCTGTAATTCGTTTACCTCACATAGCCGTTTTATCGTCTTTTGGGAGAGAGACATCACTAGTGAACATCATGAGACTCCGGTCCATATTACCATCATTGACACATCCGCTATTTACTTTTCACTATTATTTACTATTGCAATTATATCTATCACTACTATCACTTGCGTTTGATCCTTTGTAAATGGCAAGGCCGGAGGGATTGACAACCTCTCTGTACTAGTTGGGAGCAGAGTTATTTGTATCTTTGTGCAGGTCCACGTTGACTGCTAATATCTGGCGCCGTAGAAGTTGACACCTTCTTGTTGAACCTAGGAGTCTCTGGGGATTCGATCCTTGGTATCTTTGCCAAGGGAAAAACTTCCGCAACACTACATCTCACACATTCCACTTGGGGTAACCAACGAGGGGCGAGAAGCCTAGCAAGAGTTTTTCTGGCGCCGTTGCCGGGGACTCCACTCTTCAGGATAGGGGAGTTGCATGCTATCTTTTACCTTTGCTTTTAGTCTTGTTAGTTTACCTTTCAGTTTTTGCTTTAGTAGCTTTTTATCGAAAATCACAAAAATAGTTATCTTGCTTGTTTGCTACTATGGGTTCCACCGAGAACACCAAGTTGTGTGACTTCACTAGTCACAACAATGATGACTTTATCAGCACACCTATCACTACACCTGCCACTTCAGCACCTTCATATGAAATTAAACCTGCTTTACTGAACTTAGTCATGAAAGATCAATTCTCCGGTGCTGGAGATGATGCTGCATTACACTTGAACAACTTTGTTGAACTTTGTGATATGCAAAAGTACCAAGAAATAGATGGTAATATTGTTAAGCTTAAGCCTTTTCCTTTCTCCTTGAGAGGAGGAGCTAAAATTTGGTTTCAGTCTTTGCCTAGAAATAGCATAGATTCATGGGACAAGTGCAAAGATGATTTTATCGGGAAATACTATCCACCTGCTAAAATTATCCAACTGAGAAGTAACATAATGAATTTTAAACAATTGGATAATGAACACGTTGCCCAAGCTTGGGAACGTATGAAATGTCTTATCAAGAACTGCCCTACTCATGGTTTGACTACTTGGATGGTTATCCAAACTTTTTATGCAGGCTTGAACTTTACCTCGCGGAACTTGTTAGATTCGGCCGCTGGAGGAACCTTTATGTCAACTACACTTGGTGCTGCCACGAAGCTTCTCGATGAGATGATGATCAACTATTCCCAATGGCACACCGAACGCGCTTCGACAGGTAGGAAGGTAAACTCTGTCGAGGAAATTTCCTCCCTAAATGAAAAAGTTGACTTGATGATGTCTCTACTTTCGAAGCAATCTTCTGTTGATCCTCGTGATGTTGCTTTAAATTCTTTGATTGCTCAAGAACAAGTAGATGTGAATTTTATCTCTAGAAACAATTTTAACAACAATGCTTATAGGAGTAATTTTGGTAGCAATCCTAGACCGTTCCCCTCTAATTCTTATGGGAACAACAATGCTTATCCTAGCACCAAGAACTCCACTACTGAACTAGAGATTATGCTTAAAGATTTCATAACTACCCAAAAAGCCTTTAATAAGAGTATAGAAGAAAAACTACATAAACTAGATGATCTCTCTTTGAAGGTAGACCATTTAGCCAATGAGATAGAATTGCTTAAAATTAAAACTTATCCTCTTGAGGAGAGGAAGGTCACTCCTAAGAATGCTATTCAAGTGCAAATTAATGAAAACATTAGGATGATGGCTAAACTTAAAGAAAGATGGGCTAGAGAAAGGGAGGAAGAAGATAGAATTAAGAGCCTTCCTACCCACCACACTGTTGCTACTATCCAAGTTGTTGAGGATATCCAAACTCTTAGCACCCAATGTACTCATGGTCCCATTGGACCTATTAATGGTGATGCTATGACTATAGAAACTACCAAACAAGTGAACCTTAAGGACACCACTACCACTTTACTTGATGCTAGTGATCTTGATTTTGATAATTGCACTCTTATCGAAGTTATTGATTTCCTTCACAAGATGTCTAGAGATCCCCGCACTAGCACGCTTAACCTTGCCATCACAGAGCATATCACTAATGCTCTTATCAAAGCTAGGGAGGAGAAACTTAGAGTAGAAGCCTCCATACCTAGAAAGCTAGAAGATGGTTGGGATCCTATGATAAAAATTAAATTGAATGACTTCTCTTGCTATGCATTATGTGATGTTGGAGCTAGTACCTCTGTTATGCCCAAAAGAATATATGATATGCTTAAATTGAAACCTTATGATTCTTGTTCTTTTGGTGTTCGCCTCGTTGATTCTTCCATAAAGAAACCTTTGGGGAGGATCGACGATGTTCTTATCATTGTCATTGACAATTATGTTCCCGTTGATTTTACTATTATGGATATTGAATGTGATCCTTCTTGTCCAATTATTTCGGGACGTCCCTTTTTACGCACCGTTGGTGCTATCATTGACATGAAAGAGTGTAATATAAAATTTCAGTTTCCTCTCAAGAAAGGGATGGAACACTTCCCTCGAAAGAAGATCAAGTTACCTTTTGAGTCCATTGTACGGGCTAGCTATTCTTTTAATCTTGATAAGACATGATCTCTATGCATTATGCCTAGCTTAAAGGCATAAAAGAAAGCGCTTTTGGGAGGCAGCCCACATGAATAAAAATTTTATTTTGCTTTTGTTGTGTCTTGATGTTGTTTACTACAGTAGCATCATCATTGTATCTTTGCTTTTCAATTTTGTGCGAAGTATAGCCTCTGATTGCTAGAAAGTTCAAAAGTTGTGAGGTGTTGTCCAGTAAACAGATTCTGTCCTTGGATAGAAAAATTCGTATAAAATCACCAGATCATCTTTTTGGTCTGAATTGTTTCGACAGCGTGCTCTATATAATTGTCTTTCGTGCGTCTGTTCTGAGTTTTTTGATTAGAGTTGCAGAAGTGCCCCGAAAAAATGATTTACTACCTGCTGTTCTGTTTTTCACAGATTCTGTCATGTTTTGCCTTTCCTTCATTTTGCAAACCTAGAGCTTGCTTTTTCTTTGGAAAAACCTTTTGGCAATCTTGAGAAACAGTAGACCTTCAAGAATATCTTTATTTCCAGCAAGGTACAATTATTTTATTATGGGTACTAACCTCGCTAATTAGATTATGATGAGTTATGTATGAAGGGAGTTTTCAAGTGTGCGAGGGAAGATGATAAAAAGATTCAGGAGTGTCAAACGCTCAAGCTTGGGGATGCCCCCGTGCACCCCCAAGAAATATTCAAGGAGACTCAAGCGTCTAAGCTTGGGGATGCCCCCGTGCATCCCCTTCTCCATCAACATTATCAGTTCGTCTTTCGTTCCACTATATTTTAACCACTTCATGTGTTATGTGCTATGCTTGGAGCGTCTTGTTTTTAGTTTTCTTTAGCTTTTCATAACGAGTCGGAACTCAGCTTTCTTTATGTGGGAGAGAAACACGCTCCACTTCTACCTAGAACATAACATAGAATTTTCATGTCTATCTTTGCTGTGTGTGTTCTTTGTCTTTTAATAGCAACTATCATGTTCAGCTCTTAGTATTCATGCTTATCTTTTCAAAGAGCTTTTGTTTAGTTGGTTGCTTGAACTCTCTTTAATTACCATGCTCACCTTATTAAGAGAGTTTGCTTCCGTTGCATTGGTTGATATGTCTATGATAAAGATGCTACGTGCATAATGGCGCTTAGTAGTTCAGGTTTTCTTATGGTTAATCTCAAATAGCTGGGGGGTTCCCAATGTGTTATTGGAGTACCAACATGATTTGTTTGCCTATGATGTGGTATGGTTTAGTAATATCTTCCTTCGAGAATTTATTTTGATTGACTTGGCGTATGCTCACGCATATTTAAAGACTGTAAAGAAAGTCTGTCAAGCCTTGATGATCTTTTGTTTCTGAGTAGCGATATAACTTCCATGCCTGATTCAATGTTGCTTTGTCGCTCTGCATGATTATGACCATCATTGCTCTCTTAGTTGGTCTCTCCTAGTCTTTTGCTAACCTTCGCCTGTACTAAGCGGACTGACTGCTTGTGCATCCACATTCCTTTAATCCAGTTATGCCATATGAGTCCACCATACCTTCCTACATGGTATTTACCTGTCATTCCTAATGGAGACTTGCATGTGCCATCTCGAAATTATTCAAAGAAAAAGTATTCCTATTTTGTGCCTCTGTTGTAAGTTCATGAGGAAGTAGTAGTTAATTCATAATCTTTTTAAGTTGGACAAGCTTCACCCCGGGATTGCATGTATAATGTGCAAACCCATAATACGAGAAGGAACTGGCATTGAGTGCGCCCGCCTCAAAAAGATAATATAACAAACAAACCCTCCTTCACGCTTTGTTCATGAGAAATCAGAAAACTTTGGCAGTGATAAACAAAGGAGATTAAGAGGATGTGATCATCCTCATTCGGGAGCCGTTCCTCGAAACTTGTCCATCTCGAAAAGTGATTGAGTTGTCTGCTAGCATTCGTTGACGAAACATGCATGATCTAAGAAAGAAAAATAATAATTATTACCTCTGTTTTAAAACCAAGAGCTCTGGTACATGTTTTGTCTTTGTTTCCGATTACGGGTTTTCAACCTTGCCAACAAAAGCCACGGTTCGAGAGTCTCCACCTTCTTTTTAAAGCACCAACTACTGAGAGCATGATTGTCATTCTGAGTGTAATGTGCATTGTCCCAAAGTAGTATTGTCTTTTGCATGATTGTGATATCGTTTATTTTGAAATCATTGTATCTAGTCATCACTTAAACCTTGGAGGTGCCCCTGCATTTATGTTTTGCTTCACTAAAGGGGGCAAGCTAGATATCACTTTATCATATTTGCACACCAAGTTCATTACAAATCTATTTGATGTTTCAATGTCATATTGTAAAACTTTCAGTCCTTTGTGATTTTCTCATGAGGCAACTTAATTACTATAGATTCATTATCTCAGTAAGCTTTTGTCATATGACTATGAAAAAGTCCTATATGGTTAATAGCATGTCACCACAGAAATTATTCTTGTTATCATTTACCTACTCGAGGACGAGCAGGAATTAAGCTTGGGGATGTTGATACGTCCAAAACGTATCTATAATTTCTGCTTGCTCCATGCCTCTTTTGGGTGATATTGCTATGATATTTATACACTTCCATACACTTTTGATCATATTTGGACTAACCTATTAACTCAGTGCACCCCAGTGCCAGTTTCTGTTTTCGGCTGTTTTTGTATTTCAGGTTTTCACATTACGAGAACTGCCAGGAAAAATCCAGAAAAATTATATAAAAAATCAGCGTTCCAGAAACTACCGTGCGCCCGAAGGACAGCCGGGGGGGGGGCACCAGGGCTCCAGGCGCCCTGGCGGCCCCCCCCTGGGCCGCACCGGGGGGCGCCTGGGGCCCCCGAGGCTCCTCCGATGCCCCCTTTGGCATATATTTAAAGCGTCTCCCGAAACCCTTGAGGGAGGAACTTTTTCTCGAGATCTCATCTCTGTTCCGCCGCCGCCGCCGCTTCCAAGATCGGGAGCACCAGGAGAACTCTTCCCGGCACCCTGCCGGAGGGGAGGATCACCACCGGGAGCCTCTCCACCACCATGGACGCCTCCCGGATGAGTTGTGAGTAGTCTCCCTTGGACCATGAGTCCATGACCAGTAGCTATGTGATGTTCTCCTCCTGTTCTTGTGCTTCACTAATTAGTCCTCGTGAGCTGCCCTACATGATCGAGGCACATATGTAATCCTTATGCTGTTGCTATGATGAGTTTGCTCGGATCCGGTGGATTATGAGATTATGTTCAGATTGTGCTTGAGTAATATATTTGATCTACCTCTTTTATATTTATGTTCGTAAGTAATTCTTGCATGTTCTCCGTTGTTATTTATTGCTTTGGCCAAGTTGTAGGTAGTGACTCCAAGAGGGAACGTTATGCTTGATTGTGGGTTCATGCCCCTCGATGACTAGTTTGAGTGACAGAAACATGAGTCTAGGGGATGTGCTGTTGACACAAGGGGGAAAACAACGGTGCTTGTGCCCGCGGGTGCAAGGATTGTTTACTTTACGCAAAGTTCTTTTAATGCAGTTGTCTGTTGCATTGAGTTTACACTATGGGTGGGACTCGCAACTTAATACCAGCGAGATGTTCTGGATAGATATCTCAAGGTGGATGATTAGTAGTAGATATTGATGGATTTCGGTCTACTTACTTTGGCGTACCGCCCATGCTTTGAACCTCAACCTTTCTTGCAATGTAGTCAGCATTGGTTTGCGTTCGTGGTCCTGTCAATTGCCCAGCTGTAATTCGTTTACCTCACATAGCTGTTTTATCGTCTTTTGGGAGAGAGGCATCACTAGTGAACATCATGAGACTCCGGTCCATATTACCATCGTTGACCACATCCGCTATTTACTTTTCGCTATTATTTACTATTGCAATTATATCTATCACTACAATCACTTGCGTTTGATCCTTTGTAAACGACAAGGCCGGAGGGATTGACAACCTCTCTGTACTCGTTGGGAGCAAAGTTATTTGTATCTGTGTGCAGGTCCACGTTGATTGCTAATATCTGGCGCCGTAGCAGTTGACACCTTCTTGTTGAACCTAGGAGTCTCTGGGGATTCGATCCTTGGTATCTTTGCCAAGGGAAAAACTTCCGCAACACTACATCTCACACCTTCCACTTGGGGTAACCAACGAGGGGCGAGAAGCCTAGCAGTGCTCCGTGTCAATCGAGTGCTCAACGGCGCCACTATGGAGTGGGGTGATGACAGTAGTGGTCGGCAGCAGTGAGTTGGTTGTTGGGGCGGCGGAGGGGCTACCGTGATGGAGAGCGACGGCGGAAGTGCTCGTTTGGAGGGCTGCCGTCGGCGACGGGATGGTTGGGAGCGGCGGCCTTGCGGTCCGGTGGAGGGGGTGGATCGGGGTCTCGATTTGTGGGCAGCGGAGGATCTGCGACGATGAGCGGCTACGTCGGCGGTGGATTTAGTGGAAGGCGGCCGCGCGACGGCTGTGGGAAGCTTTGGGGGCGGCGGCCGCACGGCGGCAGTGGGAAGCTTTGGGGGCGGCGGCCGCGCGGCGGCAGCGGTCTGGTGGAAGGGATTGGGCGTGATTTGGAGGCGGAGTGTTGCGGTCTGGTGGAGGAGATTGGGCGTGATTTGGGGGCGGAGTGTTGCGGTCTGGTGGAGCGGGAGGGCCAGCGCGTCTATTACTTGGGCCTATAATTTCGCCATGTCGCGCGTTTTTTTTCCCGTTCGCCTGCTTAGGGCCGATACTATTTGGGTCTCGGGTCAAAGGCGGTCTCCGGCAGATTATGGGCCGAAATTTAGTTCTCCCAGCAGTAGATGGGCCGTAAAGTGTACCGACAGTTTTAAGGCCGTTGTTACTCAAGTTCTGACGGCAGTTCATCTGCCCTAAGGTGATTGTAACGGCAGAAACTAGTGTCCCGGCAGATACTTTGCCCTTAGATAGGTTTTTCTCCCGGTAGTTAACTGCCCCCAATCAAGTGTTGTGGTATAGTGGCATCAAGATCTAAAAACTCTGAATTATTGGGACACCTTAAAGTAGAATCATCTCCAATCCTATCTTCATCAAGATTTATACTAGAAAACAAGTATCTAATAGGAGACACATCAATAACTTTCAGATCTTCATCTTTATTTTCATGATAACTAGAAGAACACGCTTTTATATAATTCTCTCTTTTAGCACGCATCCTAGCGGTTCTTTCTTTGCATTCATCAATGGAAATTCTCATGGCCTTGAGAGACTCATTGATATCATGCTTAGGTGGGATAGATCTAAGTTTCAAAGAATCAACATCAAGAGTAATTGTATCCACACTTCTAGCCAATTCATCAATCTTAAGCAATTTTTCTTCAAGCATAGCATTGAAATTCTTTTGCGAAATCATAAACTCCTTAACACTAGTTTCAAATTCAGAAGGCATCTTTCCATAAGAGTTGTTCTAGGAATTACCATAATTATTAGAGGAATTACTAGGAAAAGGCCTAGGATTAAAGTTCCCTCTATAAGCATTGTTACCAAAATTGTTCCTACCAACAAAATTCACATCCAAAGATTCATTATTATTTTCAATCAAAGTGGACAGAGGCATATCATTAGGATCAGAAGAAGCACTCTTAGCAGCACATAATTTCATAAGTTCATCCATCTTTCCACTCAAAACACTAATTTCTTCAATAGCATGCACTTTTTTACTAGTAGATCTTTCGGTGTGCCATTGATAATAATTAACCATAATATTATCTAAGAGTTTGGTAGCTTCTCCTAAGGTAGTTTCCATGAAAGTGCCTCCTGCGGCCGAATCTAAAAGATTTCTAGAAGCAAAATTCAAGCTAGCATAAAAGTTTTGAATAATCATCCATAAGTTAAAACCATGTGTAGGGCAATTACGTATCATTAATTTCATTCTCTCCCAAGCTTGTGCAACATGCTCATGATCTAGTTGCTTAAAATTCATAATATCGTTTCTAAGATAGATGATCTTAGCAGGAGGGAAATACTTAGAGATAAAAGCATCTTTGCACTTATTCCACGAATCAATACTATTTCTAGGCAAAGAGGAAAACCAAGTTTTAGCACGATCTCTAAGTGAAAACGGAAATAACTTCAATTTAACAATATAGTTATCCGTATCCCTTTTCTTTTGCATATCACACAAATCAACAAAGTTGTTTAGATGGGTAGCGGCGTCTTCATTAGGAAGGCCGGAAAATTGATCATTCATGACAAGATTCAACAGAGCAGCATTGATCTCACAAGATTCAGCATCGCTAATAGGAGCAATCAGAGTGCTAATAAAATCATTATTGTTGGTATTGGAGAAGTCACACAATTTGGTATTGTTCTGAGCCATAGTGACAAGCAAGCAATCCAACAAACAAGCAAACGGTAAACACACTTTAGAAGAAGGGCAAATAAAACGGCAAGGGTGAATTGGGGGAGAGGAATATGAGAGGCAAAAAATGTAATGCGAAGGATAAGGGTTTGTGATAGGTACTTGGTATATGACTTTTGCCTAAGCCTCCCCGGCAACGGTGCTAGAAATTCTTCTTTCTACTTCTCGAGCTTGTGTTGTATTCTCTCGAAGAGGAAAGGGTGATGCAACACAGTAGCGTAAGTATTTCCCTTAGTTTTTGAGAACCAAGGTATCAATCCAATAGGAGACCACGTGCGAGTCCCTCGCACCTGCACAAATAAATAAGAACTTCGCAGCCAACATGATAAGGGGTTGTCAATCCCTTTACGGTCACTTACGAAAGTGAGATCTGATAGAGATGGTAGTTTGATATTTTTGGTATTTTTGGATATAAGAACAGAAAGTAAAAGCGGAAAAGTAAAGTAGATTTTAGATTGATATGTTGAGAATAGACTCGGGGGCCATAGTGTTCTCTAGTGGCTTCTCTCATGATAGCGATATTCTACGGCGGGTAAACAAATTACTGTCGAGCAACTGATAGAAAAGCGAATAATTATGAGACTATCTAGGCATGATCATTATATATAGGCATCACGGCCGAGACAAGTAGACCGAAACGATTCTGCATCTACTACTATTACTCCACACATTGACCGCTATCCAGCATGCATCTAGAGTATTAAGTTCATAAGAACGGAGTAACGCCTTAAGCAAGATGACATGATGTAGTGGGATAAACTCAAACATAGTGATATAAACCCCATATTTTTATCCTCGATGGCAACAATACAATACGTGCCTTGCTGCCCCTACTGTCACTGGGAAAGGACACCACAAGATTGAACCCAAAGCCAAGCACTTCTCCCATTGCAAGAACTATAAATCTAGTAGGCCAAATCAAACCAATAATTCGAAGAGACTTGCAAGGATATTATAATCATACATAAATAGTTCAGAAAAGAACCAAATATTTCTCATAGATAATCTTGATCATAAACCCACAATTCATCGGATCTCGACAAACACACCGCAAAAAGAGATTACATCGAATAGATCTCCTCGAAGACCATGAAGAACTTGGTATTGAGATCCAAAGAGAGAGAAGAAGCAATCTAGATACTAGCTATGGACCCGAAGGTCTGTGCTAAACTCCTCAAAACTCATGGTGAGGCGATGATGATGATGTAGAAGCACTCCACGGAAGATCCCCCCTCCGGCGGAGCTCCGAAACAGGCCCCAAGATGGGATCTCACAGGAATAGAATGTTGCGGCGGTGGAACTAGGGTTTTCTCTGTTGTTCTGATAGTTTCGGGGTACGTAGGTATATATAGGAGGAAGGAGGGCACCGGGGGCCAGACGGGGTGCCCACGAAGCAGGGGGCGCGCTCTATAGGGGGGGGGGTGCCCCCCACCCTCGTGGACGCCACGTCAGCCCTACTCTGTGGTTCTCAAGTCTTCTGTGCGTGTTTTGCTCCAAAAAAATCTCTCCCGAAGGTTTCATTCCGTTTGGACTCCGTTTGATATTCCTTTTCTGTAAAAGCCTAAAACAGGCAAAAAAACAGCAATCTGGACTGGGCCTTTGGGTTAGTAGGTTAGTCCCAAAAATAATATAAAAGTGTATAACAAAGCCCATTAAACATCCAAAACATCATAAATAATAGCATGGAACAATAAAAAATTATAGATACGTTGGAGACGTATCATACATCAACACCATAGCCTCTCCGATGAGTTGTGAGTAGTTTACCACAGACCTTCGGGTCCATAGTTATTAGCTAGATGGCTTCTTCTCTCTCTTTGGATCTCAATACAAAGTTCTCCTCGATTTTCGAGGAGATCTATTCGATGTAATCTTTTTGCGGTGTGTTTGTCGAGATCTGGTGAATTGTGGGTCTATGATCAATATTATCTATGAACAATATTGGGTTATTTTCTGAAATATTTTATGTATGATTATAATATCCTTGCAAGTCTCTTCGAATTATTGGTTTGGTTTGGCCTACTAGATCTATAATTCTTGCAATGGGAGAAGTGCTTGGCTTTGGGTTCAATCTTGCGGTGTCCTTTCCCAGTGACAGTAGGGGCAGCAAGGCACGTATAGTATTGTGGCCATCGAGGATAAAAAGATGGGGTTTATATCATATTCCTTGAGTTTATCCCTCTACATCATGTCATCTTGCTTAAGGTGTTACTCTGTTCTTATGAACTTAATACTCTAGATGCATGCTGGATAGCGGTCGATGTGTGGAGTAATAGTAGTAGATGCATAATCGTTTCGGTCTACTTGTCACAGACGTGATGCCTATATATAATGATCATGCCTAGATATTCTCATAACTATGCGCTTTTCTATCAATTGCTTGACAGTAATTTGTTCACCCATCGTAGAATTCTTCTTTTATGAGAGAAGCCACTAGTGAAACCTATGGCCCCCGGGTCTATCTTCATCATATTACTTTCCTTTCAACTAGCCAATTGCTGTTGCCGTTGCTTATTTGCTTTATTTACTTTCTGTTCTTATACCAAAAATACCAAAAAAATTACCCTATCCTATCTATCAGATCTCACTCTCGTAAGTGACCGTGAAGGGATTGACAACCCCTTATCGCGTTGGCTGCGAGGTTCTTATTTGTTTGTGTAGGTGCGAGGGACTCGCGCGTGGTCTCCTACTAGATCGATACCTTGGTTCTCAAAAACTGAGGGAAATACTTACGCTACTGTGCTGCATCACCCTTTCCTCTTCAAGGGAATACAACTCAAGCTCGAGAAGTAGCAAGTGACAAATCCTATTCTCGATCTATGCCAACAACACAAACACATTCGGAGACACCTCTAGAGCATCTTTATAATCACCCGGTTACATTGTGACGTTTGATAGGACACAAGGTGTCTCTCCGGTATTCGGGAGTTGCATTATCTCATAGTGAGAGGAACATGTATACGTCATGAAGAAAGCAATAGCAGTAAAACTAAACGATCAATTTGCTAAGCTAACGGATGGGTCTATGGTTAGGAAAACATAACCATCTTTGGTTAACGAGCTAGTCTAGTAGAGGCATACTAGGGACGCTCTGTTTTGTCTATGTATTCACACATGTACTAAGTTTCCAGTTAATACAATTCTAGCATGAATAAAAGACATTTATCATGATATATAAGGAAATATAAATAACAACTTTATTATTTCCTCTAGGGCATATTTCCTTCAGGCACAACCCACCAAGGCGCACATGAGCCTCCTGACGCGCCCTGGTGGGTTGTGCTCCCCTCGGAGCACCCCCCCCCCAGGTGCTTCTCCGGCCCACTGGATGTTTTCTGGTCCAAAAAAATCATCGAAAAGTTTCGCTGCGTTTGGACTCCGTTTGGTGTTGATTTCCTACGATGTACTCCCTCCGTTCCAAATTACTCATCATGGTTTTAGTTCAAATTTGAACTAAAACCACGACGAGTAATTTGGAGTGGAGAGAGTAAAAAACATGCAGAAGACATCAATTGGCACTTGGCTCTATATCAATAGGTTAGTACCAAAAAATGATATAAAATGATTATAAAACATCCAAGAATGATAATATAACATCATGGAACAATAAAAAGTTATAGATACATTGGAGACGTATCAGTACTCCTCATGAGATGACTTCTTGTCATCACATAGTTGTTCATCCCAAATGGCAGCATGCAATGGTAGAGAAGATTGCTACTCTTGAAAGCACTGGCACGTGAGATCTTGTTTCACTTCCTTCTCGTGTTCGTCCCATCACTTGTAAGTGGGTCTACAAGGTTAAGTCTCACTCCACTAGTTCTCTTGAGCGCTACAAGGCTCTTCTTGTAGCCCATGAATCTTAGAAGGATAATGGTGATGATGCTCCTACTGATGAGCACACCGTTGACACTACAATGGAGCTTAACGTTGTATCTTGTCCTATTTGCGCCTTTTGTCTATCTAGCAATGAGTCATCTTTTTCGACAAAGGGAATATATTAATATCGTGAAGATACCAATTACACCCGGGTGCTGTACCAACAAGATGTCAAAAGACATCAAGAATACACACAACCAAAAAAGAAAAAGAAAAAGAACATAAGAAAGAAAAAAGACCCCGCCATGGTGAACAATACTAGCAGCAGCAGCACTCTAATCACCACCAAAGACAACACCCGGAATACAAAAGAGGTTCTCCTAAAGCAACGCCTTCAAGAAGGAAACAATGCACAAGCGTCGTCGTTGCCCGATCGAAGATCTCGGGTTTTCATCCAGAGAAAGTCCGAGTTCACCTGAAACAATGCCTTCAACAAGGCCATTGCCAGGTACAACCAATAAAGGCCAAACCTTGGGTTTTTCACCCCAGGGATCAAGACTCGGTACTCGAGGAGTACCACCAAAAATGCAGTCCTCCAATGCTGCCGCCCCCGCTTGCTGAGGCTGCTGTTACAAGTCACCATACACCTGGCACACAATCTTCATCGCATCCAATACACCCTTTCACCGAAGGTTATGGCCTCCAATCTCAGCCGCCATGACTTTCCCCACCTCTATCAATGCCTTGAGAATCTCGACTTAGACATGTCCCCTGGCATGGATAAGAAAGCGAAGCTTCGCACCCCATCCTCGTAAGGCCTTGTTGGCTGATAATATGAGTGCGCGTGACCGGAACCTTTCCGATCTAGATATCCACAGGCGACATACGCCAGTCCATATGGATCTTCGACAGGAATGACCGGAACTCGTCAGCAGCCAGATCCAAGGGGTCAATATCCGGTAGAGCCATGACTTGGCGAAAGAAGATTGGTAGGGCCAAGATCCGGCAGAACCAGATCGGGGCAAGCCACCATCATGGAAGGGAGGTCCACCTCGACCCAGCCCACCGCCGGAAAGGCCCTCACCTGAGCCGCGTGCGCCGGCGAGAGAAGGCCAGGCTGCCGTCCAGCAGGATTCCCGCCAGCCATGGGCGCGCCTCGCATTGTCTGCCATGGCCCAGATCCAGCAGAGCCGGCTGGAGCCTGACGAGGCCGCCACCGCCCGGGGTTGCCCTAGCATCCACAAACAGGATCCTCAAGAATCAGATCTGAGGGCAGATGAAGGTTGGCCAATCTTGAAGATGGAGGGGGAGGAGAGCCGAGCAGGTGCATCTAGATATTTCCTATCATGTTTACATTCTAAGTCAGTTCATCTCAGCACCATTTAGGTCCACTAAAGTAATCTTCTTTATGTTCTACAATGTCTTCATGGGACTCTCGCTCGCCATCTGTTCACTCGTTCCAGCTACAAGCCTATTTAGACAATCAGAATCTAAAGTTCAGTATAATTTCATATACCTAATTCATCCTACGTTGAAAGGTATTAGACATGAATGCAGTTATTTTCTGACAGTTACCTTTTTTTTTGAAAAGGAGGAGGACCTCCGGCCTCTGCATGTGGATGATGCATGCAGCCACTTTATTAATTATTCACATAAAACCTTATAAAGTCATACAACAGTAAGACTAAAGCCATCGTCTAGGCAACATCTGTCGCTACTCCTATCCAAATGATGAAGGGATGCTGATTGTCTGGGCCTAATATCAAACAGACCTCGCAGTCAAACCTAACATCTAAGACCTGAGGTCCCAACCAGGACACCTGCCGGGTATGGGGCACCCACCAGTCCGGCGCACTCCTCAACCAGGATGTCTGCCGGGTATGAGGCCGCCGTAGCCACCTGCCACCAATCCATCCTCAGTGATGTACTGCTGCATTTACCTTGCCCGGTCTAGCTGCCGTCGACGCCACCACGACGCCAGACAACGCCACCATCCTGCGCTCGTCCATCATCACACGCCCACCGGCGAGACCCCGCTGCTCCATGCCGCTGAGACCCGCCGTTGTCGATGTGCCAGATGCCACGCCGCTCCTCCTTCGCGAAAACCACCTGCTGTCGCTGGTCCCATCCCCTCCGCCTGAGTCCTCTCCCAAACACCCAAGCCTCCCCAGACGGCGCCTTCATGAAGGGTACGACGCACAAGTCATCGCCGACGTCCAATCACGCGGATTTGGACTTTCGTCCGGGAGGGGGGTCAGGAGAAGGAATTAACCACATGGCACCACACACCAACTTCTCCTAGCCAAACGGCGCCCCCATGGAGGTAACGACACCGAGCGGCGCCGCCGCCGCATCCGCAAGGGATAACAGGAATTAACCTTGGGTCGGAGAAGAGGGGATGGGGAGAAGGGATCTCGCCGATGCCTCTAGGGAGGGAAGCAGCGCCCGCAGGCGGTGTCACCGACGTGGATGGCCAAGACACCAAAGGATTTCTCCCGAATCCGACTCACACCACCGTGCTCAGCCACCATCAGCCCGGTGAAGATCACCGACGCGAGATCTGACGGGAAGTGGGCCTGATGGAGAACTTCAGATCTAACGCCAGGAGAACCGCCGGAACAGACCGCCGGCCGCATAACGAACTGCGCCTGCCGTCGCCGCCGACGCCAGCACCAACGACGAACGAGGCCCGCCCAGGCCCATCGGCCCTACAGACCCGCAGATGCCAGATCTGGATCCTGCAGGGGTCGGGCTCGCCGGACGTCGCCTCAGAGCCCCATGGCCGGCGGCAGCCACCGTAGGGCGGAGGGATGTTGACGCGCCGCCGCCTCGCTGCCGAATGCGCCGCTGCGTCGGGGAAGACCACTGCGGGCCAAAGCTCAGATCACACCCTCTCCTAGGGCGAAACGGCCCCGCCGCCGCCGTCCTTGGCTGCGGCTCGGACTTGGCCGGCGGCAGCCTCAAGCGGCGGCGAGGGATCGATCTGATGAGGCCCGGCGGCGGCGCTCGCGTTCGCCCTCTAGTCGCCCGCGCGGGGCGACGCGAGGGTACCGGTTCGGTTCGCTGGACGAGGGTACCCCTTCTGACAGTTACCTATAGCAAGGAAACAATTTGCAGATTGTTACAACTTATAACTTACATCTAAGCACTATTGAGGCGAATATATTAGTGCATATAAAATACTCCAAGTTTGCCTTTGACAAATTTGTGTGCCAGCCAAAGTACTCCCTCCGTTTCACAATGTAGTGCTTATAGATTTTTTGAAAAGTCAAACTTTGCAAACTTTGACCAAATTTGTAGAGAAAAATATTTATGTCTACAATAGCAAAAATATATAATGTGAAACTACATCTTATGGTGAATCTAGTGATATATGTTTCGCACTCTAGATATACATATTTTTCTCCACAAACTTGGTCAAAGTTTGTGAGGTTTGACTTTTCAAAAAATCTATAGGCACTACATTATGGAACGGAGGGAGTATATGATTTGTTCCAAAGAAATACGAACAACAAAGGAGACTTATCATTCAAGAAATATGCATTATTTTGGCCTATGAAAACACTATCCACACAATTTACGAGAGAGTATGGTTTACAACAGATATTCGAAATCAATGTAACTGTTTCAAGTGCATATTTAGTGCAGATTGCGTAAGTTCAAACTTCAAATACAAGGGTTTCATAGAACTGGGTCTCTAGAACCATAATTTGGTCAAAGGAAAAGACTTTTAGAACTGGGCCACCAATAGATAATAGTTGAGCTAAAGATATATTAGAAACACACATCTTATACGAGATCTTGATCATATCAACATCACGCAGAAGCAGAATAAGGCCATCTGCCTGCTGGCCTGAGCATTGGCGGTGGCGGAACATCGAGGCTTGAGCTGTCGTCCCCTGATTTGCCAACATGATATATTAGAAGCCACACAACCGTAATGAACTCGCTGCCATTGCCGAGTTGTCTGGCATGGGAATCCGGGCTGCAGTTCTGCCCGGCGTAGCACAGCATTTCCACCCACACCCCAAAGATAACTTCCAGTAAGTCAGGCTTGCTCGACTCCAAGAGGACAAGCTCCATAGCAAGGTCAACTGCGTAGTCAATAGCAAATTCACGAGAAGCTGCAGTCTGGGCTTTTCGACTAACTTGGGAGAACTGAAACCAATAGTAAGTATAGATAGATGTAAGCACCGGCATGATATAAAAAAAGGAATAAAATCACTGAATTTAGATTGTATTTTTTTAGTAATATGCTCATTATTATTTTAATTGTGACGGAAAGATATACCGGTAAAATTTGAAGTTTACTAAATGCTTAAATTTAAGTAGAATCAATATATACCTCTCCCTTCAGCATAGACCGAGCAAGTTCCTCCCTTTGTATGATCCTGCAGGGGCCATTGGGGCCCTCGTGGTGGAATAATTCCTTGACCATGCAGAGCCAACTCTTTTTGGGTGATACAACCTGCGACTGATGTGAGGGCACAACCCATCCACCTGATAAATGCCTAGACCAATTGCTGTACAAATTGCTGCGGGTCTGGGCATACAGGGCAGGGCGAATAAGGCCAGGCAGCATAGCGGGTTTTGCCACCAGCAAGAACATCATGTAATTGGATAGCACCTTGACTGCCTCAACTAGCTTTTTCCCATGCTCTACTTTGGATTTACACAAGTAGATATCAGTAGCGATGTGCCAAATAAGGATGCTCCGGTCGAGGTCAATGTTCACACTCCAGTGACACCATTCTGCACGGTCCTTGCCTAATCCCCTGTTCTTGAGTATGTTGGCACCTCTTGAGTTCCTGGAGTCTATGTCTGGCAATGTCTTGAAGAGCAGATCCTTGAGATCTGTTTTTGAGATGTCGGTGGTGCCCATGAAATGCAGTCTGCTCCACCAGTCCTCGAGCCCCATCATATTTGCCAGTCTGCTGCCTAGATCGGTCTGGCCATGGGTGCACAGGTGGAACAAGTTATACTGCCCTATAGAGCCCGACCACCTTCTCTTTCTTGTTGCACGCAGACACCGGCAAAAGAATTGGCAAATCCAGGATGACCCCACTGTCCCACACACCGATATGATCTCCATGGCCAATGCCCCAATCACCAAAACATAGGTGATGGCAACATCAGCTCTGCTGTAACCCAACTTGTTGCTGGATTTGAACAGCAGGAATGCAGCGATGGTTAAGGCAAGAGAAATTATACGAATGCAGAAGCCATACCATGTCTGGATTACCGCTGCCTTGGTGTAGAGGGTGTCATACATCAGGGACAGCTCCATCTCTACCAACTTGTGCAAGTCTTCCCCACCGAGACGATACTTGCGCAGCATACTATTTGAATCATTAGGCCCAATAATGGTACCGCCAAAGAGGTGCATGCACATCGGGAACATGCTGTAAGCGGCAATCAGAAGCTCCTCTTCGTTATCTCTTCGATCTGCTATACCATCCGGCATATCAAATTCATCAAGAAAACCAAGACTTCTACTCTCGCTCTGGATTCTGCCCATGCTACCATGCTTGAGTGCCCATGTCCTCTCGCCATACTTGAGGACACCAACGATGAACACCATGATGGCGGCTCGGAGGAGCAAGATCCCACTATCAGCAATATATTTGTGGAGGACATAAGCAGCTGCGAAGGCCTGCACGACAAGAGTGAGCATGTGCCGGAGCCAGAGCCGGCTGTCCTCGAGGGCGTAGGCGCTGATGCTGTCTGGGCCACCAAGGTGCACCAGCAGAAATGGTGCCCAGAAGGCCACGAGCTGGTGCCCCCGTGATGTGCTACTGGTCACGGATAGGTGTCCAAGCGCGTATATTGCCGTGGAATCTGCCAGGAGGTACACCAGCCAGAGGAGGAGCCTCATCACAGTGGAGCCTCCACGCCGGCGGATCCCGGCAAACAACAAGAGGAAAACTTGGAATGTGAAGCTGAGGAGGACCAGGAATTGGATCCCCCATTCGTTCCACAATTGCACAAGCCGCCCCCCTTCTAGTACCGCCATTGCTACCTCTAGGTACCTTCCCTGCCTTCAATGTTTGTCCGTCTGTCTGTCTGTCTGTTGAATAACCACTAAACCATGTTAGCAAAGTGAATTTACCTCTTATTCGATATTCTTAATTTAAAGTCGCCCGATTGTTACTTTAACCATTACAAAACGTACTACATATGCTGAAATTATAATATATGCATATACTTCTTAATGATAAATTTAAATTTAATGATGCAATGTTTACACATCCAGATAGTGCTTTTGAATCTTCTGGTAGCCCAAACTTTAAAAAGTTTGATGTGAGAAAAATCTATGATAACGAAAAACAGAGGAAGAAAAAGGATGACTTACGTTACAACTTACAAAAGGTATGTACGTATGAACTTAGTATCTACTAAGCGATATACGAGCTGCTGGCACAAGGCAGATTCCATGGAAGAGCAAAGATGAGTTGGATAATTGTATTAGCTACCTAGCTTGAGCTATCTCACTGCTATATATTGGTGCATGAACGCTAGTACTGAAATATCATCATGTATCTCAACAGTATATATATATAGTTGGTGCTGCTACATGCTTCAGTTTGTTTCATAATCAACTCCAACAGGACAAGATATGTGCTTTGTTAAGAAAAAGGAACCAACGTGAAGTCCTAGAAAATGAGATGGCATACTCAAGTCTTCTCCTCAAATAAGAAACAAGGGACTGAATTAGCAATAATGGATAGGACAGGCTGGGTCAACTGTGTGACAGCGTGATGCATGTTCCTTCTAACATGCTTCCTTGCCCAATTCGGTGAAAAAAAGACTACCACAGAGTCAGAAAACAAAAGGTAATGAAAAAGACAAGTTATGTCTTGCATAACGTACTGATCTTAGTTTACGGAGCCTAGTTTCTTACTATTTGGGTAAATCAAATCGATATTCACTAGAAACTACTCCCTCCAGTCTACAATACTTGATGTTAGTTTACTGAGCTACAAAGGAATAAGGACACAATCTTGATGTTACAGCTTTGAGAGTTATTCTTACGAATATGTCAGCACATAAACTCTTTTACATAATCATCAAATATATTTCATGAAAACATATTTTGAGAGTTTCTTAGGTCACAATCTTGTTTGCTAGCGAATACAGATTTTTTTTTCAAAAATCAACCATTTTAAAAGTTTGACCAAGTTTATTGAGAATAAAATATAAATGTCTATAATACCAAAAATATCATTAGGTATATCATGAAACTTAATTATTAATTTTTTGTTCATACTTCTATCTATAATTAAACTTGGTCAAACTTACAAAAGAATAATTTATGCGCAGTTTGGAACAGAATGGCTGCATCATGGCACAACCCAATAATGCAACCCATGCATGTGACATCAGAACATGTAATTTGACTTTAGCCAGCAACTTGTTAATTTGTTATAATATTTAGGCTTTCCCTCTGTACTTGAGGCACACTGTGTTTGGCTTTACATGATCTGCTGATTCTGTACTTCCAATTACTCCCTCTGTTTTAAAATATAAACCTTCTTAGAGATTTCAATATGGACAACATACAGATGTATATAGACGTATTTTAGAGTGTAGATTCAATCATTATGCTCCGTATATAGTCACTTGTTGAAATCTCTAAAAGACTTGTATTAAGGAATGGAGGGAATAAATTAGCAGTTTTGCTAAGTCTCAGTCGACTTAGACTTCGTTATGTCTCAGTCGATGTTATATTGCATTGATCTTGCATTAAGATTCGTACAAAACTTTCTTTTCAGTTTTTCATTTTTGTTCCCATATACTATTTCACTTGACAGAGACTTGGTTAAGTCTCAGTCGACTGAGACCTAGACCTAATGGGAATATATCAGCTACCGGAGGTCACAATAGTTCTGCTGGAATGTCTGTTGGAGAACACTTTTTATATGTCGCTCAAGCATGTACATTTGTGAAACAAGAGCAAAAAAGTTGTTAGTCAACTTTCTGTTCCCATCAACTAAATAGTGCCACCACCAGCAGTACATCTAAATGTTCCAATTAATCTTATCATTAAACATATGCATATTCAGTGGAGGAGCTACCGAAAACTCGTTGGGTGGGCCAAACAAATAAGAGGCGCCCAGTTTTTCCTATACTCTTCAATGTTCTGGCCATGGTATGCTGGACGGGCCACGGCCCACTTTTGTTTACACTAAGCTTCGCCCCTGTGGATATAGTAGAAGCAAAGTTAGAGTTTGTCATATGCTAAGCTAGCAAGGCAGAAGTGATCCAAATATTGAGCTGCACACAATAGGAAGCCAAATTCCAATTACTAGCTATGTGAGGAAAGGCTTGGCTGTTAAGCCATCCTGTCAGATATCCAGTACTAGTAGCCTATGTATTGAGGCCCAGTATGTATTTGGCTAGTAGCAAGTTTGTGCCAAGATGTAGTTCTCAAGTATGAACGAATATATAGGGCATATACATGATCTTTGTCATATATGCATGTGTGTGCAGTGTGAGTGTGTGAAGCACGTCTCAAAAAAGAGAGGGGTTTTGAGTGATTATACTCCAACACTAACTTCGTCATGTTCTAGTGTGCACTTTATTTGAAAAATAAGGTGTGAGATGGTTTCCACACATCAATTCACAAGCTTGGATTAACAACTCCCATGTAAGAACATGTATTTCTTTTATATAATCCACCTAGCAAAGTGGCCCGCTCGACGCGCGGGCTAGAAATCTACAAAGTTCAATGGTGGGAACATTTTATTTTATTTATCTATTCAAAAATTGGAACCAAGTGTTGTGAGGGCACCTCCTTTAATTTACTGTTCTGAAAATATCAGGTAAAATAGTTTTGTTGATATTCGATTTTCACTGCAAAATTGAATATCATAAGAAAGCAAACTTATTAAAGGCATCTTTGGCACACATAATTTTAAAACATAAGAATGTTGATGCAAGTACAAAATAGAGGACTGGAAAGCATATTATTGTTAAAATAGTTTTTGGTTCAATAAATGTCAAACCACAATAATAGTTATCCATTTTTCCAAAATACATTTGATATTAGATTTTTGCAAGTCAAACTTTATAAACTTTGACCAAATGTATAGAACTAAATTAAAGATCTACGTTACCAAACCTTTACCATTAGACCATGAAGTATATTTTGATATGGTATATATATTCGGTATTGTGTACTGGTGAAACTTTATGAAATTTGACTTTTGAGAAAACTAATTCACACTATAGTATGGAACGGATTAAGCGTAATTATGATTTTGTAATGGCACTAAATACCATAATATAATTGTTATTGTACATTTCTATTTTTGAAATAAGTATGGCCGAACTAAAGGAATATAGAAGGGTGGATATCACATTGGCAGCTCTTACATCATGTCGTTATGTGCACGCAGATGGTACATCATACCATCTAGAGAACCTTTTGTATTCACCAAATAGGAAATAATTTTAATATTTTCTAGGTCTATTAAAATATTTATCCAGTGTTTATATACTAACCTGACAATATCTCTTTAGAATTTGGTATATTAGGATCTTCAGTTGAAGTTATTGATTGTGGAATTTTTTATTCGAATAAAAATACTATAATTTCCTTGGTCGGCAATATCTCTTTAGAATCTTGAGTTAAAGTTTTGATTGTGGAATTTTTCTTTGGAATAAAATACTATGATTTCCTTGGTCTGGTGATTAAATATGTTGTTTTTGGATTAAGTCACCAATTAACTTATGAGTCATGCCATATAAGTAATGTTGAATTAACATTATTCATCACGGCATCTTTTTCAATGAACAAAACTTACATTTAAAAAAATAGTTACTGTGAATAATTTATCAGGTGTCTCGACTAAGTCACCATTTTTTTTGAATTAAAGTTATATTAATGAGAGCAACTAGTTAACGAGCGCTCCTTCGGGAGCCTCGCAGCGATCAGCGCCACTTGACGCGCTCTCAGCCATTCGCCACATGTCGCGCTCTGGGCGCACCCTCCAAATTTTGTTTCTTTTATTTTTCCGCACGAGTTTTTGGCTTTTTAAATGGGTTTTTTCGACGTTGTGGTTTTCCACCGGTCTTCCTTAACTTTTCGATCCAAAAAAATTTCTATTTTTTTTTGCGAAAAAACTCGTTTTTTTCGTGAGGGTCACGGTTTTGCTTCCCCGAGAGACACGGTTGTGCTTTCGCGAGAGTCACGACCGTGCCTCTCGGAAAGGGAAAAAAACACGTTTTTTGTGTTTTTTTTTTCATTTCGTGAGAGTCACTATTTTGCTTCCGCAAGAGGCACAGTTGTGCTTTCGCGAGAGTCACGGCCGTGCCTCTTTCGAAACGAAAAAAAAACATGTTTTCTTTTTTTTTTCTTTCGTGAGAGTCACGGTTTTGCTTCCTCGGGAGGCACGGTTGTGCTTCCGCGAGAGTCACGGCCGTGCCTCCTCGGAAACAGGAAAAACACGCGTTTTCTCTTTTTTTTTCTTCCGCGAGAGTCACGGTTTTGCTTCTGTCAGAGGCACGGTTGTGATTTTACGAGAGGCACAGGCGTGCCTCTTTCGGAAAGGGAAAAAACCAGTGTGCCCAGTTCTGTTTTTTCGTCCGGTTTTTTTCGATCGGTTTTTTTTCGTGAATTTTTTTTTGTGAAAACCTATCAACATGGATCTAGTTTTAAAGATCTCGACGCGAGGAATTCAACGGTGAAAACTGTTCAAGATTTAGACGCACGGTTTAAAGATAAAATGTTTTGAATAAACGAATCAACGAAAAAATGAAAAACCTACAGGCGCGCCACTTGTCGCAACGTGGCGGTTTGGGGTGATCTTTACAACGAGTACTCTTCAATTAGTGATTTTGTATATTAAGTCGTTCAATTAAAATTCTAATTTGATTGTGGACTGATTAATCATTTTCATAAGTGGGCCAAGTAAAAAGTCTCGTACAATATTACCTAAAAAGTGGTATACACTCGCATGTACATGTAACAACGACGTGAATTTTTATTATTCATGTCTATCGATGGACTTGTGAGCATACAGAAACTGGGAGTATTTTTTTCATGGTAATACGTATCTCATTTATATAGAATAAAGATCAAGTTACAAGGCACGTAAGCACCAATCATACAAGACCGAAAAGATAAGAAAATCCTATGCAAAATACCAGCTTCTGTCCCTCTCCTTCGACACCACCGAAGCGGCCACCAAAGGGTAAAAATACACATCACCTCTTCACCCAAGCTCGACGCGGCTCCATCACTGATCAGCAGCTTTACGGACCTCCAAAGTAGTTTGCCAAAAGCAAAACCATAGCCGTTGAAAGAATCAGACCGAGGCAACATGTCCACGGACACGCCATCGAACTTCAGAACTGACACCCCCGCATGACTATGACGTCGGAGGAGGAAACCAGAACTGTCAGCCTTCAACCACAGACCCAACACAAGATTCTCCATCTTCCAGTTGTCACTTGCGTAGACAACCGTCTGCGCGTACTCCTGAACGGCAAAACCTCCTTGCTCCACCATGACGTCGGAGACAACGCCACATCAACGGGAACATAGCAGAAGGAGAGACACACCTGATGGAGTCGTCGCTGCCGCCTCGCCAACACCATCCATGAAGCCTAACTCTGCTGATCTGAAGGATCGACAGAGACATGATGCCTTCAACTCCGAGACGCCGCCGTGAAGGGCACCGCCGGATGGGAGTAGAGCTGAGGCAGATTTATTCGTCCGGGCATCGCTCCCACCATCCCAACGACGCACCACGACCTACAGATCCAAAACCTAACTACAGGACGAAGAAACAGGGTCCCCCTCCCTCCTGCCGCTGGAGCAGCGGCCAGAGGGAGAGGGGACCGGCGTCCCAGCCGGTGAAGATCGGTGGAAGGAACTCGCCTCCCTAGTCGCCTGGCTGTTGGCGGCCGCTAGGGTAGGGAGACGCAAAATAGCTAACCTGCAGGCTCCTTTTCCTTGGCAAAGCTAAACTGGGAGTATTTAATTAGTCTACTTGAGATGTAGTACTCAAATTTTTTTTCCGAATAAGTAGTACTCGAGGTTTTTTTTTGTGACAGCAATAAGTAGTACTCGAGTTAGTCATGCATGCCGCCAAATGTGTTGTTCTCTTTTTCTTTTTAGGGTCAAAGGTGTCTTTTCTTATTAATCATTACTGTCCAGATACGTGAGATGCATGTAGTTTTTTTTTAAAAAAAAGTTGAAGGATGTGAGATCCGGTATTTTTCTTTTGTTTTTTTAATGTACGTGTAGATAGATGCTACGTAGGGTGGATTAATCAAATCGCATGAATGTTTTTTTTCATTTTGAGGAATGAAAGATTTGGTAATTTTGTTTTTGTTTTTCAATGGACGTGTAGATAGATGGTACGTAGGGACGGGTGGATCAACCAAGTCGATCGTAGTTTTGTCTTTTAGTTTTTTTTTTCGTTTTGAACGATGCCAGATCTGGTAGTTTTTCCTTTTCCTTTTCCTTTTTCTTGTTTGGAAGGGGCATGTAGAAGGATGCAAAGTGCGTACATGTCGTGAGTTTTATCTTTTTTTTTGGTATGCTAGATCGGGTAGGTGTTTTTTCCATTCTTGAAGGGCCTTGTAGATAGATGCAAGGTGCGTACATGTGGTGAGTTTTCTTTTTTAATCTTTTTCCTTTGAGGGATGTGAGATTAGGGGTGGGCACTTTCAAACCGAAACCCAAAATTTGAAACCGAACCGAACCATTTTAACCGAAATATAGGCTAAATCGGTTTTTGATTATTCGGTTTAGTTTGAAAAATAGAAATTGATGTTTAATTTTAAATCGATTTTTGATTATTAGGTTCGATTGAGAAAAACCGTATACACCGAACTAACCGAATTATGAGTCCACTACGTTTCTCTCCACGCAAGCACAATAAGATGGGCAATTAGTCTAAGTCGCTAGTTAGTTCTGTATCGCTTTGAAAATTATACATAAATTCATGCAATCACAATAGCATGGGTCTAGTGCATAGATTATAGGATCTCATGCATGCAAATATTAATTGGTAGCTATTTTTAAGATTATTGACGGCTATGTCTGTACAAAGTATAACAAATACTTACATGATACGCTGCTTTAACTGATGATGGTGCACATATATTTTGGTTTTTCGGTTAACCGAACAAACCGAACCGATATATTTTGGTTAATAAGGTTCGGTGGCAATTTTTATTATGATTATTTTGGTTGTCATTTTTCAGAAACCGAAATTCTAAAAACCAAAATAAACCAAACCGAATTAACCATATAAACCGAATGCCCACCCCTATGTGAGATCTTGTGTTTTTTTCCTAATGCAAGGTGCGTACACGGGGCAGACAAAATCAGATCCAACCTAGTTTTATCTTTTTATTATTTTCATCCGTAGAATTTATTCGGTGTAAGGGAGGCAGCCTAGTTTTATCCTTTTCTTATTGATATGTTTCCAGCCGAGGCTGCTGCATACGTGCATGCATCTTGTGCCTTTTTCTTATTTCTTTTTTTGATCAGCTTTTTTCTTTTTTCTTTTTAACTGCCGTATGTCTTGTGTGTGTGTGCGCGCGCGCGCTCGCGTGCGTGCGTGTGTGTGTGTGTGTGTGTGTGTGTGTGTGTGTGTTTTGAGTTCATATGTATTGCGTTGATAGATTGGTGGTAAGGGAGAATTGAAGTAGGACATGTTTCTGGTAATTTAGAGATGGCCGCCTTAAAAGTAGATCCAACAGTTGTAATATTCTGTTTTACATAATTGAAGGTCAGATGTTTCTAATTATTGAGGAATTTTCTAGCATATTTATCAGAAACCATGCGGGTATTATAAACATGTTTTTGTTGTAAGAAAAATATTGTATACACGACTTTTTGTTTTTTCCTTTGTTTTATACACGATTTTTTTGTAGAACATGGCAATTTTTTAAGTAAGAGCATGTCAGATTTTATTATGTAGATCATGATATCCATCAGAAACCATGTCTAAAATAAAGTCCGGTGGCACCATTAGCCACCATATCCATCTAGAGAGCATGTCTAGGGATCGGCTACGACACCATGTCCATCTAGAGAGCATGTCTAGGGCTCGGCTATGGCACCATATCCATCTAGAGAGCATGTCTAGGGCTCGGCTACGGCACCATATCCATCTACCGATATCTCACATAGCAAGCATACATCCATAACATAGAAAGTAGGAAGCATAGCATAGTTCTTACATAAAACATAGGTTGCCCTAAAACATCTTTTTTTTTGCGGGTGAAATAATGTATTACTCATCACGAAAGGTTCAAACAATCAATGACAGCTAGCTCTGTCGCTACCAAAGCCCCCGGCCCTATCCAAGTCATAGTTCTGCCTTCTAAACAAGCAAGCTTAGCTAAGCTATCACTAACTTTATTTTGGCTAGGATTGATATGAGTAATACAAGATTCACAAAGAGACATAAAGTATCTAATCTCCTTAATAAGCGATGCGTAGATAGATCTATCCACCTCTTTTGCCTGGATCAACTTCATTGCAACAAGAGAGTCCATCTGGATCTGGAAGAAATAACGACAAACCCTCCATACACGCACATAGTTCAGCTTCGAGGGTAGCCAACGATATAACATAAAAATATATAACACGTTGTACATAAAAGAGTTCACAGTACAAGCAACGACATAACATAAAAATATATAAAAAACCATAACGGTCAAGACAAGCTTCACGAGACCGGCCGGGCCTTCACCACCATCTTCGTTGCGCCTTCTCTTCAGTGCTCCTCCTCCATGCCGTCCTCGCCGAGGTTGTAGGGGAGGCTGTGCATACCGTTGCGGGTGGGGAAGATGCTATCAAAGTCCGTGAAGATGGTGTAGGTGGTGAATGCGATGAACTCGCACCCACACCAAAACACCTTGTCGAGGAGGTAGTATGCATCAACTCTGTTGGTGAAGTGGGCGATGAGGCCTAACGACGGAGAGCTGGCATTTGGGCGCACGTCCTCCAGTTGGAACATCACCGGTGGGCCCGCCGGGAGGTGGGCGTAGCCTGCATGGAGGAACCACTGGGCAAACTCCCGGGCACCCCTCCAGCATGAGATTCCCCACACACGGAGCGTCGTCTCCACGACGACGCCTGCGGGTTACCGCCTCTCCGGCGCGGTGGGTGGCACTAGGAAGGTGGGGCCGTAGTACTGCATCCTCGCCTCGCTTGGAGAGTGATATGGATTTGGGTGAAGAAGAGAAGGAGGCAGCACAAATGGATGTGTGGAGAATAGGTGGAGCGGTGGGGTGGTTTAAATAAGGGCACCGGCCGCACTCTGCATTTGATACTTTCAAACGAGTCGGGTCGATCGATATGCACTTTAATTGCCAACCGATTTTAATTGCCACGCTAAATCGATGCGACACGCATGCGACAAGAGAGAACCAACGACAGCGACCGTCGCTGCGTCAGTGGCGGCTCACGTGTAGGAAAGCGACTCGGTCAGCGCATCATGACGGCGCCCAT
Organism: Secale cereale; assembly: GCA_902687465.1. Classification (NCBI taxonomy): domain Eukaryota; kingdom Viridiplantae; phylum Streptophyta; class Magnoliopsida; order Poales; family Poaceae; genus Secale; species Secale cereale. The sequence goes on from LR738714.1 coordinate 841,899,956, forward strand.
CGGCACATGCAGGCTCGGTCAGCACATGCACACTAGTAGGAAAAAGCCCATTCGTCCCGGTTTATAAGGCCCATTTGTCCCGGTTCGGGAACCGGGACTAAATGGTCGATACTAATGCCCAATAACTTTAGTCCCGGTTCTTATACCAACCGGGACAGATGGGGCTCCACGTGGCCACTACGGCTTGCCCAGGCAGGGGGGGCTTTTGTCCCGGTTGGTAGCACCAACCGGGACAAATAAGCGTCCACGCGTCAGCAGTTCAGGGGTTATGTTTTTGTTTTTTTCTTCTGAAAGGTGGGGAGGGGGTTTGGGGTTTTTTATAGGGTTAATTTAGGGGTTTCATATATTGTGTTAGCTAGCTAATAGAGAGAAGTGTCATCTCTTATCTTCGTGCTTGGTCGACGCTACGTACTATACATATAGAGAGGACTCAACACGCTAGCTAGTAAGCAAATGAAGGAAACCATTAAGTACAGACGATCGTCATGAACATATACAGAGAGAAGTGATCAACCTCTCCTTCTCCGGGAGATTGGTCAAACAACAAGTTTTCGTATATCTATCCGACGCTACTGGCTACATCTATACCTATACTAATTTGTGACTCCCTAGAAATTCCCACGTTAATTAGAAATTAGGAACCATTAATCTGGTGGTCCCGAGTAATAACGATCCAGATTAATCGATGATTGATCGGAAAAAATGAAATAGATGAGACTCCACGTTAACCCTAGATAAAAATAAGGCCCCTAGATCTCCACGTATAACACGTCTCCTCTCAATCTCCATCCCCGATTGGAGTCATCCCTTCTCCTCGATCTCCTTCCCCACATGCCGCCGCCCCATGTCTTTTCTTTCTCCCTCACAACTCTGGCTCTTCCTATCTAATCATCAAACCGCAGCCACCCTATGTTCTAGCAATCACTATCAACTCTCTAGGACGTGTTTGATTGATAACAAACTACCGAGCAAGTCAATTTCTTTTGCCACAAAGACGATGTGATTTAAACAGGGGAAGTGTTCGAGAGAGTAATGATCAACGGACTCGGCCATGCTGCCCGCATAGCGCAACCTTGCGATGCAACAAGCCGAGTTCTTTCTGGCAATCACACACATACAGAAGGTAACTGGGTTACTTTCCAAGCTGACCAGACAAAGCAAGATAGGCATGTACACAAGCTGATTGATTTCTCGCCGGGGATATGGCCATGCATGCACGTTCACAGAATTTGATGTCCTTTGGCCATAGATCAATTCCAGTATGTGGTATTTCGTTTGTATTATTGCAAGTCGACTGTGTAGGTATTTGATCCCTTGATCAAATCACACCGGAGCTATACACGGACGTGTGTAAAGCTGGCCTGAAGCAAGCAAGCAAGCAGGTTATTTGATGCTGCAGATTAAGGCAGTCTGCACCATATAGACAGAGGAGCATGCTAACTGAATCTGTTGCTGAAGCAAAGTGAGGGCAATTTATTTGATCCCTGTAGCTGGTGGTCATGGCGTGACGGTCATATGAATGGTTGAAGCCACATCCTGATAAATAAAAAACAGTGGGACACTATTGGTAGCTCATCTGGCCGGATTTTGTTTTTGATGGAACACCATATGGCTGGAATCAGTCACATGCCTGGAAAATAAGCTTACATGTGTGCATACAACCAAAATCCTGTCTTTCTCTCTGTCCACGACTCCCGTCCGGTACATTTTCTCTTTGAATAATGCCCCTAAATCTAATGGTCTTCTTCAGCTTTTCCTGGAGGATAGCTAAGATGGCACCACTACACAGATACCCCGAATCTTATTTACAGGGGCGTACAAAATGGCGGCTAACACATCTAACCCGACAGAAGTAATACTTCATGGAAGCAATAGCAACAACAGAGCTTTGTTTTGTCCAGCAGTGTGCATGTTGAGATTGTTGGCACTCACATAGGTACACGATCCCAATAGATAAGTATGTTTCATCACTGTACCTGATTATCAATGAAACAGGCCATGTATTACATGGATACCTCATGGCTATGTATTTTTACACTGATAAAAAAAAGATGGAAACATAGACCCTAGGTAGATTTTGTTGCAAACCTTGATATTGATTGAGAGACTTCAATCTCGACAGAGGCTTAGCTCGCATGTAGCATTTTATGCAAACCTAGGTATTTGATTACAACTGTTTTATCTGTAAATAGGAGAGAATATTTGTTCTTTTATAATAATGAACTAACGAATGTTGGCTGCAGTCTACCGCCGATCCAATCTTTTAGCTTTTAACCTGACTGCCAGCTATTTATTTTTTATGTTTTGATGGTAGTCCAGCTGGAGTTGTTTGTATCAAATCTGCTGCTGGTTTGTAATCACTAAGCATGAATTTAAGGCCTTTGTTTATCGATTTGACGATTTGTGGTTATCTTTATAAACTTCGTTGCTACTATATGGGCATTCACTACTCACTAAACTTGAATTAAAGGTATGTAATGATTAATCCGACGGTACTTGGATGTAAAAGTCTGTGTATAATTTAGATATTTGAATGATATAAAGACTGATCAAAATATGCTTTTACACCTGTTTCTCATGAGACCCTGAGTGAGCCGACGTGTGAGAAACTAGGAATGGTGAGATGTGGTCATGGGGTACAGGGAAGGATCATAGTCGGAATTACAGGAAAATGCCCGCATTTAGCTGCATGTGTACGTAATTAGCTTAAGTAAAATTACATGTAATTATACTTACGTTTTAACTATATAATGTGCTACCACCGTCGTCTTTACGCTATACAAATGGCATTTCTGGAATTTTAAAAACATGCATGTGGGCTTACGTAAGGTGTATACTATGTGGCGCTAATAACTTTTGATGCAATGCAGGGGTTTCTTTTGGACTCCACGTTCTATTGACGTGTTCTAAGTTAGTCAAGTGATATCATGGATTTTCCGTCATGCACTTAACTAAGTCTTCTTAATTTGTTATTTCATGGAGACTTAATACCGGGGAAGAATCATTTTACAGATGGGGAGTATTGGCCACACATAGATGTACATTATGTGGGTGAGAACAATGGGAATTTCCAAGGTCATCAAGAAGAGTGTGATTTATACTACTAGAAGTGTTTAACATTGTACGATATTATTAAAGATATATTTGATCTATTTTTGCAGGATCCTTTGGGCGATTAGAAAAGTAACCTAGCTAGGGTCTTCGATAAGAATGTGATTTACACTACTTCGACTATTTAACTATGTATGATAACAAGATATTCTTGGAATTATTATTTATTTTTATATTTTAATAGGTTTTCTCAGAACTTTCTTCACTTGGGAATTTTGATCATGACTAAATTGGCAAAAGGTAAATTATCCAAAAGAAAATACAGTATAAAATGTTGCTTTGTATAGTAGAGTTTGAGGACTTTTGTTCATCTCAAGTAATCCTCCAGTAATTGCCCAGAAATATTTATCCCAGATATATTTTTCAAATTCACATCCACACGCTTGCATATACCTCTTAAACGAAAGTGGTCCTTAGAAATTCCGGAGGAACATAGAGAATTATTTATTTTGTTCCAATTTCAGTTTCATCTCACCATCCAATGATGCCTTGAGAGTTAATTAAGTGTTCAATGCTTAGTCATTATTATGGTTCGGCACATTGCTACACTCATGCTTGGTAATCATCCGATTATTCTCTGTTATTGCCGGAACTTTTAGGTTTCATTGTTTTCCCGTGCAAACAATCGTCTTACAGATGCTCTATGTTCAATTCATTTCTACGATCCTGTTTGTCCTATGTTTGCATTTTACTTAGGTCACCAACAAGTTGGAATTCAAGTATGTAATATATTCTTAGAACAGGAAGTATTATGTATTCTTTATCTATCTTTGTAGTCCTACTCTTATGTTTTATTTGTAAGTTACAAGGGAGTTTTGCTCATAACTAACTTGACAAAAGGTAAATCCTCCAAAACCGCAGGTAGTCTAAATATATGCATATTAGTTCAGTTTCAGGTTGCTAAATTACATCTTTCTCTTGCCCCTCATTATGAGACATTTGTAGGTCTAAAGCTATTCAAAGCCTTGCTTTTCCCATCCATATTCTTCTTTTTCTTAAGATTTATTTCATAAATTTATTTCTCATATAATATATACAATTATTGGATTAAATTAGAAGAACATCCGAGTAATTTAAGAAGTTGCAAATAAAGAATATTTTGTTCATTTGGTTTCCATTTATCATGGGTATGCTTTTTTGGATAATTCTCCTACCTAAGCACACATGCATGTACTACCAAAGTGCATGGTTCTTATTTTTTTAACCGACATGGTACAAAGTTCTATGGAGTTATGTTTGTAAATATAATTGCACATGGTCCTATAGGAGAGCTTCGAGAAGTGTCCCAATGACGAAACATGGAGAATTATCCTATGGCAGGTTGTTGATAAGTCGGAGTTAAAATTTTGAACCTCTGGGTAAGTGGGTTCCATCTAATGGACGATTCAAGATATATATCTATATTTGATTGTAATTCCATCCTTATGGAAATATTGTTACTTTATTTTTATGGGTTATGACCATGTACTAACCATTAAAGCATTGCCCAATATGTAGGAATGTTCGTGTACCTCAAATGTGTGCGAGCTTATAGTTCTTTCATTGTGCCTTTCTTACCTTTACATTATTAATTTAATAAATGCCATTACAAAAATCTAAATGATTCATTTTAACAAAAGTTCGAGCCCGCGCGAATGCACGGGTTCACGACTAGTATATATAGCTTGCCACAGAACTAGTTAAGGTTTTCGACGGTGTAAAAGTCTCTAAAAATGATGAAAGAAATACTGAAGCAACATACCTATAATATAACAAGATCCAACGGAGGGATTGACAAACTATGATTGTATGTGTCGTGGACAAAAAAAACAAATAGTTCAGTATATATATATGTCGCAATGAGCTGAAATGATTGTTTTTTTTCCGAGGACACATAAATACATATTTTCACAATCACACCGTTGGATCATCTTGTTACATTATTGTCAGGACCGATTTTCCAGTAAAATATTTACCGAGAGAACCGTCCTTTTTATCGAACCAGTACAGAAGAATACTTCTCACTGGTAGACAAATCCTTGATACAGAATTCCAGAGTACTAAATATTATACCTGGTTGAGCTGAGGTTGCTCAACAATTTATTACAAGCACGCCGATATAATACATAAGGGCGGATATGACACAAGGGTAGGGTGGCATAACTACTAACTCGTAATAAAAAGAGGTGGTGGATATGTCACAGTGTAGTGGGTGATATGACTCCAATATCTTATAGTTCATCGAGTGTCGGAGTGAAACCCGATGAATTTATTTGGTGGTTGGCGGAAGCGGTTATAAAACAGTGATCAACTCCAGGATCGCAAGAGACTGACTGGGATTCCACTAGACGTCGGACTCGCTATCGAACTCTTCATCCATAAGATCGCCTTCGTCAACATCTGGCAAAATCAACAAGTCAGGTGAGTACATTGAATGTACTCGCAAGACAGTTCGGACATAAGATATAACAAATGCAAACATGATGCATATGAGTAAACTAGCAATATGTACTCGATTAATATGATTTGCGCTGCAAAGTAAAAATGGAAGTCGGGCGGTAGTCCTCCCGAAATCCCAAAGGGCAATAAAAGAATACCATTCGAGTGTCTGAGAGACGGCTCGTGAGGAGAAATGAGTAAAAACATGCCACAGTCGGACGTCTGTGCGACATCACATAAATGGCTTATAACAAAAAGAAATAGCAAGTATGCCACAGTCGGACGTCTGAGCGACATCACATAAAGGGCTTATATTCAAAAGTAAATAACAGAATGCCACAGTGGGACGTCTAAGCGACATCACATAAAGGGCTTATATTCAAAAGTAAATAACAAGAATGCCACAGTCGGACGTCTGAGCGACATCACTTAAAGGGCTTATATTCAAAAGTAAATAACAGAATGCCACAGTCGGACGTCTGAGCGACATCACATAAAGGGCTTATATTCAAAAGTAAATAACAAGAATGCCACAGTCGGACGTCTGAGCGACATCACATAAAGGGCTTATATTCGAAAGTAAATAACAAGAATGCCACAGTCGGACGTCTGAGCGACTTCACATAAAGGGCTTATATAATCTTTGGTATAACGGTAAATTATTTCAAGAGAATAATCAGTGCAGAAATAACTGGTTAGTTCATCTACCAAAATGACTCTTGACTAGATCACCATCATTATCATAAATTAACCGAGACGGACACAGGGGTGGACACGGAGATTGACACTAGGCCAAAGGCATGGCTACTCGGAGGATTTTTGACTCTTAAATCACAGCCAACGGATTTCACTAGCCACAAGGACTAGTTCCGTCTACGGTGTTTTAGCAGAAACACAACTAACTAGTACACACCCATTTCACATCCTGCTGCCCGGAATCACCCGAGACAACAATCACGAAAAACTTTAAGACGAGGAGGCTACAACCTCGAATAGCATGGGATCAAATTTATATCGCGCGCTCTAAGGGGTGCCCCCCTCTCGGTCCCAACCGGAAACACCCATGCCCCATGACCGGATGACAGGCTTTAATCCAGGGCCATGGAACCCTCATCCCGACCCCTCTATTTGGTGTGTACATGGAAAGAGGTTTGCAGCTGACTAAACCGTAATCTTTGCAGAAGGCATGTGACAGTACCAAAAGGGAGACGGACGGAATCATGACTTGATCCACGTTAATACTAGAGTTAACAGTTGACTGGCATGCTTCAACAATACCAACTCACAACCCATCATGTCACGTCCTGATCAGGTTGGTTCATCATCATCTTTTGGGGCTCTCTCGAAGCTTGCTTGCATGAAATATAACATCCACAAATGCTTATATGACCATGCTATGAAGAAGAACTACTCAAGCAAACATGCAACACACTCATCATATCAAAGGTTCAAACATGCTTGCCTGGTTCGGAGTAGTCAGAGTCTAACTCGGTGAAGTTCTTGGCTCCGTCACTTCCTTCGGTATCTACGTATACAAATAAAACGAGTACTAACATAAATACCGTGCGCGAATAAAAGTTGTCCCAAATATTTTTCAAATAAATGTGATAAAAAAAACTAGACAGAAAACTAAAGAGGACAGGAAAAGAATCAACTCAAAATCATCTTTTATTTAAAAGATATTAAAGCTTCTGTCCAGGGACTTGTCTGTAATGAAACAGAAAGTTTCCAGGGTCTAGAATATAAAAACAGAAAACAATTCGGTACGCAGTACGCCAGCCGAGTAGGGAAAACGTACTTTGTCCGAAGGCGCTTTCCCGAAAAACGATTCGAATGAGATTGAGAGACTGACGAGGGGGTCCCACTCGTCAGGTTTGAAAATTAAAACAAAGAGTAGAGTCGCACCGGCGCCAGAGAGCTGCGGTGGTCGCCGGCGCCGATCCACGGCGAGGTAGAGGGAGTGGGTGTTACCTACGTGTTCCTGGTGCTCTTCCGCGTCGGTGGGTGGCGGAGTTGGACGTAGGCGAGCACCACGTCGACGGCGACCTTGTCTCCGGCGGACGGCAGTTTGGTTGGTCGTGGGTCTCATCGGAGAGAGCTGCTGGGGTCAAATTGGAGCGAGGGTTAGTCGCCTAGGGGTGTCAGGAGACTACTGGCAAGTCTAGGGCGGTGGAGGGGCTCTCACCAGAGAGGAAGCTGCCAGAGCCCAAAGCGGATCGAGGCGGCCGGAGTTGGGGAAGAAGGGCCCCTCGAGGCTCTTCCAGTGGCTGGGCGGGGTCTGGTGAGGTGGTGGAGTTGTGCGGGGTCGAGAGCGAGCTTGGGAGTGCTCTTTATAGCCGGCTCGAGGCGGTTGCTGCGAACGGGATAAGTCCGGCGAGCGATTACGGCGGTGCTGTGGCTGGACGGGTGGTTTAAGTGCTTGAGCATCGACTAGACGGTGTACTGGTTCCATTCCGGTGCAGACTTAGCAAGGCAGGGGAGCTTACGGCATGTCCCCAACGGAACGGTCGTGCGGGCATGTCAGCGGTAGAGAGCGCGCTCTGCGCATCTCAGGCCACGGCGGCGGTGCCACAGCGTGCGCAGGCAAGGAGACGGCCACGCGGAGCTTCCAGGTGGCTTGGGCGGTGCCGAACGGTGTTGCGTTGCAGTGTGCACCCTGTCGGCCGCCACGGGTGGCTCTGCCGCCGCGGAAGACGACGGCGCAGGCAGGCCACGGCACCACCTACGCTCGCAATGAGCCAAGCGAGCGTGCGGCGCTCAGGATAAGCTCGAGGAGCAGTGCAGCAAGGATCCAAGGCGTCACTGGTGAGATTGACGAGAGGTTCTGACTAAACTGACGAAACTGCACTGTCGAATGCATTCTTCAGTTAACTTTTCTGAACTTTGACAGAAACAATGCACGCCAGATGTTTGATGAAATGTTTTTGGCATGTGGAAAATCTTTCTGGAGCTGATATTTGGTGAGGTGGTCTTTTGATGCATCCAGAGGCTGCCTGAATTTTCACAGATTTTTAGGAAAAGAAAAAAATATGAATTTCACCAAAATTTGCAAATCTGGTCCAAACTTGCAGCAAGTGAAATTTGAAAATTTTGAACTGTGGACCAGTGAAACAAGATGGATCTAAGTTGAGAGTACTAGGGACTAGCCAGGGAAGTTGGTTTGGAACCAAAAACCAAAAGGGAATTGGTGGTTCCTTTGTAAATCATCAAGGCTCAATTTGAAAGACAGAAATTATTTTTGGCATAAAATAATTAGAAGAAAAATCCCAATGAGGTTGAAACCTACTGGAATTGATGAGAGACTTGTTTCAAGGTGGAAAGGAGATTTTGGAGAGAAAGACTTTCATTGGGTGTCATGGCAAGAGAAGAAGTTGAATGGAGAAGACAAGTCCATGGTTTTTTTTATGAAAGTTTTATATGAAGGGAAAATTGTCAAACAAAACCTTTTTGAAAATAACTTGAGCTAACACAAGTAGAAAACCTTCAAGACCAGAATCAAGGTTGTGAAGAACACACAAACTCTTGTCATAAAAGTTTTTAGAAAGGGTTTTAAGAAAAGATCAAATATCCCCCTTCCAAAAGACCAAAAAGTTTTGATGAAAACAAATCCAAAAATTTGGAGTGTTACAACACATACCCCCTTAGGAAAAATCTTGTCCCCGAGATTTCAGCTGATCCTCAAATAGGTGTGGGTACTCTATCCGAAGGAAATCCTCTCTTTCCCATGTTGCCTCATCCTCGGTGTGATTGCTCCACTGAACCTTGAGAAATTTAATTGTCTTCTGACGGGTTCTTCTTTCAGACTCCTCTAATATTTTTATTGGGCGTTCCCGGTAGGTGAGGTCTGGTTGTACATCAAGGTTTTCATGCGACACATGCTTCTCTGGGTTGCTTACACATTTCCTTAGCCGTGAGACGTGGAACACGTCGTGGACGTCTGATAGTTCTTTGGGAAGGTCCAACTGGCAGGCCACTATGCCTCTCCGTGCAACTATACGAAAGGGTCCGATAAACCGTGGTGCTAGCTTTCCCTTGACCTTGAATCGTTGCAGGCCCCTCATAGGAGATACGCGTAGATACACGTTTTCACCGGGTTCAAAACTTACTTCACGATGCTTTTGATCGTAATAACTCTTCTGTCGGCTTTGGGCTGTCTTGACTTGATCCTGTATTAGTCTAACTTTTTCTTCAGCTTCCGTGAGCATGTCTGGGCCGAAGATACGACTATCCCCTGTTTCTGACCAATTTAATGGGGTACGACATCTTCGTCCGTACAAGGCTTCGAAAGGTGCCATTTTCAGACTGGCTTGGTAACTATTGTTGTATGCGAACTTGGCATACGGCAAGCTTGCTTCCCAACTGGTCCCATAGGTGAGAACACACGCCCTCAGCATGTCTTCCAGAATTTGATTTACCCGTTCAGTTTGTCCTCCAGTCTGGGGGTGATAGGCTGTACTGAAGACTAGTTGCGTCCCTAGGGCTTGCTGTAAATGATCCCCAAATTTAGAGACGAACTGAGTGCCTCTGTCGGATATTATAGTCTTTGGAACTCCATGCAGGCATAATATACGGGCGAGGTAAAGTTTGGCAAGCTTCTGGGTGGTGTGGGTTGTCTTGACTGGGATGAAGTGTGCCACCTTAGTTAGTCTATCTGTGATGACCCATATGGCATCATTTCCGTGCTGTGACCGCGGTAGTCCAACAATAAAGTCCATCCCAATATCGTCCCATTTCCACTCAGGTATCTTGTTTGGCTGTAACAGTCCTGCGGGTTTTTGGTGCTCGGCTTTAATGCGTTGACATGAATCACAACATGCGATGTATGTGGCTATATCCCTCTTCATACCGTGCCACCAAAACCTTTCCTGAATGTCCTTGTACATTTTGGTCCCTCCAGGGTGAATTGAATATGGAGCGGTGTGGCTCTCTGCTAGAATTTGCTGTTTGAGGCCTTCTTTATTAGGTACGCAAAGCCTGTCTCCGAACCATAATATTCCCTCACCGTCTATGACAAATTCTGAGGCCTTGCCCAGACTCACTTTTCTTTTTATGCCTTCAAAGCTAGGGTGTCCATGTTGAGCCTTCTTAATTTGTTCTATTAGTGTAGGCCGTATTTCCATATTTGACACTTCGCCTTCGGTGACCATCATCAAGTTGAGCTTGGCGAATTCCTGCTGAAACTCAGGTTTCAAGTTTTGTAGGCTGCCGTTGTCCGAGCTAGGGTTACGGCTGAGAGCATCTGCTACTACGTTTGCCTTTCCTGGATGATAGTGAATGCCAACATCATAATCTTTCACCAATTTCAACCAGCGTCGTTGTTGTAAATTGAGTTCTGGTTGTGTGAAAATATATCTGAGGCTCTTATGGTCCGTATATATTTCACAACGATTCCCAAGCAAAAAGTGCCTCCACTCCTTGAGTGCATGAATGACTACTGCCAATTCTAAGTCGTGAGTAGGATAATTTTCTTCATGCTTCCGTAGTTGCCGGGAAGCGTATGCGACTACCTTGCCTTCTTGCATCAGTATGCATCCGAGGCCCTTCCGGGATGCGTCGCAATATACTTCAAAACTTTTGTGTATGTCTGGTACGACCAATATTGGGGCTGTTGTTAATTTCTTTTTGAGTTCCTGGAAGCTTTTCCCACAAGCTTCAGTCCATACGAATTTCTTATCCTTCTTGAGTAACCGTGTCATTGGTTTGGCTATGGTGGAAAATCCCTCTATAAACCTTCGGTAATATCCAGCCATTCCGAGGAAACTTCGCACATCTGTTACATTGGCTGGTGGCTTCCAACCAAGTACGGCCTTGACTTTTTCCGGGTCCACAGCAACTCCTTCTTGCGTCAATACGTGGCAAGAAAACCAACCTGTCTTAGCCAAAATTCGCATTTGCTGAATTTGGCGTATAGTTGATGTTTCCTTAATTCTCCTAGTACAATTCGGAGATGTTCAGCATATTCTTCTGGTGTCTTTGAATATACCAGGATATCATCAATAAATACCACAACAAACTTGTCCATAAATTTCATAAACACTTTGTTCACGAGGTGGACAAAATATGCGGGGGCGTTGGTCAGTCCAAACGGCATTACTGTAAATTCATATAGTCCGTATCTGGAGGTGAATACTGTTTTCGGGATATCTTCTGTCCGTACCTTTAATTGATGGTAACCCGACCTTAAATCAATTTTTGAGAAAACCTTGGCTTGGGCGAGCTGGTCAAATAAATCATTTATCCGTGGCATCGGATATTTGTTCTTGATAGTGACCATGTTGAGCGCTCGGTAGTCTATACACAATCTCATAGTCCCATCCTTCTTCTTGGCAAATAACACCGGCGAACCCCAAGGTGGGGAGCTGGCCCGTATAAATCCCTTGTCCAGTAATTCCTTTATTTGCTTCTTTAGTTCAACTAATTCGGATGGTGCCATTCTGTATGGTTTCTTGTAAATGGGGGTGGTTCCAGGTGCTAGATCAATGATGAATTATATTTCTCTGTCTAGTGGCATGCCTGGTAGTTCTTCGGGAAATACGTCCGGAAACTCGCATACTACTGGAACCTTGCCTAACTCAGAAGTGTCTACCTTGTTCAATTTTGGTTGCCGCGATACTGGTCTTTCTTGAGCTGCGACTCTTATCGTCTTTCCGTGATGATGAGTAAGAATCACAGTTCGGTTGAAGCAGTCGATAAATTCTTTGTTGGTGGTTAGCCAGTCGATACCCAGGATAACATCCAGTCCCTTATTTTCCAACACGATGAGGTTTGCGTGAAACTTTAGTCCTTCAATCTCAATAGTTACACCTTGCCAGTAATTCTGAGTGATCTGCTTACTTCCGGGGGACTTGATGGTCATTGATTTTCCCAAGGGAAGCATCGAAAAATCATGTTGCAAAGCAAAGTTCTTCGAAATGAACTAATGAGAAGCTCCAGAATCAAACAAAACCGTGGCAGGTATTGTGTTGACAGGGAACGTACCGAGTACGATATCCGGGGCATCCTGTGATTGCTCCTTGGTCACATGGTTCAGGCGGCCTTTCTTGTGGTTGTTATTGGGGTTGAAGTTGTTATGCTTGGGCGCTGAATTGTTTCCATTGCTGTTCGGCTTCGGGGTCGAGTTCCTTGGTTTTGGGCACTGTTTGGCATAGTGTCCCTCTTCTGCACAAGCGTAGCAAGTAGCACCTGGGCGATACGTGAAATCCTTGTCCCTTGCATGAAATTTTTTGTTCGGACGCGTGTCATTGGTTATGGATTTGCTCGCCCATTTTTCCGAAAATTAATCTTGTTCCTATTGTTGCGAGTGTGGGTAGTCTTATCCCTTTTTCGCTTGCGAATATCTTCCAGACTGCGACGCTCATTTTCCAAAGTAATAGCCTTGTCCACGAGTGTCTTGAAATCTGGAGAAGTGTGTACGACTAGCTGGCATTTAAGTGCTGGTGCCAGACCGTCCAGGAATTTTTCCATCTTCTTATTTTCAGTCATACGCTCTTCGTTGGCATAACAGGATAATTGAGTAAACTGGTTGTTGTACTCAGTCATTGTCATGCCCCTTTGCTTGAGGTCATCAAACTCCCTTTTCTTGCTCTTCATAATGCTTCTAGGGATGTGCGCCCCACGAAAACCTTCTTTAAAATCCTCCCAAGTGATATCATTTTCATTGGGGTGCATAGGCAGAAAATTCTCCCACCATGATGCAGCTGCTCCAGTAAGATAGTGTTGTGCATAAAGTAACTTTTCATGATCTGAACATTGTGCAATATTCAATTTCCTTTCAATGTCTCGAAGCCAATCATCGGCCTCAAGAGGTCTGTTAGTGTGAGAAAATGTTGGCGGACGTGTCTTCTGTAATTCAGACAATTTAGAATGCTGCTGGTGTGGCTCACGGTGATTCCCCATATTAATAACATGGTTCATCATTTCTTGATGCTGCTGCTGGCTTTGCTCGTAAAGGCGGCATACTTGAGGAAATGCTGTTTCACTGCCCTGCTGACTTGACTGCCCCTGCGTGAAATTGTTACTTGTCTGGGTACCATAATTTTCCTCTGGCGGACTTGGCATGGAACGTGTCCAGGGACGAGTCATTTTCCACTCTGGGGTATTATTGCAGAATTCATGAGAAAATCTGAGCGGCAAAAATAAACTAATGATTTTGCAAATGCAGCAAAAACACAAGCTCCAAAGATTTTTAAATAAAGTACTTGATTGCGCATAGAGAAGGACCGCTTAGTACATATCTTACACGCGAGTCGTAATTATACAATACGTCACTTAGGATGCGCGTACACATTCCTGACATGTTATTGATGCTAGTGCACTTCTCCGAGTTTCTACATGATGCGCAAACAAACTACTCCTCACCAACCTATTGTACATATAAAACATATCACACAAGCGGACACATCGCGTCGCGGACAGGCGTACTAGTCGGAGATGTTGAAGACTTCCTTCGGCCTGCCGAGGGTAAGACCCAGTGGCGATGGAGACTCAACCTCCTCCTCACTAATAGGCTCCAGGCGTGGAATACTGGTTCGACGAGTTGGTGCGGGCGCGGCAGGTGGTGCAGCTCTGACTGGAGTAGGAGCAATGACCTGGTCAAACTCCTCAGTGGTAGGTAGGCGGCGAGCGGTGGCTAAGATGGCAGGTGCATAAGATGCTGAGGACGAGACATAAGTCAGTGGTGATGAAGTATGGAGAAGCTCCCTCCTGTTGGCGGAACCGCTCTGAACTAAGTCCATACGAGCAGCCACCAAGTCGTCCACAAGGTTATCAAAGGCTGCCTCAAGAGCCTTGAGGTACTCAACCAATGATTCGATGGCTTCATCACGTTCTCCCCTTGCGCAAGCAAATGCATAGTGGCACGTGTACGGTACGTGGCAGTGGAGGTAACGGTAGCGACGGGTCTTCATCGAAGGAAGAGCATCCTGGAGACAAGCTATCGCCTCGCGGGCAGCCATTTGCATGGCATGCCTCTCCGTAGGCATGTCCCTGCCCACAAATCGGAAGCGGCGTGCTTCAGAGCGCCCTCCCTTGAATTGCACCGCGGCCTGGTGCATCGACACGCTGTCGCTGATCTTGTGCCGGTAGAGTGTGAACTCTGGACGAGTCGATGGCCCGATCGCGACCTTGGTGATGGCGACGAGGAGCTTGATAAACCCCTCGGGAATGTTGGCGAACACTTGTGAATAACAGTCGCTGCTGGCCATCTACAAAAGTAGACAAAAATTTCGAATAATCAAATCATAAATTTATGATGACTAACAGAAAATTGCTACAAATGTAAAAATGCTGAAATAGCACTCAATACGCTAATAACCGATTAGCGATCGCACCTAATGGCTTCCTACATTCAGCCTGGCTCTGGTACCAAGGTTGTCAGGACCGGTTTTCCAGTAAAATATTTACCGAGAGAACCGACCTTTTTATCGAACCAGTATAGAAGAATACTTCTCACAGGTAGAGAAATCCTTGAAACAGAATTCCAGAGTACTAATATTATACCTGGTTGAGCTGAGGTTGCTCAACAATTTATTACAAGCACGCCGATATAATACATAAGGGCGGATATGACACAAGGGTAGGGTGGCATAACTACTAACTCATAATAAAAGGAGGTGGTGGATATGTCACAGTGTAGTGGGTGACATGACTCCAATATCATACAGTTCATCGAGTGTCGGAGTGAGACCCGATGAATCTATTTGGTGGTTGGCAGAAACGGTTATAAAACAGTGATCAACTCCAGGATCGCAAGAGACTGACTGGGATTCCACTAGACGTCGGACTCGCTATCGAACTCTTCATCCATGAGATCGCCTTCATCAACATCTGGCCAAATCAACAAGCCAGGTGAGTACTTTGAATGTACTCGCAAGACAGTTCGGATATAAGATATAACAAATGCAAACATGATGCATATGAGTAAACTAGCAATATGTACTCGATTAATATGATTTGCGCTGCAAAGTAAAAATGGAAGTCGGGCGGTAGTCCTCCCGAAATCCCAAAGGGAAATAAAAGAATACCATTCGAGTGTCTGAGCGACGCCTCGTGAGGAGAAATGAGTAAAAACATGCCACAGTCGGACGTCTGTGTGACATCACATAAAGGGCTTATAACAAAAAGAAATAGCAAGTATGCCACAGTCGGATGTCTGATCGACATCACATAAAGGGCTTATATTCAAAAGTAAATAACAGAATGCCACAGTGGGACGTCTGCGCGACATCACATAAAGGGCTTATATTCAAAAGTAAATAACAAGAATGCCACAGTCGGACGTCTGAGCGACATCACATAAAGGGCTTATATTAAAAAGTAAATAACAGAATGCCACA
>LR738714.1:841923479-841968193 GCA_902687465.1 Secale cereale
ATCGGGGAGGGGGTATATCGACAACGACATACCCGATAAAAAATAAGAAGAGGAAGAAGAAGAAGAAATAAAGAAGGAGAAGAAGAAGGAATAAAGGAGAAGAAGAAAAAAGAAGAAAAAAAAAGAGGAGAAGAAGAAGGAATAGAGGGGAAGAAGAAAAAATAGAATATTATTATATTTTTTCTTCTTCTCCGCTATTCCTTCTTCTTCTCCTCTTTTAGTTTCTTCTTCTTCCTCTTCTTATTTATTTCTCCTCTTCTTCCTCTCCTCTTCTTCTCCTTTTTCTTTTCCTTCTTCCTAAACTAAACATAAACTAAAATAATCCTAAAACTAAACAAAACTTCTCCTCCTCCATTTTTTCTTCTTCTTATTTTTTTCATCCTAGAACTTTATGAACGAAATTACAACAGAAAAAAAACCATAAAAATTCTATGAACAAAATTACAAGAGAAAAAAAATCATAAAAATTCAATGAAAAAATGACATATTCTCCGCATATGAACATACAAACATTTGCATATTCTACAATAATATCACCCGAAAAAATCTATGAACAGAAAAAAATTATAACTTTTGCATATTCTTTCCATATGAACATACATACATCATCATCATCATCATCATCTACTACTACAATATGAACAGAAAAAAAAATCTATATATGTGAACAGGGCCGTCGTCATCGGCGTCGAGGCGGGCGGAGGCGTTGGGGCGGGCGCGCGACGGCTTTGGGGCACGGGGGGAAGGGGGAGAGGAGGGGGAACGGCGCGGTGAGGCTCACAGTGCAGTGGAGCAGTGGCGAGGTCGGGGCAGGGCTCGGAGCGCGCGACGGCGAGGTCAAGGCTGGGCACGGCGAGGTCGGGGCAGGGCGCGTCGAGGTCGGGGTAGGGTGCGGTGAGGCCAGGGAAAGGGGCGACAGAGACGGCGGACGTGGGCAGGGCAGCCTGGCGCCGTCGATGACCTCGGTGTCGTCGGGCGGCAACTGGCGATGAAATTTGAAAAAATGCTAAGTGCTGGCTTATATAGAACAAGCTTTAGTCCCGGTTCGTGGCAACAACCAGGACCAATGCCACCCTTTAGTCCTGGTTGGTGCCACCAACCGAAACCAAAGGTCTCTTTTCAGCAGCCCAAAGGGCGGGAAGCAGAGGCCTTTGGTCTCGATTGGTGCCACCAACTGGGACAAAAAGGGGGGCATTGGTCCCGGTTGGTGCCACGAACCGGTACCAATGCACCCCTTTAGTCCCGGTTGGTGCCACCAACCGGTACCAAAGGCCTTGTGCTGCCCCGCGGCCAAAAACTTTAGTCCCACTTTGCTAGTTGAGAGGGGCTCGGAGTGGTTTATAAGCCCCACTGCCTCTGCCCTCTCGAGCTTCTCTCAACCGCAGACTTTCGGGCCTAATCTGTGACTGTGTGCCTGTGGGCCTACTGGGCCTGCTGCGGGCCTGAATCCTAGCCCATGGTTGGGTTTCTAGTCGTATTCTGGCCGTGGTGGCCCAGTAGGTAGCACCTTTTCTTTATTGGGTTTTTATCATTTATGCCACTGGTTGTGTCTCACTACTCAGTTTTGCCATTAGAAGTTACAACTACTCAAAAATGCCATCGATTCGTGAGATGCTTGCTCAAAAATGTCATTAGATATCTCAAAAATGCCATCGTTCCGTTAGATGTTTGCTAAAAAAATGTCATTAGCCATTATTATTTGCATGTCAAACCCATTGACCATGTTATATGACAAAAAATAAGGCTAGACCCACATGTGAGTTCTCTCTATCTCACAATGATACGTATCGCTCCATTTGTCAGGAGTAACCAAGCAATAATTTTACGAGAAAATAAGAACGTTGTTGTGATCAAGTAGGCCCCACACTTTATTGTAGTGAGATAAGAGGGAGAGGTGGCATGTTGGTCCATAGGTATTTATGTCATTATAACATGGCAAACGAGATTTCAGATCACAATAATGGTGTCCAGTGGCATTTTTGAGCATGTGTCTAATGAAGCGATGGCATTTTTGAGCGGTTGAAATTCCTAGTGGCAAAACTGAGTAGTGGGACACAATCGGTGGCATAAATGATAAAAACCCTTCTTTATTTATTTATTTTATTTTGTTTCTACATACAACAAAATACTTACTATTGCTATTTTTATTTATTTTATTAAAGTTTATTTATTTTACTTTATTAAATTTTTTTTGTTTCTACTTATTTATTATATTTTTATTCTACTTATTTATTTAATTTTATTTTTTGCTTTTTTATTTATTTTATGAAAATTCTTTTTGCTTTTAATGTTTTTAAGAGAAAATACTTTGATAATTTTAGTTGTATAAATTTTATATAATTTTAGTTTCAATAATACTAGAGGTTTATAAATGCTTTTTGCTTGATTCCTTTAGCTATTAGAGTTTCATTAAAGTTTTCTAGTTCATTCTTTTTTCTATTAGAGTTTAATTAAAGTTTTCAAGTTCATTGTTTTAGTTTATTAATTTTGCTATTAGAGTTTCATAAAAGTTTTCTAGTTTATTCTTTTTTATATTAGTTTATTCTTTGAGCTAAATGACCCTGAAATTGAAAAGCATTTCAAATGAACTATGAAAAGGTTGAAAGTTGGCATGCCATCACCATTTCTCCCACATAGCACGTGCAAAAAAGTAGAGAGCGTTACGGCAAAAACTGGATGCACTTCATGTACAAAACGGACTATCTGTTTCGAGGTATCAGGGTTTCGGACGAAAACTCATCTGTTACAAATGGATTTCATTTTTTGAACTTCTTTGAACTCCAGACTTTTTGTGTGTTCAAAATGCACCATTCAAAGCCACATCATCAATTTTCAACCCTTTCTGACTTCATTTGATATTTTTCATGCATTTACTGAATTTTTTCCAGCTATATGACCCTGAAATTGAAAAGCATTTCAAATGAACTCTGAAAAAGTTGAAAGTTTGCATGGTATCATCATTTCACCCACATAGCATGTGCAAAAAAGTAGAGAGGGTTACGGCAAAAACTGGATGCACTTCGTGTACAAAACGAACAATCTCTTTCGAAGTATCAGGGTTTCATACGGAAACTCGTCTGTTACAAAGGGATTTCATTTTTTTGAACTTATTTGAACTCCAGACTTTTTCTGTGTTGAAAATGGACCATTCAAAACCACATCAATTTTCAACCCTTTCTAACTTCATTTGTTATTTTTCATGCATTTACTGATTTGGTTCTGCTATATGACCCTGAAATTGAATAGTATTTAAAATGAACTCTGAAAAGGTTGAAATTTTTCATGGTATCATCATTTCACCCACATAGCATGTGCAAAAAAGTAGAGAGGGTTATGGCAAAAACTGGATGCACTTAGTGTACAAAACGGACTATCTATTTCGAGGTATCAGGGTTTCGGACGAAAATCATCTGTTACAGAGGGATTTCATTTTTTTAACTTATTTGAACTCCAGACTTTTTGTGTGTTCAAAATGCACCATTCAAAGCCACATCATCAATTTTCAACCCTTTCTGACTTCATTTGTTATTTTTCATGCATTTACTGATTTTTTGAGCTATATGACCCTGAAATTGAAAAGCATTTCAAATGAACTCTGAAAAGGTTGAAAGTTGGCATGGTCTCATCATTTCACCCACATAGTATGTGCAAAAAATAAGAGAGGGTTACGGCAAAAACTGGATGCACTTCGTGTACAAAATGGACAATCTCTTTTGAAGCATCAGGGTTTCATACGGAAACTTGTCTGTTACAAAGGGATTTCATTTATTTGAACTTTATACTATGTTCAAAATGCACCATTCAAAGCCACATCATCAATTTTCAACCCTTTCTGACTTCATTTGTTATTTTTCATGCATTTACTGATATTTTTGAGCTATATGACCCTGAAATTGAAAAGCATTTCATTTCATACGGTAACTCGTCTGTTACAACAGGCATTTGATTTCTTCACATGTAACTGCAGTGATATTCTAGATCGAAGGCATCATCATAATCTTCGGACATGTCTATCTTGCCCTCCACTCCCACGATGTCTCTTTTTCCTGAAAGAACTATGTGGCGCTTTGGCTCATCGTATGATGTGTTTGCTTCTTATCTTTTCTTTTTTTGGGTTTGGTAGACATGTTCTTCACATAGAAAACCTGCGCCACATCATTGGCTAGGACGAACGGTTCGTCTGTGTACCCAAGATTGTTCACATCCACTGTTGCCATTCCGTAATCTGGGTGTACATGTACCCCGCCACCTGACAGATTGACCCATTTGCACTTAAACAAAGGGACCTTAAAATCATGTCCGTAGTCAAGTTCCCATATGTCCACTATGTAACCATAATATGTGTCCTTTCCCCTCTTGGTTGTTGCAGCAAAGTGGACACCACTGTTTTGCACTACAAGAAAATTTCAACTTATGACCTTCTGTTAGTGACCCTAGAAGAATTGGTCATAGATCTATGAACATTTCAGACCAATTGGTCAAAAGCTGTTCGGGGGCTCCAAACCCTAAACTATAACGACCATTTTGGTCAGAAAGGTCATAATTTCCTTACACGAAATGGTCATAACCTTGTAAATTGCACTGGTCCGCTGCCTTATTTCTAGCTGATCATGACCAATATAGATGGTCATAACCTTGTAAATTGTGGTGGGTTACTACGACTAGGCGCCACCTCATCAGTTTTGCCTATGTGTCATGTCCATGTGGCAGTTTTTGCCCTAGGTTGTGAAGCAACCTATATTTCTGTCATTCCCAAAATTCCCCAAAAAATCTCATAAATTCTTTGGGTCATATCTTATTCAAATATGTAAAAAACCTTCCTTGCCTAGTTCAAAAATAATTCAAAAATATTCATTTTCCTATTCTGTTCAAAAAAACACTTTGTGAAGGAAGTACCACTTTGGCATGTCCAAATGGTATCCATTTTCTACAGTGCTTTCCTACGCACAAATAACTATCCTCCACCAAATGCCAACTCAATCCATTCATTATTTTGAGACCAGCTTCAACATTCGTATTTATGTCCAGTGTGGTACTTTGCAAAGCAAGTAATACCTAGACTCCTCCTTTTGAGCTGAAAATTTGTGAAGACGGCCTTCTTAGTAACTGATCATCCTCAACCAAAACTCACGCCCATTAGCCATGTGCATTTCCCGTACCGATAATCAAACACTTGGTTGCTAATTCATGTTTGAGCATCGATCGGTCTCCTCGTGAGAATCTTATGTTGTAATTTTCTTCCTAGCACCTACCTGGGGAGTGCCCAACCCACTAGACATGCCTAGGCCTCCCAGAACACATGGCAATGCCACAATCACGCGGTGACCACGTGGCGGGCATGCGAGTTTACGCGCTCTAGAGTTGGGGCCCTTGACCACCGCCCAAACCTTGACGTATCGCCACCAAACCATGTATTATGATTAAATAGGTACTTATGTAACTAGAAATGATATTTGGAAAAAAATAAATAGCAAACTATGAGGCAGCTGCAGTTCAAATTTGACCCGCTTCCAACTGAATCAGCGGAAATTGGTCTTTTTGACGAGAGGTGGATCAAAACTTTTTACACCCAACCATTTTGTCAATTGTGCATTAAATATATCCTAGTATTTTAGAAAATTGATTTGGTCCAATTTTGCAACAATTATTTGGGAGGTCCTTCACAAAAAAACCTCCTTTTGGGCACTCGAAAAATGGAAAATGATTTTTTCGTCCAAAGAAAATGAAAAGTTCCTTAGGCAATATTGTTTGACATTCCAAGATGCACCCTTGTGCACAATATGAGATCATTTGAACAAACTAGGCCATGAATGTGGCCATAGGAATGATCATTTGGCTTGAAAGCCATGAATCTTCACGCATGATAGCTCATTTCTGAGAACACTTTTTTAAAAAGAATTACCGTATTACAAATTTATTATTTTTCCTGGAAACTTGGTCATATATAATGGCACAATGCGAAGGTTTTCCAATTTTTTGATTTGTTTGAATTTTTTATGCCCGTTTCAAAATGCGGTCAAAACGGCGGGAATGACCGTTCCTAGCTAGTGGTTGAATCTTGGTATTTTTTTGGTGTTTCTGTGATTAAATAGATACTTCTGTACCTAGAAATGATTTTTGTAAAAAATAAAGAGCAAACTACAAGGCAGCTGCAGTTCAAATTTGACCCGCTTCCAACTGAATCGGCGGAAATTTGTCTTTTTCACGAGAGGTGGATCAAAAAATTTTACACCCAACCATTTTGTCAATTGTGCATTAAATATGTCCTAGTATTTTAGAAAATTGATTTGGTCCAATTTTGCAACAATTATTTGGGAGCTCCTTCACAAAAAACCTCCTTTTGGGCACTCAAAAAATGGAAAATGATTTTTTTGTCCAAAGAAAATGAAAAGTTCCTGAGGCAATATTGTTTGCCATTCCAAGATGCACCCTTGTGCACAATATGAGATCATTTGAACAAACTATGCCATGAATGTGGCCATAGGATTGATCATTTGGCTTGAAAGCCATGAATCTTCACGCATGATAGCTCATTTATGAGAACACTTTTTTAAAAGAATTACCGTATTACAAGTTTATTATTTTTCCTGGAAACTTGGTCATATATAATGACACAATGCGAAGGTTTTCCTTTTTTTTATGATTTTTTTTGAATTTTTTATGCCCGTTTCAAAATGCGGTCAAAACGACGGGAATGACCGTTCCTAGCTAGTGGTTGAATCTTGGTATTTTTTTTGGTGTTTCTCTGATTAAATAGATACTTATGTACCTAGAAATGATTTTTGTAAAAAATAAAGAGTAAACTACAAGGCAGCTGCAGTTCAAATTTGACCAGCTTCCAACTGAATCGCTGAAAATTTGTCTTTTTCACGAGAGGTGGATCAAAACTCTTTACACCCAACCATTTTGTCAATTGTGCATTAAATATGGCCTAGTATTTTAGAAAAATCATTTGTTCCAATTTTGCAAAAATTATTTGGTAGGTCCTTCACAAAAGAAACTCATTTTGGGCACTCGAAAAATGTAAATGATTTTTTTTACGCAATGAAGAAGAAAACCTCCAAATCAACATCGCTTGTCATCCCAAGATACACACATGTGCACACTACTGGTTAATTTGAACAAACTATAAGAAGGTAATATGTTGAATGTTACCCGAAATAAGAGGGTAAAAAATATAAGAGAAACAAAAGGAAAAAAATCAAATTACATAGGCTTAATCCTGATTGGTGGAGTCAGTTGTGGCATGGATCGCTGACATGGCGAACATCCGTCCATCCATACATCCATCCATGTGTCCATCCTTCCGTCCATCCATCCCACCACCGCAACATGCCCCTCTCCCCTCAAGCTCGAACCCCACCCAACCCCACTCTCTTGCGCGAACCCTAGCGTCCTCCCTTGCCGCCGCCACCTCCAGCCCTCGATCCCGGTGACCAGCACACCAACGTCCGACGAGATCCCGGCGACATAGCAGCCGCCCTATCCGCCGCGCCTCGGGGCAGGCAACAACAGCCCCTCCCGCTGCCTAGGCTGGTAGCAGCCCCTCCCGTCGCCCTCCCCGATCCAGATCCCTCGCCGCCGCCCACCCCACCCCTCACCGCCACCCACCTCCACCACACCTCCCCTCCCCACCTCGATGCAGAACCCCCTCACCCCCCTCGTTGCCGCTGCCCGCAACCCTCACTTCGTCGGGATCTGCCACGCGGGTGCTCGCCGCAACCCTGACTTCATCAGGATCTGCCACATCCGGCGACGGCGAGGCTGGAGGTGGCTGGATCTGGCACCGGTAAGACCCTCCCCTCCTTATTTGCGCACTATCTCCTCCTCACCTCACCTCGACTTGTGTCCCCTTTCGGCAGGTCAACATGGTTGTCGATGGGACGACGACGATGGTAGGAGGGGCGAACCTCCATGGGACGGGCGTCGGCGTGGTTGGCTCCAGCTCCCCGCCGACCTGTGACTCCACATGCATCGCCGTCTTCGACCGCAGGTCCATGTCCTTGATCGGCTTCCTTTGCTTCCCGTAGGTTTCCGCGTAGATCTGGCTGTTTGATTAGATGCAGATGCGAATTTGGATCTCCATCGATGTAGGTTTCCCGTAGGTTTCATGTGCGTACTCGCGTTCGAATTAGCATTGAATCCCTCAGTTTATGTAGTTTCATTGTGGTTGATTGACACCCCTGTGAAGATAAAATTCAGTAGGAGGGGCTTTTTTCTTGAGCAATCAGTCAGTAGGAGGGGATTTTTTCTGCTGCTTGTTTTTGCGTCAGTTGGGTACATGAATCTCTGGTTATAAGGATTTCAGAGCGAGGACTTGTGCTGAATCTCTGCTTGTTTCATGATGCTAGTCCGCACTTATAATATATACTCCTAAGGTGATGCATGCACGATCAGTACCAGTGTGAGATGTTGATTCATGTATCCGTTTTTGGTGCAACATTCATGCACCTCGTCGTGTGAAATTATTCGGTCTGTACGAAGCCCACGGTATACACTTACCAGTACTATATATTGTGATTGAGCATTTATTGATGGTGCTTCCACTGCATATTATTCACCCATTTGCATCTTCTTAATCTAGCATCAAAGCCCCCCCCCCCCCAAAAAAAACAAATAATCCTTTAAATTATGTATAATTTACTAAGTACTTTTTAGTTATTGAATGAACTCATACTGGTTAGTGTTGGTCATATGCAAGTAAACTGGATACCCACCAGACTAACTATTTCCCAACGTTATAGTGATACATTTTGTACTACACTAGTAATGCTTATCCGAGTTCGTTGTTTTATTTTCAGGGTAACTAAATGTTGACATATTAGCTAATTGTGTACCTAAATATGACCCAGGTACAGCAGTGCTGGTGGTTCCTTGAGGCCGGGTCGAGTTGAGGTAGGGGATAGGAAGGTTGAGCTGCTCGGGTGTTGATCATGTACAGCAGCAGTCTTTCCAGCGTCGACCCGACCAAACCAATGATGCAAGGCTTGTCCTGCTGCTGCATGTCTTCATCAACTTAGTTCTTCCACAGTGAGAGATTTAAGTCCTTCACTTGTTCACTGTGTGATCTGCAGATTACTTCTTCCATTAATCGCCTAGTGCTCCTGTTAGTGAGATTCAACTAGTATTTTTTTGCAAAGCATGCAATGGTTTGGAGTAGTTGATCATGGCCTGATGGAAGCTTCATGTCGTTAGCATGTATATATGCACTACTACAGCAGCCAAAAGCAATCCATTTCATTAAATGCATTCTGGTAGCTTGTCCTCCCTATCCCAAATTCGTTGATGCCAAAATTAGCAAGCCGTTTTGCTCTGTTTCTGAAATATTTGCCAGCTGATCCGCCTCATGGTCTCTGCTTCATTCTGTTCATTAAGTGGTCTTCTCGATATTTAGCAATCTTGATGCCTCATATAACTACTTGTTGAACTAGAGAATTGATTTGTCCACTTGATCAATTTTTTTCATAACAGTCAAGTTTCAAATTGTTTCTTGTTTGCACCCTTCGTCGTAGCTGACACTGAGAAGATGCGTATTTTTTGTCCGCTCTGGCATGCAAGCTGCAGCTAACATGTGGAATACTTTGGAGCACTGCTTACTAAATTAGTTGTTTGCACGATGCATCATATCCAACTTCTCCATGAATATTCTGTTATAGTAATTCAGTTTTCTTCATTAATCTATCTACTACACGCATCTACCACCATGAATGGTGGTTGCCTGTGTTGCTGGTTGTAATCCTCGTTGGCACGAGTCTGGCGAACTGGTGATAGCGTGTCTACGTAGGCACAAGTTTTTTTAGGGGCCGTAGGCACAAGTTTAACCTGAAAAAATGCTTGCTATAGCAGATAACGACTGGTACGACTATGCACAAGTTTAATCTGTCTAGTTCAGTTGGTATCTAGTTTAGAATAAATTGTTTTCCCATTTTTTGTTTCCTTGCTGGACATGTCATGGTACAAGTGCCGATGCTGCTGTTTACTACCCCCGCCGTAAAGAAATATAAGAGTGTTTAGATCACTACTTTAGTTATCTAAATTCTCTTATATTTCTTTACAAAGGGAGTACATGGTATTATTGCTAGCTATATATATATGCCTGCTACTGATTGATGCTCTATGGTTAGGATTCTACACCTCGAAGTGATGCTTTTGCATTGCTTTCCTTCCTCACGCACTTGCAAACTATATGCTATCCCCTTTTTGATTTGACCTCAAAAAATTTGACACCTCCTATCCATGTGCAACAGCGATGCTTTGGATTTCATCTGTGCAGCAGATGATGAGGGCTTCATGGCCAACGAAGGTGCATGGTGCGCACAAGTGACGAACGGAGGCTGTTCGACATCGGCTGCATAAACCACCACTGTGAGCTCCTCCCTTTGTTATGCTACAACCATGCTCTTTTTCATGGGTTAGTTAGGATTTCGATGCTTTTTGCGCCGTGGTTGAGTCCTTGCCGACTGTTGTGTTGATCAAGTGCTGGTGATTCATCTAGCTATTTGATTTGCTGCTGGTAATTACTAGTATTAGAGTTGCCGCTGGTTTATTAGGATGTGACTGAAACCATTGGATGTCCTTCCTGGACATGTTATCCAGAATTGGTACTTGTTACATTTTTTGTTTCCTTGCTGGACATGTTATGGTTCAAGTGTCGATGATGTCTAGTACTCCCTCCGTCCGAAAATACTTGTCATCAAAATGGACAAAAGAGGATGTATCTAGAACTAAAATACATCTAGATACATCCTCTTTTATTCATTTTGATGACAAGTATTTCCAGACGGAGAGAGTAGTAGTTTGCTAGCTATACACCTGCTATTGATTGATGCTCTTATGGTCTCCTTGAATCATATTATACTATGTGAAGATGCATCACAAACATATAGGTCTTTGAAGTTGGTTGAATCTGTTGCTTTATCATATATTTGGTCCATAAATCTACATTTCTATGAGATCTCTTTCAATATATAATTTTTTGATTGTCCAGGAATAATAGCGACTCTAATGCTGGTAGCCTATGTGTTCACTCTTTTACAGGAGCTCCAGGTCTACGAAATTTGAAGTTTTTAGCCGCATAGTGTAGCCCTACTCAGCAAGAGTTGTCTCTACGAAGTTTGAAGACGAGACTGTAAATATTGTAATATTGTAACAGTAGGCATATTGGGGTTGTAATAGACTGTGTACAGATTGTAGTAGACTTAGTGTTATTTGATGAACTACATTTGTACTGTTCGGTCTGAAATATTGATTATGTATGTGATTTGAAAACGTGTGGAATGGAAACATGACTCGTGGGACCCACTTATGAAAATAATCTGAGCACTTTTGAAATTTATATCAAGTGGGCCCAATGTGTGAGATGATGACAAGTGGGACCCATCTGATTGGTGGGTCCAGCTCCAAAATATAATGGCCCAAATAATGTTAAAAGGCCACGGCCCAGAAATAAATAAAAGGCTGAATTGTTGGTCCAGGCCCAAGTAGCTTACAAAAACTAGCAGGAAAAAATATATATTAAAAAGGCCGAATTGTTGGGCTAGGCCCATGTAGAAAACCGAGTTGGACAGGGCTGATTCCTGTGCCACATCAGCTTGCCACGCTGGATGCCTACGTGGTCTAGGGAGGCTGCTAGTGACCAAAACAAGATAGTAGGCATATTTTGGTCATAAACGTCTACGACCTTCTCACAGAGAAGGTCGTTAATTTCAGTTTACGAGCGCCAGCTTTTGACCATTTGTTTTAGTCACAAAAAGGTCACAAATGGAAAATAATGACCATTCAGTGACCAATAGTCAAGGTCACAAGTTGACATATTTCTTGTAGTGTTGGTTGGTGCTCTTTTGATCTTGGGCGATCGTGTAAAATGTATTCCCATTTATCTCGTATCCTTTGTAAGTCAATACAGTCGAAGATGGTCCCCTGGACAACGAGTACAGCTCATTACAAACAGTGTTGTCACCTCTGAGACGTCTTTCCAACCAACGGCTGAAAGTCTTGATGTGCTCACATGTAATCCAGTCGTCACACTGCTCTGGGTGTTTGGAATGCAGACTGTTCTTGTGTTCATCGGCATACCGGGTCACCAAGGTAGGGTTCTGTAGAACTGTGTAGTGTGCTTGAGACCAAGAATGCCCGTCCCTGCATATTATTGAGTCCCCTCCAAGCGTGCCTTTTCCAGTCAGTCTCCCATGATACCGCGATTTAGGGAGACCAATCTTCTTAAGGCCAGGAATCAAGTCAACACAGACATCCTCTGTTTGATGACCCATGCATGGAGATGCTTCCTTCTGGCCTAGAGCGGTTACAGACATATTTCTTTAGGACTCGGATGAACCTCTCAAAGGGGAACATATTGTGTAGAAATACGGGGCCCAGGATGACAATCTCATCGACTAGATGAACTAGGACGTGCGTCATGATATTGAAGAAGGATGGTGGGAACACCAACTCGAAACTGACAAGACATTGCGCCACATCCCTCCTTAGCCTTGGTATGATTTCTGGATCGATCACCTTCCGAAAGATTGCATTGCGGAATGCACATAGCTTCACAATGGCTAATCGGACGTTTTCTGGTAGAAGCCCACTCAATGCAACCGGAAGCCGTTGCGTCATGATCACGTGGCAGTCATGAGACTTTAGGTTTTGGTACTTTTTCTCTGGCATATTTATTATTCCTTTTATATTCGACGAGAAGCCAGATGGGACCTTCATACTGAGCAGGCATGCAAAGAAGATTTCCTTCTTTTCTTTGATAAGAGCATAGCTAGCAGGACCTTCATACTGGTTTGGAGGCATGCCGTCTTTTTCGTGCAAACGTTGGAGGTCCTCCCATGCCTCCGGTGTATCTTTTGTCTTCCCATACACGCCCAAGAAGCCTAGCAGGTTCATGCAAAGGTTCTTCGTCATGTGCATCACGTCGATTAAAGAGCGGACCTCTAGGTCTTTCCAGTAGGGTAGGTCCCAAAATATAAATTTCTTCTTCCACATGGGTGCGCGTGCCTCAGCGTCATTCGGAATGGATAGTCTGCCGGGACAGTCACGGGCCAGGTGCTGTGATTACTGCTCTGCTCCCCAAAAGGATTAATGCCATCCACGCTTAAACCAAACCATACGTTCCTTGCGTCACCTGCAAACTCCTCCTAGTACGTTCTCTTGATTTTTCTCCACTGCGACCCGTCAGCGGGTGCTCTCAACTTCCCGTCTTTCTTATGGTCCTTTGCGTGCCATCGCATCAACTTTGCATGCTCTTTGTTTCTGAACAGACGTTTCAACCGTGGTATTATAGGAGCATACCACATCAGCTTGGCAGGAACCCTCTTCCTTGGGCGCTCGTCGTCAACATCACCAGGGTCATCTCGTATGATCTTATACCGCAATGCACCACATACTTGGCATGCGTTCAAATCCTCGTACGCACCACGGTAGAGGATGCAATCAGTAGGGCATGCATCTTATGCACCTCCAATCCTAGAGGGCATGCGACCTTCTTTGTTGCGTACGTACTGTCGGGCAATTCGTTATCCTTTGGAAGCTTCTTCTTCAATATTTTCAGTAGCTTCTCAAATCATTTGTTAGGCACACCATTCTCTGCCTTCCACAGCTGCAATTCCAGTAAGGTATCGAGCTTTGTGTTGCCATCTTCACAATTGGGGTACAACCTGTTTTTGTGATCCTCTAACATGCGATCGAACTTCAGCTTCTCCTTTTCACTTTCACACTGTCTCCTTGCATCAACAATGACCCGACGGAGATCATCATCGGGCACAATATCGTCTGGTTCTTCTTGATCTTCAACAGCTTCCCCTGTTCCAGCATGACCGTATTCCGGGGGCACATAGTTGTCATCGTCCTATTCTTCTTCGTTGTCTTCCATCATAACCCCTATTTCTCCGTGCTTGGTCCAAACATTATAGTGTGGCATGAAACCCTTATAAAGCAGGTGGGTGTGAAGGGTTTTTGAGTCAGAGTAAGACCTCGTATTCTCACAGCTAGGGAATGGACAGCACATAAAACCATTCTGCTTGTTTGCCTCATCCTCTTCGAGAAAATTATGCACGCCATTAACGTACTCGGAGGTGTGTCTGTCACCGTACATCCATTGCCGGTTCATCTTCTTCTTCAATATTTTTAGTAGTTTCTGAAATCCTTTGTCAGGGACACCATTC
This sequence comes from Secale cereale, assembly GCA_902687465.1. Taxonomy (NCBI): domain Eukaryota; kingdom Viridiplantae; phylum Streptophyta; class Magnoliopsida; order Poales; family Poaceae; genus Secale; species Secale cereale. The sequence continues at coordinate 841,937,648 of LR738714.1, forward strand.
TCTGCCTTCCACTGCAGCAATTCCAGTACGGTACCGAGCTTCGTGTTGCCATCTTCGCAATTGGCGTCCAACCCTTTTTTGTAATCCTCCAACATGCGATCGAACTTCAGCTTCTCCTTTTCACTTTCGCACTGTCTCCTTGCATCAATAATGACCTGGCGGAGATCATCGTCGGGCACAACATCGTCTGGTTCCTCTTGACCTTCAGCAGCTTCCCCCGTTGCACCATCACCGTATTCCGGGGGCACATAGTTGTCATCGTCCTCTTCTTCTTCATTGTCTTCCATCATAACCCCTATTTCTCCGTGCTTGGTACAAACATTATAGTGTGGCATGAAACCCTTATAAAGTAGGTGGGTGTGAAGGGTGCGCGAGTCGGAGTAAGACCTCGTATTCCCACAGATAGTGCATGGACAGCACATTAAACCATTCTGCTGGTTTGCCTTAGCCACTTCGAGAAAATTATGCACGCCATTAATGTACTCTAAGGTGCGTCTGTCACCGTACATCCATTGCCGGTTCATCTGCTTGCATTTATATATAATTAAGTGTGTCAAAAACCATTACAGAACATCATGGATACATAAGTGATCAAATTAATATAAGTTCATCATCACATTAATTATATTCAAAGTACATGCATATATAGCTCACCACAGTGGTGCCGGCGACGAGATCGGCGCGGGCGATCGACGGCGGTGAAGATGGGAACGGGACGTATGACGGACCGCTCAACCTAGCCAAATCTCGGAGAAAATGGAGCTTCGAGAGGAGAAAGCTTAACTAGTGTGGCTCGGGCATTTCATCGAGCACCTCATGTGCATATATGGGAGGTGAGCTAGCTAGAGCACCACACAACTCCCCTCGCCGGCCAGAAAAAACAGAGCAGTGTGGGCTCGCCGAAGATGGTATATATATAAGCAAACAATTGGTCCCGGTTCGTTACAGGAACCGGGTCAAAAGGCCACCCGTTTGTCCCGGTTCTAGTGACGAACCGGAACCAATGGGTGTGGGCCAGGAGCGAGGCCCATTGGTCCCAGTTCGTGCCTGGAACTGGGACAAATGGGCCCAGACCAACCGGGACAGATGCCCAACGAGGCCCGGCCGCCCCCCTGGCCGCACGAACCGGGACGTATGCACCCATGGGTCCCGGTTCGTGGATGAACCGGGACTAATGGCCTCGCAAGGCCCGAACCAAAGCCCTGTTTTCTACTAGTGACGCAAGATCTATCTACTAGATGCATAGCAACGAGAGGGGGGGAGTATGTCTACGTACCCTCGTAGACCGAAAGCGGAAGCGTTTATCAATGCGGTTGATGTAGTCGTACACCTTCACGATCCGTCCCGATCTAGTACCGAACGTACAGCACCTCCGCGTTCAGCACACATTCAGCTCGATGACATCCACGCCTTCTTGATCCAGCAAGACAGGCGATATAGTAGATGAGTTCCGGCAGCACGACGGCGTGGTGACAGTTGTTGATGAAGAACAATCTCTGCAGGGCTTCGCCAAGCACTACAGAAACTAGACGGAGGAGAAACTAGAGGGTCGGGGTTGCCGACACACGGCTTGGTGTATCTTGATGTGTTCCAGGTGCTAGCCCCGCCCCTCTATTTATATGTTGAGCCCTGGGGTCGTAACTTGGAGCAAAAGCGTCCTCAAAGTCGGTTTTGCCCGAAAGGCAAGAGTCCCACTCGGACTCCAGGACCAAACGCCACAATCCTTGGCGTCTGGCCCAGACGCCATGGGCCTCGGCGTATGGCCCAAGGCCAGACGCCAGGGTCTCTGGCTTTTGCACTACTACAGGAATTAGCTTTGGTAACACATCCCGGTAACACAAGAAAATATGTGTTACTGGTTGAAATCCCGGTAACACAACATATGTGTCCACACCTAATTGTAACACATTCTATGGGAAGTGTTACGATGTTGTAACACATATTCCACATGCGTAAAATGAGTTACAATGTTGTAACACATTATTTATGCCGGTTGAGCGAGTGTTACAAGATTGTAACGCATATATGATATGCAGTGTTGTGTTACAAGTTTGTAACACATAGGTGATCTATACGTAGGTAAATGTTACACACATAATAATATTGGATTGATTTTTTATTTCTTGTCATGGGAAGACTTTTTGCAAGATGCATGCGATCAATTCTTAGGTCGATCCCATCGTAGCACGTGGTCTCTGAGCTAATAGTTATGCGCTTGTGCCATTCACATGTTAGCTACGTATATAAGTTTAGAGGATGCGTGTTTGCTTACTCGCGGGATATATTAGGATAAAACAATTGGCGTAGCCCCAAAGCCCACAGAAGGTAGGACTCAAACAAGTTGTTCACTGTTTCCTGTATATTCTTCTAAAAAAGATGCTTCCCTATACAAAATTCTAAAAAAGATTGTTTCCCTATACGTGGGTACGTATGACCCTATTTTCTAAGACTGGGTGAGAGTGCAAACTCAAAGTTTTGTGCTTTGTACTGTGTGTGTTCGTAATCTTGTAAATATTTTTTCTCTAATCTTAATATAAAAGATGTGCAACTCTTTTGGGTATTAGAAAAAAATGTTTTCTGCTCCCAGAATTTGTTAAAATTAAAAGGTGTGCTAGCTACTTTTATGTACTTTTGGACTTAATTAATTTAATATGCTTTGAAGATTTATTGATCCGTATTTATTATGAAGTATAAAAGTATGTGGACATGTTGTATTTGGGAAGCGCTTTTTGATAAAAGGAATATTGTATGTTGACATCTTATATCTGTGACCTTTTATTAGTTGGACCACCCTGATCCAGAATCCTGACTAAAACAAGTAAAAACAAGTACTAATCCATGCTTCCCTAAAAGAAAACGTACTAATTCGTGCTACCTATCATTGAGGTGGGCCAATCAGGTTTAGAAATTAGCAAAATAAGACAAATTCAGTCCTAGAAAAGAGATAATAGTATATACGTTTTTTTGCTCAAATTGTCCAGATAGGGAGACATATTCAATATATACTATTTCGTGTAATTGGAATAATGAAAACCTAAATTTGAATGCATTTTGATAGCTGGGTTCAAAGAGCGAAAATCATGAGAAAGCTGAGGGTCGTCGGCAGAACATTGAACTTTCTACTTGGTACATGAGACTTCAATCAACATTGAACTTTCATCTAGACTTTTGACCATCTAATCTAATCATCAGCAAGTGAAGTATATGTAGAGAAACTAAAACATTCATACTGCTTTAGGATAGATTCAAACTTTATAAAAAATGGCAACATGTGATCGAAAAACAGGATTTTTGAACACTGCAAGAGTATGCCAATTCTGAACTGTTAACCAAAGTACAAAATAAAGTTCCAAACAAGTTGCGTGTATCTCAATTATGAACTGTTGTTGACCAAAGTACAAAATGATGTTCCAAACAATCATGTGGTGTCACAGCTGACCGAATTACCAAGCATGAATATAAGAGTATACTAAATTTTGACCAACACATGGTCTCACACAGCAGTATATCACCAAGCAAGTTGGTCAAGTAGTCAGCAGAAAGCCAGCAAGCAGAGAAGAGTAGGCTGGTTTGTACCAACACAAAACACACAGCCAACCACCCCCTCCATGCCTCCATGTAGCATGTAGTCTGAACCTGTAGCATGCAGCCAAAATATCAAAACATGAGCAAAAAATAGAAGAGACATTTTGTGCTAATTTTATCACTAAAATTACATATCTGATATGAAAGTGCCAACTCAGCATAAAAGAAAGAATGCACAAAACATAATTGAAGAACAAAAAGATTGAACAACAAATTATATTAGAGGTAAAAATCACATCTTGCAAATTGAATATGGAAACACAAGAACATATTGCTACTAACCTCAACTATTCTTCGTTGTTCGAAGCATCATTAGCATCCACTATTGTCCCCTCAACGTCTGTTCTAACCCAATGTTGTTCATTATTCTTTCTCTTCAAAATCTCTCCAAGCTGTGAAACATGGAATGGCTCATTTTCTGGCTGCGCTTCCCATTCCATGTTGCCTAAGTCATATACATCTCTAGGCTTTGGCAACTTCATTACCACAGACCAACCTGGATTCAATTCATCTTCCACATAGAACACTTGATTCGCCTGGTTAGGGAAAATAAAAGGCTCATGCTCGATCTTTTCTCCTTTGTGTATTAGATGTGAGAAGTTGACAAGTGTGTAACCGTACTTGTATTTTTTCATTCCTGTTTCTGAGAACACATTAACCCATTCACATTTAAACAACACCACTGAAAACTGTCCAGAGTAGTTTAGCTCGACAATATCAATTACCCTCCTGTAGTACGTTACATCACGTAAAACAGGATTGGCATCACGCACTGAATCGTAACTAGATGTTTTTGCAGTTACCATGACTCCACTATTTTGTGTTTCTTTATCCAAGCATTTAGGCCTAAAATGGTAGCCTCGGGAGTTGAAAGCGCAATATCTTTTGGCTGCATTAACTGGGCCTCGGGCGAGCAATCTAATATCCTTTTCAATGTTGTGGATGCCATTTTCCTTCTCCAATTTCTTTATCTGAATATTTAGAATACGATTACAACTAAATGTAGTGATACGTGTATAGTATATGCAAAATATGGCACTTACATGAGCTTGAAACCATTCGTGGAACTTGTCGTCTTGAATCCTCTCGAATACATCAGGGTTTAAATTGCGTCCATTGGTGATCTCATCAGCATGAGCTCTACAAAGTAATTCATAGACAGAGGTCAAGTAGGGGAAAAGGGTAACTAAGACAAATTATAAGCACGAGATATTACCTAAGGTATGAATTCACATCAGAGCAATTGAACAAGATATATCTATGTGCCTGTACTTTTGCCAAACCGCTCAGTACACAATTCCTAGGCTTTCCAAGTGGATTGCCAGAATGAGGAAATAATCTTGATCCATGTGCATTATCATGATGCCCAACCCACTCCTCGTTATCTTTGTTCTGCGAAGGCAAGTTATGTTTGGTCTCAAAACCGACAATATATCTTGAACAGAATGTCATGCACTCATCTGCGAAAAATGCTTCAGCGATAGATCCTTCGGGATGAGCTTTATTACGGACATTTGACTTCAGCTTACCTATGTACCTAAATAAACACAAACAGAAGGAAGAAGAAAATTATTGAAGAATATTTTCCTAAAAGATATGTAATGCATCCCCATATTTATATAAGAAGCTAGCATACCTTTCCACAAACCACATCGAACGGTAGCACACTAGACCACCTATTTTTGCATCTGTTGCTAGATGCATAACCAAGTGCACCATAATAGTGAAAAATCCTGGTGGGAATATTCTCTCCATATGACATAATGTCATTATGATTCGCTCCTCCAACTTCTCAAGATCGTTGATGTATAGGACTTTTGCACTCACTTCTCTAAAATGCCCACACAGGTCGAACAACACAAATGTGACATGATGTGGGAGTAGACCTCGGATAGCAAGTGGCAGAAAGTGTTGCATTAGTATATGACAATCATGACTTTTAAGGCCTGAGATTCTCCCTTAAACAACATTTGCACATCTTGAGATGTTTCCTGAAAACCCATTCGGACCCCTTGCACCATGAAGGACTTTACAAAATTGTTGCTTCCCTTCTTTAGATAGGTTATAGGAAGCAGGTGGCAGATAATACTTATCATTAGGTTTTTTGTGGATGGAGCTCTCGTTTAATGTTCATGTGTTGTAGGTCTTGTCGTGCCTTCAAATTATATTTGTACTTGCCTTCTATTCCTATAAGTGTTCCATATATGTTCTCACATACGTTCTTCTCAATATGCATGATATCAAGATTATGACGAAGTAAATTGAAGTCCCAATAGGGCAAATTGAATAGGCCACTGACACACTTCCATGTTTTGGAATTCTGAAAATCTGAAATTGATTTTATTTGATCTACAACTCTAGTTTCTGCATAAGCACTAGGTGCCGCTCTATGTTCTTCAGACCCATCAAATGATCTAACATCAAGCGAAATTTGTGATCTGGGGGCAGAAATCGCGATGCCCCATGAAACAGTACTTCTGCCCATGTTTCAAGCGCTTAGAACATGTTTCATCACGACATGGAAAACAACCAAACTCACCATTTGCGCTATATCCTGCAAAGAGAGCTAGCCCGGGGTAGTCACTCACGGTAGATAACACAACAGCATAAAGTTGAAACATCTCACCTCGAGATGCATCATATGTATGGGTTCCGATCATAAACAACTCGGTTAGTTCTTCATAAACTGGTTGCATGAATACATGGAAATTCTTTCCAGGGTAAGTTGGACCAGGACTAAGTTTGGTCAGCCGTCAGAGCAATAACAACCTTGTCTAGTGGCTTCACTGGCAGTCTGTATCCTCCATCATGTAAAACACGTCCATTATCATGTAATTTCCCTCCATTTCTGTATGAATAAATCCTAGATTTTAACAAGAATATGTCAACATTCTATTCACTTTCATGCCACTGTACAGTGCTGATATATGTCAACCGTTTATTCACTTTCATGCCACTATAAAGTTGGTTTGGTGTTGATACTTCTTACATCCATGTCATTGTAGATGGGTACGGAAAAATGGAAAATTAGCCTGTCCTATGAAGATGAGAATCATCAGCATAAAGTTCTTGAGGGATTAATGGACAGAACAGATATCTCCTATTATGAGTTAGTCAGATTGATCGAAGAAGTCGGCTTCTCACTGGCATATGATTTCTTGTACTACAGGAAGAAATACCCGCGTGGCAGAGGCTATCTGGTTCGCATTGACAATGACATTCATGTGAGAAAAATGATATCAGAACATACCAATGAGAAGAAGCTCCAGTTGTATGTGTTCAACGAGGAGGCCAACATTGATGTTGCTCCACCAGAGCCTCGGTGTGTGGATGACGGACCAATTACCAGCTTAGAGGAGGAGGGTGTCGTCGATAAAGGAGCAGTAAAAACTTGGGCGGCGACGTCAGGAATGGTGCGTAAATCAAAAAGGTTGAATGTGGTTCAGAGCCGCGCTAAGTACACCAATGGGAATTGTGACAATAGTGAGCATTCTCTGATGTCACGTGATTCAGTGTCCGAAACACAAGAATCGGAGGATAATGAGGATCAAGTTGGTCGTCAAGATGATCACCTCGACAATATTTCTGGTATGATATTAATTAAGAAGGATCAACAATTTTAATTTGGCTTGCACTTACTTAACAAACAAGATCCATATATATAATTACCCAATTTTCTTTATTAATCCGACAATACATGCATGTCAAATCTAAAACGTACTTCGCTATTATTGGCCTTTGTTCTTGGTCATTCCATCAGTAGCCTTACTTTCCTTATTCACTCAATGCTTTGAAAGCACATCATGTAATATATGTGGCCTTCGGTTAATTAGTATTGTTGTAAACAAATTCCACAGGTGAGGGTAAGCGTAGAGGAACATCCTTACCGGCTGTTTGGAACATGCCAGATGGTGCGCGGATAGTTGTGAAATGCAATCATCTTGGCCAGCCTATTGGGGATGAATTTGGAGTCCTGGGGAAATTTCTTGGCACAATAGCTAGACTTGGGGGCTATTGTCCACTTGACAAAAAGGACTGGCGTAATGTGAAGAAGGATGGTGGAGCTGACACAATACTTCAGTGTGTACAGGTACTCTTATGTGACAGAAAAAGAAAATCAGTTATAATAGCTAGCATATTATTAGTTTGCCATTGTACATTTGTTGTTTACACTTATTCATTTCCTGATATGCAGACAAAGTTCTTGTACCCTGCTAAATGTGACAAGTGGATACTAAAAACTACCGGGCGAGATTGGAGAAGATTCAAGGCTGGTCTGCTGGTCTGAAGAAAAAATTTCTTTAATGCAAACAAGAAAAGAAATTTTTTGTATAAGCTTTGTGCAGAATATGTGGATAGTGACCAATGGCGTGAACTTGTCAAATTTTGGAAGTCTAAGGAAGGAAGGGTAAGCTCTCTGTCATTTAATTGGACTATGTGCGCTGCTGTTAAGTAGTGCATTGACATTATATTTTAATTACAATACGCAGCAAGTGAGAAGAACAAAATAAGTCGTACAAAGGTGAAGACAAGTCATACAGCAGGGACAAAGAGTTTTGATCGTTGGGCTGAGGAACTTGTGAGTAATATATGTTTTTTCTAAGTTTTCACAACCTTTTCTTTACATATTAGTGTACTTATGGTTTTGCAGCGTCAAGAGGACCCTGAGAAGAAACAACCACATAGAGCGAAGGTTTATTTAGCGACTCATAGAAAACCAAAAAAGGCCAGAGATAAAAATAAGCTTGTGGTACGTTATATACATTCAATTTTTACATAATCAAGTCAACACTGAATCCAACAAGTACAATATGATTTATTCTTCTCTTTCAGGTTGAGTTGGAAAAGGTAATTAATGAACAACTAGAGTTGGCACAAAATGACCAGGGAGGAGTTGCATGGAAAGGTGATGCGTTGCACAAAGTTTTGGAGAATGAAAAGCCTGGACAAGTACATGGAATGGGCTTGCTTCCTGTCCCTAACCAAGTTTATGGTCGAAAACCTCGTTATCTCAAGAACATCAATGTGACCACAACAAATGGTTCATCACATGATGAAGATGTTGATGCTAGGGAGGAAATTGCAAAGCTGAAGCAACGCATAGAACAACAAGACCAAATCATCCATGCATTAAGAAACAAAGATGAAGTGTGTGGGACGAACCAAATGGTAACGGTAAATATTTTTTGTTGCATTCATACAAGTATTTTACTGAAACCTGTTTAATTTCTATTGTACGAAAATTTACAAACCGTAGGTAATGGTGAATCCCATCCAGAAGTACTACATAATAATAAAAGAAAGGTACTGTCAATATATTCGACATGTGTTGGTTCATTTTCATCTCTCTTTATAAATATTTCATTTTGCAGAGAGTTCATGCCAATGGACCTGATGCAGAACACATAGTGGTCAAACCCAGAGATACGGCAATGGTAAATTTGTTTATTTATTACTACACTTTATAAGTTTATAATAACGAATGCCTCTTCATGTAAAATAGAGAATAAAACTAACCCACATCAACATGGCGCGCACGAAGATAATGACATTCTGTCAGGCAAACATGTTAGAATCTTGTTGTTACTCATGGTTAAGGGATACACTATAACTTACTAATTTACTTACATTGTTGTACAGAAGCATCATCTTGAAAATGAGGGTTGCAATAAATTATCATATCAAGTACCATCATCACCAGCCCATCCTATTTTTGATAGAGAGGTAATGGTTATCTCTTCAGAAATCTCCTTGTTAAGCACTGATAGGAAACATTTTTCATATGAATGCTGAATTTAAGTTTGATTTGCATGGAATGGACTCTCCTGATGTTAGAAAATGATGCCAGCACATATAATATTTGATGAATAAAATGCACTGTGAACTTTACATTGCAAAATAACAAGGATGAATCATTTTCCTTCTTATGTTTCTCTATAGATGAGAAAGAGTAAGGAGAATATGGATGGACATTTGACTACAGTACACAAACAAAGCAATCAAGACAAGTCAGCAGTCCATGTGTCCTCTAAGCAAAAACATAGTCCTTCCATGGAGGTAACAAAAATAGTGCGTTCATACTAGATTCGTGTTCACAAAAAATGATTTTTATTACTAAAAATTATATTTTGAACCTTTTTTAGGTTGGCACAAAAGTGATTCTGAAGTCTTCAATATATCCAAACAAAAGGCATGTGGCACATGCTACAATTTTGGGTTGCAATTCAAAAAAAAAATGGTTGGTGGTGTTGAGCTAGGTCAACAGTTTATAGAAGTGCAAGTTGATCAACCTATTGAGGAATGTGAGCTCTTGGTAAGGGAAAGGGAAAATTGTAGGACAATTGGCGATGCTTTCACCTCTGGATTAACAATTGCTTGGCCTTCAACATGTGTATGTCAATATTTAACTTCTTGAGTTCTGTTAAATGAAATTTTCAATATACTTAATCTAGTTGTGACTGATTTTTTCAGATTGAGAGGTTCAGTAGTTGAGTTGATTCGGATGCTTTTGCTCAAGAGGAATCAAGATGCAAATATGACATATTCATGCAAGAAAGATCTGAGGGGCACATTCTAGTGAACATGAATAGGGGTGTCACATGGTTTCAATTATAGGAAATCTTTCTCGTACTATAGTTTACGTTAATGGGTCGAAAAATGTATTTTATTTTTGCTACAATATGGATCTTCTATATGTTCATTGTATAAATGCTATGGAATGGCAAGAACCTTATTGGTATTTTATATCCTTTTTGTTGTGCATATGCTAGCTTTATGTTCATGGTCCTTTTATATAGTATTACAATATTTCATACAATTTTTTTGAAATAGCACATTGGACTAATTATGTTGTGTTACTATAGTTAGGAAAAGGTGTTACTATGTTTGCTACTAATCACCACTAGAGATGTTACAATATATACAAAAATAATGTTACTGTTGTGTTGCTATAATAAAGAAATCATGTTGCCAATATCAAAATGTGTTACAAAGCCCTATTGTAATTATTGCCAGTCATTAATAAATGTGTTGCAATTTTGTTAAAACGTGTTACTAACCATGTTGCTACACCAGGAAAAACATGTTACAAACTGTGTGCCTATAGTTCTAAAACAGTGTTACCGGGGCCTTCGGTAACACATATCACTTGTGTTGCAGCAATACAACTGTAACACCGTTAAATACAAATAGGAACAATGTTTATGTGCTACAATAGACACCACCTAGTGACATAGCCTACAGGAACACATACAAAAATGTGTTACCGCGCGCTTCAGTAACATAATATCTAAGTTGTAGTAGCACATCAACATGTTACAGGAGACCAATCCTGTAGTAGTGTTGGCCCCCTGGCCTCCGCAAAACACCTTTTGCACCAACTTAATGCCCCGTGGGCTTGACCCCTTGGCCTAACCATATCATCCTATATATCAATCTTTACCTCCGGACCACTCCGGAGCTCCTCGTCATGTCCGTGATCTCATCCGGGACTCCGAAAAACATTCGGTCACCAACATACATAACTCATTCAATACTATATCGTAAACGAAACGTTAAGCATGCGGACCCTACGGGTTCGAGAACTATGTAGACATGACCGAGACATCTCTCCGGTCAATAACCAATAGCGAAACCTGGATGCCCATATTGGCTCCTACATATTCTACGAAGATATTTATCGGTGGAACCGCATAACAACATACGTTGTTCCCTTTGTCATCGGTATGTTACTTTCCCGAGATTCGATCGTCGGTATCACTATACCTAGTTAATCTCGTTACCGGCTAGTCTCTTTACTCGTTCCGTAATACATCATCTCGTGAATAACTCTTTAGTCATTTGCTTGCAAGGCTTATTATGATGTGTATTACCGAGAGGGCCCAGAGATACCTCTCCGACACTCGGTGTGACAAATCCTATTCTTGATCTATGCCAACTCCACGAACACCTTCAGAGACACCTGTAGAGCATATTTATAATCACCCAGTTACGTTGTGATGTTTGATAGCACACAAGGTGTTCCTCCGGTATTTGGGAGTTGCACAATCTCATAGTCATAGGAACATGTATAAGTCATGAAGAAAGCAATAGCAGTATAACTAAACGATCATAGTGCTAAGCTAACAGATGGGTCTTGTCCATCACATCATTCTCCTAATGATGTGATCCCGTTGATCAAATGACAACTCATGACTATGGCTAGGAAACATAACCATCTTTGATCAATGAGCTAGTCTAGTAGAGGCATACTAGGGACGCTCTGCTTTGTCTATGTATTCACACATGTACTAAGTTTCCGGTTGATACAATTCCAGCATGAATAATAAACATTTATCATGCTATAAGGAAATAAATAATAACTTTATTATTGCCTCTAGGGCATATTTACTTCAGTCTCCCACTTGCACTAGAGTCAATAATCTAGATCACATCACCATGTGATTAACACCAATAGTTCACATCACCATGTGACTAACACCCATAGTTCTCATCGCCATGCGACCAATACCCAAAGGGTTTACTAGAGTCAACAATCTATTTCACGTCGCCATGTGATAAACAACCAAAGAGTACTAAGGTGTGATCATGTTTTGCTTCGTGAGAGAACTTTAGTCAGCGGGTCTGTTACATTCAGATCTGTATGTATTTTGCAAATTTCTTTGTCTACAATGCTCTGCATGGAGCTACTCTAGCTAATTGCTTCCACTTTTAATACGCATCCAGATTGATACTTAGAGTCATCTGGATTAGTGTCAAAGCTTGCATCGGTGTAACTCTTTACGACGAACTCTTTATCACCTCCATAATCGAGAAACATTTCCTTAGTCATCCAGTTACTAAGGATAATTTTGACCGTTGTCCAGTGATCTACTCCTAGATCACTGATGGGCCTCGAACCCCTCGTTGGTTACCCCAAGTGGAAGGTGTAAGATGCAGTAAGTAGAAGTGTTTTCCCTTAGCAAAGATGCCAAGGATCGAATCCCCAGAGACTCCTAGGTTCAACAGGTAGGTGTCAACTGCTAACGGCGCAATTAGCAATCAACGTGGACCTGCACACAGATACAAATAACTTTGCTCCCAACGAGTACAGAGAGGTTGTCAATCTCTCCGGCCTTGTAGTTCACAAAGGGTTAAATGCAATATGATAGTAGTGATAGATAGTGTTTTGCAATAGTAAGTAAAATAGCGAAAAGTAAATAGTGTCTGTGATCAATGATGGTAATATGGACCGGAGTCTCATGATGTTCACTAGTGATGTCTCTCTCCCAAAAGACGATAAAACAGCTATGTGAGGTAAACAAATTACAGCTGGGCAATTGACAGGACCCACGAGCGCATACAAATGCTGATTACATTGCAAGAAAGGTTGAGGTTCAAAGCATGGGCGGTACGCCAAAGTAAGTAGACCGAAATCCATCAATATCTACTACTAATCATCCACCTTGAGATATCTATCCAGAACATCTCGCTGGTATTAAGTTGCGAGTCCCACCCATAGTGTAAACTCAATGCAACAGACAACTGCATTAAAAGAACTTTGCGTAAAGTAAACAATCCTTGCACCCGCGGGCACAAGCACCGTTGTTTTCCCCCTTGTGGCAACAGCACATCCCCTAGACTCATGTTTCTGTCACTCAAGCTAGTCATCGAGGGGCATGAACCCACAATCGAGCATAACGTTCCCTCTTGGAGTCACTACCTATTACTCGGCCAAAGCAATAAATAACAACGGAGAACATGCGAGAATTACTTATGAACTAAAATATAAAAGAGGTGAATCAAATATATTACTCAAGATCAATCTGAACATAATCTCATAATCCATCGGATCCCAGCAAACTCAACATAGCAACAGCATAAGGATTACATAGGTGCCTCGATCATGTAGGGCAGCTCACGAGGACTGATTAGTGAAGCACAAGAACGGGAGGAGAACATCACATAGCTACTGGTCATGGACTCATGGTCCAAGGGAGACTACTCACGAGTCATCCGGGAGGCGTCCATGGTGGTGGAGAAGCTCCCGGTGGTGATCCTCCCCTCCGGCAGGGTGCCAGGAAGAGTTCTCCTGGTGCTCCCGATCTTGGAAGCGGCGGCGGCGGCGGAACAGAGATGGGATCGCGAAAAGAAGTCCTGTTCTGAGGGTTTGGGGGAACCCTTTAAATATATGCCAAAGTAGGGCACCGGGGGAGCCTCGGGGGGCCCAGGCGCCCCCCCGGTGCGGCCAAGGGGGGGCGCGCCCACAGGGCGCCTGGAGCCCCTGTGGCCCCCCCAGGCTGCCCTTCGGACGCAGTGTTGTTTCCGTATCGCTGATTTTTTATATATTTTTTCTCGATTTTTCTGGGCAGTTCTCGAAACGTGAAGACCTGAAATACAAAAACAGCCGAAAACAGAAACTGGCACTGGGGTGCACTGGATTAGTAAGTTAGTCCAAATATGATCAAAAGTGTATGGAAGTGTATGAATATCATAGCAATATCACCCAAAAGTGGCATGGAGCAAGCAGAAATTATAGATACGTTTTGGACGTATCAATCACTATTGTACCTCCTTGCCAAACTCATGGCAAGGTACACAACAGGTTTGGTACACAGCATGGCATACTTCATAGAACCTATGGTTGAGGCATAGGGAATGACTTCCATTCTTTCCCTATCTTCTACCGAGGTCGGGTTTTGAGTCTTACTCAACTTCATACCTTTTAACTCAGGCAAGAACTTATTCTCTAACTGATCCATTTTGAACTACTTCAAAAACTTGTCAAGGTATGTACTCATTGAAAAAATTTATCAAGCTTCTCGATCAATCTCTATAGATCTTGATGCTCAATATGTAAGTAGCTTTACCGAGGTTTTTCTTTGAAAAAACTCCTTTCAAACACTCCTTTATGCTTTCCAGAAAATTCTACATCATTTCTGATCGACAATATGTCATTCACATATACTTATCAGAAATATTGTAGTGCTCCCACTCACTTTCTTGTAAATACAAGCTTCACCGTAAGTTTGTATAAAACCATATGCTTTGATCACCTCATCAAAGCGTATATTCCAACTCCGAGATGCTTGCACCAGTCCATAGATGGATCGCTGGAGCTTTTCATACTTTGTTAGTACCTTTCGGATCGACAAAACCTTCCGGTTGCATCATATACAACTCCTCTTTGAGGCATCCATTAAGGAATGTAGTTTTGACATCCATTTGCCACATTTCATAATCATAAAATGCGGCAATTGCTAACATGATTCGGACAGACTTTAAGCATCGCTACGGGTGAGGAAGTCTCATCGTAGTCAACTCCTTGAACTTGTCAACATACCTTTCGCAACAAGTCGAGCTTTATAGACAGTAACATTACCGTCGGCATCGGTCTTCCTCTTGAAGATCCATTTATTTTCAATGGCTTGCCGATCATTGGGCAAGTCAACCAAAGTCCATACTTTGTTCTCATACATGGATCCCATCTCAGATTTCATGGCCTCAAGCCATTTTGTGGAATCTGGGCTCATCATCGCTTCCTCATAGTTCGTAGGTTCATCATGGTCTAGTAACATGACTTCCAGAACCGGGTTACCGTACAATTCTAGCGCGGAACGCACTCTGGTTAACCTACGAGGTTCAGAAGTAACTTGATCTGAAGTTTCATGATCATCATCATTAGCTTCCTCGCTGATTGGTGTAGGAATCACTAGAACTAGTTTATGTGATGTACTACTTCCAATTCGGGAGAAGTTACAATTACCTCATCAAGTTCTACTTTCCTCCCACTCACTTCTTTCAAGAGAAACTCCTTCTCTAGAAAGGATCCATTCTTAGCAACGAAAATCTTGCCTTTGGATCTGTGATAGAAGGTGTACCCAACAGTTTCCTTTGGGTATCCTATGAAGACACATTTCTCCGACTTGGGTTCGAGCTTATCAGGTTGAAGATTTTCCACATACGCATCGCAAACCCAAACTTTAACGAACAACAACTTTGGTTTCTTGCCAAACCACAGTTCATAAGGCGTCGTCTCAACGGATTTAGATGGTGCCCTTATTTAACGTGAATGCAGCTATCTCTAATGCATAACCCAAAACGATAGTGGTAAATCGGTAAGAGACATCATAGATCGCACCATATCTAATAAAGTACAATTACGACGTTCGGACACACCATTACGCTATGGTGTTCCGGGTGGCGTGAGTTGTGAAACTATTCCACATTGTTTTAAATGAAGGCCAAACTCTTAACTTCAAATATTCGCCTCCGGGATCAGATCATGGGAACTTAATTTTCTTGTTACGATGATTCTCTACTTCACTCTGAAATTCTTTGAACTTTTCAAATGTTTCAGGCTTGTGCTTCATCAAGTAGATATACCCATATCTGCTCAAAACATTAGTGAAGGTCATAAAATAATGATACCCGCCGCGAGCCTCAACACTCATCGGTCCACATACATCTGTATGTATGATTTCCAACAAATCAGTTGCTCGCTCCATTGTTCCGGAGAACAGAGTTTTAGTCATCTTGCCCATGAGGCATGGTTCGGAAGCACCGAGTGATTCATAATCAAGTGATTCCAAAAGTCCATCACTATGGAGTTTCTTCATGCGCTTTACACCATTATGACCTAAACGGCAGTGCCACAAATAAGTTGCACTATCATTATTAACCTTGCATCTTTTGGCTTCAATATTATGAATATGTGTATCACTACGATCGAGATCCAACAAACTATTTTCATTGGGTGTATGACCATCGAAGGTTTTATTCATGTAAACAGAATAACAATTATTCTATGACTTTAAATGACTAACCGTATTGCAACAAATATGATCAAATCAAATTCATGCTCAACGCAAATGCCAAATAACATTTATTTAGGTTTTACACTAATCACGAAATTATAGGGAGTGTGCGATGATGATCATATCAATCTTGGAACCACTTCCAACACACATCGTCACTTCACCTTTAACTAGTCTCTGTTCATTCTGCAATTCTTGTTTCGAGTTACTAATTTTAGCAACTGAACCGGTATCAAATACCCAGGGGTTGCTATGAACACTAGTAAAGTACACATCAATAATCTGTATATCAAATATACCTTTGTTCACTTTGCCATCCTTCTTATCCGCCAAGTATCTAGGGCAGTTCCACTTCTAGTGATCATTTCCTTTGAAGTAGAAGCACTTAGTTTCAGGCTTGAGTTTAGCTTTGGGTTTCTTCACGGGAGTGACAACTTGCTTGTCATTCTTCTTGAAGTTCCCTTTCTATCCCTTTGCCCCTTACTTGAAACAAGTGGTCTTGTTAACCATCAACACTTGACGCTCTTTCTTGATTTCTACCTTCACCGATTTCAGCATCGCGAAGAGCTCGGGAATTACTTTCGTCATCCCTTGCATATTATAGTTCATCACGAAGTTCTACTAACTTGGTGATAGTGACTAAAGAACTTTGTCAATTACTATCTTATCTGGAAAATTAACTCCCACTTAATTCAAGCAATTGTAGTACCCAGACAATCTGAGCACATGCTCACTGGTTGAGCTATTCTCCTCCATCTTGTAGGCAAAGTACTGTCAGAGGTCTCATACCTCTCGACACGGGCATGAGTATGAAATACTAATTTCAACTCTTGGAACATCTTATATGCTCCGTGGCGTTCAAAACGTTTTTGAAGTCCCGGTTCTAAGCCGTAAAGCATGGTGCACTAAACTATCAAGTAGTCATCATACCGAGCTTTTGTCAAAACGTTCATAACGTCTGCATCTACTCCTGCAATAGGTCTGTCACCTAGCGGTGCATCAAGGACATGATTCTTCTGTGCAGCAATGAGGAAAATCCTCAGATCATGAAATAAGTCCGCATCATTGCTACTATCATCTTTCAACTTATATTTCTCTAGGAACATATATAAATGGGGAGCTACATCGTGAGCTATTGATCTACAACATAGATATGCTAATACTACCAGGACTAAGTTCATGATAAATTAAAGTTCAATTAATCTAATTACTTAACAACTCCCACTTAGACAGACATCTCTCTAATCATCTAAGTGATCACGTGATCCATATCAACTAAACCATGTCCGATCATCACGTGAGATGGAGTAGTTTTCAATGGTGAACATCTTATGTTGATCATATCTACTATATGATTCACGCTCGACCTTTCGGTCTCCAGTGTTCCGAGGCCATATCTGCATATGCTAGGCTCGTCAAGTTTAACCCGAGTATTCTGCATGTGCAAAACTGGCTTGCACCCGTTGTATGTGAACGTAGAGATTATCACACCCGATCATCACATGGTGTCTCGGCACGAAGAACTTTCACAATGGTGCATACTCAGGAAAAACACTTATACCTTGAAATTTAGCGAGAGATCATCTTATAATGCTACCGCCGTACTAAGCAAAATAAGAAGCATAATAAGATAAACATCACATGCAATCAAAATATGTGACATGATATGGCCATCATCATCTTGTGCTTTTGATCTCCATCTCCAAGGCACTGTCATGATCACCATCGTCACCGGTGCGACACCTTGATCTCCATCGTAGCATCGTTGTCGTCTCGCCAACTATTGCTTCCACGACTATCGCTACCGCTTAGTGATAAAGTAAAGCAATTACATGGCGATTGTATTTCATACAATAAAGCGACAACCATATGGCTCCTGCCAGTTGCCGATAACTTTACAAAACATGATCATCTCATACAATAATGTATAACTCATCATGTCTTGACCATATCACATCACAACATGCCCTGCAAAAACAAGTTAGACGTCCTCTACTTTGTTGTTGCAAGTTTTACGTGGCTGCTACGGGCTTAGCAAGAACCGTTCTTACCTACGCATACAAAACCACAACGATTTTTCATCAAGTATGTGTTGTTTTAACCTTCACAAGGACTGGGCGTAGCCACACTTGATTCAACTAAAGTGAGAGAGACAGGCACCCGCCAGTCACCTTTAAGCAATGAGTGCTCATAACGGTGAAACCAGTCTCACGTAAGCGTACGCGTAATGTCGGTCCGGGCCGCTTCATCTCACAATACCGCCGAATCAAAGTATGACATGCTGGTAAGCAGTATGACTATTATCGCCCACAACTCATTGTGTTCTACTCGTGCATATCATCTACGCATAGACCTAGCTCTGATACCACTGTTGGGGAACGTAGTATTTCAAAAAAAAAATCCTACGATCACACAAGATCTATCTACTAGATGCATAGCAACGAGAGGGGAGAGTATGTCTACGTACCCTCGTAGACCGAAAGCGGAAGCGTTTATCAACGCGGTTGATGTAGTCGTACACCTTCACGATCCGTCCTGATCTAGTACCGAACGTACGGCACCTCCGCGTTCAGCACACGTTCAGCTCGATGACGTCCACACCTTCTTGATCCAGCAAGACGGGCAAAGTAGTAGATGAGTTCCGGCAGCACGACGGCGTGGTGACAGTTGTTGATGAAGAACAATCTCTGCAGGGCTTCGCCAAGCACTACAGAAACTAGACGGAGGAGACACTAGAGGGTCGGGGTTGCCGGCACACGGCTTTGTGTATCTTGGTGTGTTCCAGGTGCTAGCCCCGCCCCTCTATTTATATGTTGAGCCCTGGGGTCGTAACTTGGAGCAAAAGCGTCCTCAAAGTCGGTTTTGCCCGAAAGGCAAGAGTCTCACTCGGACTCCAAGACCAAACGCCACAATCCTTGGCGTCTGGCCCAGACGCCATGGGCCTCGGCGTCTGGCCCAGGGCCAGAAGCCCAGGGTCTCCGGCGTTTGGCCCCCTAGCCTCCGCAAAACACCTATTGCACCAACTTAATGCCCCGTGGGCTTGACACCTTGGCCTAGCCATATCATCCTATATATCAATCTTTTCCTCCAGACCACTCCGGAACTCCTCGTCATGTCCGTGATCTCACCCGGGACTCCGAACAACATTCAGTTACCAACATACATAACTCATTCAATACTATATCGTCAACGAAACATTAAGCGTGCGGACCCTACGGGTTCGAGAACTATGTAGACATGACCGAGACATCTCTCCGGTCAATAACCAATAGCGGAACCTGGATGCCCATATTGGCTCCTACATATTCTACGAAGACCTTTATCGGTCGAACCGCATAACAACATACGTTGTTCCCTTTGTCATCTGTATGTTACTTGCCCGAGATTCGATCATCGGTATCACTACACCTAGTTAATCTCGTTACCGGCTAGTCTCTTTAGTCGTTCCGTAATACATCATCTCGTTACTAAATCTTTAGCCATTTGCTTGCAAGGCTTATTATGATGTGTATTACCGAGAGGGCCCCGAGATACCTCTCCGACACTCGGAGTGACAAATCCTATTCTTGATCTATGCCAACACCACAAACACCTTCGGAGACACCTGTAGAGCATCTTTATAATCACCCAGTTATGTTGTGACATTTGATAGCACACAAGGTGTTCCTCCGGTATTTGGGAGTTGCATAATCTCATAGTCATAGGAACATGTATAAGTCATGAAGAAAGCAATAGCAGTATAACTAAACGATCATAGTGCTAAGCTAACGGATGGGTCTTGTCCATCACATCATTCTCCTAATGATGTGATCCCATTGATCAAATGACAACTCATGTCTATGGCTAGGAAACATAACCATCTTTGATCAATGAGCTAGTCTAGTAGAGGCATACTAGGGACGCTCTGCTTTGTCTATGTATTCACACATGTACTAAGTTTCCGGTTAATACAATTCTAGCATGAATAATAAACATTTATCATGATATTAGGAAATAAATAATAACTTTATTATTGCCTCTAGGGCATATTTCCTTCACAACAGGCCAATGAAACCAGGGCCCAACGGTCGAATAGCGACACCACCAAGCGTGTCCCCACTTGTCAGGTCCAACCCGCTCTCAGGTCCAACGGGCGACACAGTCAAGCGCGGCCCCACCCGTCAGAGTTAACAGTCAAGCCATTGACCCGAAGGCAACGTCCGCTGTGACTAGTTCTGAGGGTTTCGGGCAAGGGAGTGGGGAAAAGTGAGCAAAAGTTAAGAGCGTGTGGATGAATGAGTACAGCTAAGGAACCAGGGGCATAGATGTAAAAAATCCAAAAGAAAAGGGGGAAACACAATATGAAACCCTTAAACCCTACACCCCTCCTTTAAAAAAACAAATACCCCAGCGCTTGCAGATGCTGACGTGTGGCTGCCTTTTAGTCCCGGTCGGTGTTACAAACCGGGACTAAAGGTCCTGCTGCCCGGGCGCCCCACAGCGGCCACGTGGAGCCCCATTTATCCCAGTTCGTAACACGATCAAGACTAAAAGTGGTGGGCATTAGTCCCATTTACTCCTGGTTGCAGAATCGAGACTAGAAGCCCTCTGGAACCAGGACTGATGCCCCTATTTTCTACTAATGAAAATACACCGCAACATCATCATCTATGCAGCGCGCCACCGCCGGGAAAAACTGCTAATCACGCCAAACCAATTGTCCAACTAAGGACCCCGTCCTTGGACTCATCGACACAACTGTGAAGAAAGGCCTCAAAACTGAGAAACTCGATGGACCATCATTTTCATTGTGACGTATTACTCCATGCATGTTTCTCTCTGTGTGTACTAGAAACAAATTAGTCCATGCATTTTTCTGACAACAATCTCCAAAACACAAGGGGCAAGATATTGCAACAATAGGAACGAAGTGCTCTTTTGCAGGAAAATCTCTCTTCCTCGCCATGTGCATCTTGCCTCTAATGCTATATCTTCAACACATGCTATATTGGATCCCAACTCATCTCGCTCCTCTGCACAACAAGTTGCAGCACCAATTAGCTCTCGACCCCATGGTGTAAAATAAATTTTGCAGGGATCCACAATCAAATCTGATTTACTCATTCTAGGATCTAAATCCTACTCTGATGTTGCTTGGCACAAGAAAAATAACCCCGGCAGGGGACTGGAGGGCGCCACTAAGATTGGTGTTTTTGTCCATATTACCGACCAAGGAATTGATAGGAAAATCATGGTACATGCGTCTGTGGATGATGTTCATTCTCCTCTATGTGCAGAAGCTTTGGCGCTTAGGTTAGCAATTGGGGTGGCGACCTCTCTCCGTCTTGATCAGGTTTCTTTCCTCACTGACAATCTTTCCTTGGAAAAAATGACGACGTCCAAAAATATAAACAATGCCTTGATCACATAAAGATATCTCGGCCTTCTCAGGAGGTCTAAGAAGGACCCATCTTTTCTAAATGTTGTTGTTTATCACATCTGCAGGAACATCAATGGGGTAGCTCGTGATTGTGCTCACCAGGTTCTCAACTCAAGAGTGTAATCTGTCTTCAATTGTATTCATTCCTCTGAAGGCAATGTCTCTTGCCCTCTTTTGCATTCTCTTAAAAATCTTCAAGTTGAAGGATAGGTAATTCACGCTGTACTTTGCTTCTGAGATGAATGGAAATGTGGGCCAACACTTGTGTTAACAAAATAACCATGCATGCATTTATAGGACAGTTTTCCCAGTGATTTAACAAGGTGGGTGGTGCGCGGCACCCCTAATCCAGTATGTATAATGGGTGCTACTTTCATGTTGTCTTTGCTTAGCCTAATTAATTAATATAACTAGTTTCTTTGGCAATTGTGTGCCTGCACCATATTTTGTTCTTTTTTTAAAGAAAAGTATTGCACTACAGGATTCCAACTATCTTAAAGTCCATGGACTCCTTGACGTCTCGTGCCAGACTCTTGTGAATATGATCAAGGGGAAGTCGCCCCGTGAGATATGTAATATCCTCAACATCACGGGTGTCTTCACTCGGGAATTAAACGAAGAGCATTCAACCAACATGGTACTACACTTTCTCAACGCAACATGTTCCATTTATGGAGCTCAGTTATCTTATATGATTTGTTTATTTGACATTAACGACGAAATCATATACACCAGACCAGTATGTACTCTTATTCCTTGGTGGTGAGGATTGATTAACAACAAATCATGTACTTGTTGGCGTGGATGAGTAGGTTACAACGGCTGTTGAAGTCGTATCCAACAAGAAGTCATGTGTGAACCAAGAGCTCAACTCCCTTTGCATCCAAAGGCAATGTGTCTTGAGTAAGACTTGCCGCTGTTGTTGGGCCACTGCAGCAATGTAGGTGAAACCCAGGATCTTTCAGAAGTAGCATCCAATAAATCATCGATTTAGACCAAAAAATGTCGGTGACCGAGAACTGGATAAATCGTCGTCCGGGAGAAGTTGGCACCGAGCAAGGCTAGAAGATCATGTTGAGTCCATCCAGACGCCGGAGGGGGAAACATACTTCAAAAGATCCCCGAGGGAGCCGTATGTGTCTAAGCTTCTTCAGACAAGGTTGGAACTTGATTATGAAAATACAAAATTTGCAGTGAAGAACAGCGGCTAATCACTTCAAACCAAGTGTCCAACCTTTGACACGTCGACACAACTGCGAAGGAAAGCATCGACACCGAGAAAGCAAATCCCAACATTTCTTTTCGTAGGGACCTTTACTGAACATCACCGAGAAAGGGGTGATGAAAGCTAAAGATTTCTTATTCTAATTTGGTTCGTTCTCGGTCCGGGATGGTTCCCAAGTACGGTTTTGGGAAGATACCTGGCTGGGGACTAATCCGCTTAGCGTTCAATACCCAAGCTTGTATAGGATTGTTAGACATAAGTTTGTCACGGTTAAACAAGTTTTGGGTCAGGCAAATCCCGACATTTCTTTTCATAGGGACCTTCTTGGACCTCGTCTGATAGCCTGGAATGAACTGCTCATCCGTTTGGAGGCCGTACAGCTGTCGGATGAGCCGGACATTTTTAGATGAAAATTGCATCAGAATGGCAAGTTTTCAGTAAAATCCATGTATGATGCATTGTTCCATAACGAGGTTCCGATTGATAACAGGAAATTGTGAAAGCTAAAAATCTCTCTAAAAGTGAAGATATTTCTATGGTTTCTTAACAAAGGGGTGATCTTAACTAGGGATAACTTGGCAAGACGCAACTGGCAAGGTTGCAAAAAATGTGTTTTTCTGCCATCATGATGAGTCCATTAAAAACTTATTTTTCGAGTGCAAGTTTGCCCGGTGGGTTTGACCCATTGTCAGATAGCGTCGAATCATTACCCCCATGTAGTGCACGGAATATGTTTGGCAATTGGTTGTGGGGAATAGATAAATAATTTTCTGCTCACATCCTTTTGGGGGAAGCCGCCTTATGTTGGGCGATGTGGCTCACCAGGAATGATATAGTTTTTAACCATAAATGCATTCCATCTCCTATGCAGGTTATTCATATATGTTCGCGATCGCTCCGTACGTGGTCTATCCTGCAGAGACCGGAGGGCAGAGACCTTTTTATGATGGCGTCTACTCGGCTGGAGCGTTCGGCTAGGGAGGTATTCTACCCCCATGGATAACAGTGTGACATTCGGTTAGGATCAGCCACATCGTAGGCTGGCTTTGCTTTCTTTTTTAATGTGCTGGCTCTGTCAGCCTATTGTGTTTGCTTTTAAGTAGGACTGGACGTGTTGGCTGTGTGCATCTAGTTATGTAGAGATCGGGCTTTCTATGAAACAATTGTATCACCTCGATATTTCAATTCAATGAAATGCTTTTTATCGAAGAAAGAAAAACACCGAGAAAGCAATGGACCATTCGAAAAAAAAGCCAATTGACCATTATTTCCATCGCGACCGCTACCCCAGTGTCACCAACGACAAAGCACTTAAGGGCATGTACAATGGTTCTAGCTTAAGGATGCCACGTAAGATAAATGATGAGGTGGAGGAGAAAGAAATCATAAGAGAAGGCTTGTCTTAGCTTATTTAAGAGAAGACAAGAGATGATAGCTTAGCACAATTTGTCTCACCATGTTTTTAGGAATAACTAATTATTGAAGATAAGGCTAAGAGATGACCCATTGTATACTTGTTTTTTTGTCATCTCTAATTTACATGCAAAACTTAAGATAAGACTATCTTAGCAACCATTGTACATGCCGTAAAAGGACCTACCAGAGACTCAGACACGTCGTCCCCCATCCTCCCGCCGCAGTAGTGGACGGTGGAGGCAAGGGGAACCCGCGGCGGCAGCGGCGGCGTGTGGATGGAACAAGTTAGCTGCCTCCTGAGGACGTATTTTCTAGAGAAGTCAACCAAATTAACCTTTTTTGAGCTAAATCAATCAACCAAATTAACTGGACAGTAGGTGACAAATCCTCCCGTGCAACCGCGTATTGTGGGATTGTGGCCGGTGCCAATAGTACCAAGTCGAGGCTTGTGCAATCAGGGGCGGAGCCAGAAAACTTAGCCGATGAGTTCATTCATTGATTAATTGTGAGGATTTGGTCTAATTAATTAAGTGTAAAGTCTAATTTTGCAATGAAGGTCAATTTTTTTTAACCACCTTACATCAAATATACAGCGCTCTGCTTCAAAGAAGAACTATATATAACACTCAGAAAAGCATAACGGATGGAAATATAATACTCCCTCCGTCCGGAAATACTTGTCATCAAAATAAATAAAAAGTGATGTATCTAGATGTATTTTAGTTCTAGATACATCCCCTTTTGTCCATTTTGATGACAAGTATTTTCGGACGGAGGGAGTATCATTTATGAATAGCATATATATGCTGAAAAAACTATCATTTGTTATTCCCTAGCGACACATTTAAGTAGTAACTATAAAACCATACTGATTGAATTGTGTGATTATAGAGTCAACTTTGTTCCAGTGCATCTAGCCGTCAGAGAATAACCTAAATATACGTGAATCGTCCCCGAAAATTGACAAGCTGCAGTATTACAATTACCATGTAATCACTCTTACAATTAAAAATCCTAGCAATACAATTTAGGAAGCAAACATTAGACAAAACAGAGGCACACGCTTGTAGGAATTGGTGACTTATCTCTTCAGAAATATGATGCACTTTACCTATGTTTAAGGTGGCCTTGAATTATATTATTTGGATCGAGTGATCGATTTCTCTTTTGAGAAATATATATCATTATATACCCAAGATCTGTCAAACAAAATAAAGACATGGAGTAAGCAATTAGAAAATTAAAATATAAACACCAGAGAGGTGATGTGGTGATGCAATCTAAGTACCTGGAATTTGGAGTTTTTGACAACGACCGCCGGCTTTGCTGCCGTCGACCTGCCATGGCGGCTTTGTTGCCGTCGACCTGCCGTGGCGTGTGGCGACGAGTGACGGCTGGTCGAGGGCGTGAAGAATAGATTAGGGTACGAACAGGAGGTATAGAGGCAACTTTTGGGCTTTTGGGCTTTTTTATTAGGTCGTTCACCTACGTTGGTACTTGATGGGTTCAGGCCTTGTTTTCCGTTGGGTTCATACGATTACGTATCTATCTACGTGTACTCCATCAGGAAAAGTCGTTGGGTTCATCTGAACCAACGCTAAGAGCAAGTACAATAGAGCTGAGTCAGCGGGCTATAAGGAATAAACTAGTATATTTTTGCTTAGTTGGAGGAAAGAGAAGAGGAGAGAGAAAGTAAGCGGGCTCTTCGTGAAGAGCCAGCTCTAGTGCGTGCTCCTAGGCACTTCGTGAGAATGAAAGATGGGCCACATAATAAAAAAGTAGTACACTATTTTAATCTACTATTGTACATGTTGGCTATAAAATGGGATGTAGATGACATGGCACTGGCTTATAGCCAGCACCTGGCTATACTATTAACCATGCTCTAACACGCTGGCTCCCCCTCTGTGTGCAATCAGTCAGTGATGAGTACATTGCACACGTACGCGCTCGTTGCCCCGCCCACTCTACCCCAAAGCAAAATAGACTACTCCCACTAAATTAATTTCTGTGTGTGGGACATCCGTTGTCAGAGGCATACATAGACCATTTTCTCTTAAAAGGAGGTTGAAAACCCAGGCCTCTCCATCATTGCGATACACACATCCATTTTTATTAAAGTTAATATAAATCATCAACAAGTTAAGTACATAATGAACATGAATGGGTGCAACGGAGTAGTTACAATAAGATATACAATTAGCACCTACTTCCTCCGTCCGGAAATACTTATCATCAAAATGAATAGAAAGGGATGTATCTAGATGTATTTTAATTCTAGATACATCTATTTTTGTCCATTTTAAAGACAAGTATTTTCGGACGGAGGGAGTACGACTTAGCCACGTATCGCACAATTCTGGAGCAACTAAAAAATTAATAAACCCCTTTAAAAATTAATTAAATTGCAGAAAATGGAATGGGTAAAAATTACTATAGTATAAAATATCTGCGCTCACTCAAATTAAGCTCGATCGAGGCCAGCTTTGTTTCGTCTTGTTCATCTTCCTAGGCTCAGCAGGAGGAGCAACAGTGTCAGTAGCTCCAGAGCGTCACGTCGCCGGCTCCGTAGCCCCTACGGTGGTCGTCGTCGTGGTCTTCGATATGCCACGGGCTGCGCCAATCGCCGCTCATCCCGTCGTAGTAGTAGGAATGCTGGTCCAAGTCCCCCATGCCGCCGTACTGCATCTGCATGGCGTAGTCGTGGCACGGCGCCTCCTGCGTCAACGTGCCCTGGCGCATCATTGCCATTGCCGGCCGCGCGGACGACGCCGGAGCGGCAGGGCATGCGGCCTCGGCGAGCTCGACGGCGGCAGCGCGGATGTCCTGGGCGGTGCGGAGCGTGGCCGGGTCGACCCGGAGCAGCCCGGCGGAGTCGGCGAAGTTGAGGCAGGCGGCCCGGCCGCGAAGGGCCAGGGCGGCGACGTCATGGGCGCGCGCGGCGGCCTCCGGCGTGACGAAGGTGCCGAGCCAGATGCGCGACTTCTTGTTGGGCTCGCGCACCTCGCTCACCCACCGCCCCACGCGGCGCCGCACGCCGCGGTACACCGGGTGCCGCGTCTCCTTGAACTTGGTCCGCCCGGTGCGCCGCTTGGCCGCCGCCGACGCCACCGTCGCGTGCCGCCCCTCCTCGCCCTCGCCGCCGCGCTGGTCCATCTTGCGCGCACGGCCGGCTAACGGCTGGTGCTGGCACGGAGATGACGGTGGTGGAGGTGCAGAACGGTGGTAGGAGCGACATGCATATGTAGGATCCGAGCGAGGAGAGGAGAGGAGAGGGAGCTGCCTGTGTTGGCGTCCTCACCACATGGAGTAGTTTAGTTGCCCTTGCTTGGCTCGATCGTGGAGTACCTAGTACTGTTCACGTGGAGGTGGCGACAGAGCCGCCCTTTTCCCGCTCCATCGCCGGCCCTCGATGCGTTGGGAACAGTAATCAACGAAGCTCATAGTGTGGCGTGAGAGTGAGCCACAATGGTTGGGGCAGGCATTCGCCGGTGCCGCCGCCCACGCGAACGGGTCCACCCAACCCCCCCGCTTCCCAAGTCCTTCTCAGCAGTGTACGTCTCAACTTTTTTGAAACCTTCTCAAATTTTTACCATGGCATGTGGACCTCATATAATGAAAACATGCCAAGTATCATGCTTTTCGGACTTTGTTTGCAATTCCTAGAATTTAAAAGCCAATAAACTCCATGTTCCGGATCGAGTTTTGGCACCCTCATGTATGAAATTCCTTTGTTTTTCGTGTATAGGGCCTCAACATAGACTCGATAACACAAAAACAATTTTCAACCCAATTTATCAACTTTTTCATGCACTTGCATTTTTTTATTATATTCACTAAATGCCTAGGAATTACACATAATGACTTAAATATAGCATAGAAACCCGAAGCCAAATTTTTTACGTGGATCATGTAATGGTGTATCTTGATTACATAAAAAAAATTCAAGGCCAAGAAATGAAACAACAGTCGCATCGCCTTCATACATCAACCATTCCATGTCGAAACCACATTTCTTCCTCGAAGATGGTACGATTTCTATGCAATGTACAACATAATTTTCTGGAAACCTTCTCAAAATTGTACCACGGCCTCTAGTTATCATATCGTGGCAACATGTCAAGTTTCATGCTTTCCAGACTTTGTTTTGCATCTTTTGGAATTGAAACCCAATAAAGTCCATGTTCAAGATCGAGTCTAGACACCCTCATGTATGTAATCCCTTTCATTTTCTTGTATAAAGCCTAAACACAAACTCAATAACATAAATATGATTTTTCAAGCCAATTTTCTCAACTTTTTCATGTATTTGCATTTTAATTTTTTAATATCTTTATTAAATGCCTAGAAATGCACTTAATGACTTACATAAAACAAACATATCCGATAGATGCCAAACTTTTACATAAATCATGTGATGCAGCAACTGTCGCATTGCCTTCAAACATCACGTGTTCCCTCTCGAAACGACTTTCTTTCTCGGAGATGGTCCTTTTTCGACGCATTGTATGTCACAACTTTTTGGAAAGCTTCTCAATTCTTTACTTGAACATGTAGGTTTCATATGAGGGCAACTTACCAAGTTTCATGTTTTTTGGACTTCTTTCGCCATTTTCGAAATTAAAAAACAGTAAACTCCATTTTTGGATTGGAATCTCGACAGCCTTGTTTTTGCAATTCCTTTCTTTTTCCTGGACAAGGACTAAAAATGGATTCAAGAAAACAAATATGATTTATCAGCCCAATTTTGCGAACTTTTTCATGGGCTTGTAATTGAAAATTTATTTCTATTCACTAAAGTCCGATGCCTAGAAATTCACTTAATGCACTAAAAAATAACTAGAGTGGGAGTATTATAGAAATGAACATGGCATAAAGGAAAAGAAAAATAATATGTACAGAAGTAAACAAACAAGAGAAAGGAGAAGAAAAAGGAAAAGGAAGTGTTTGCTGAGTGCAATTAAAAGCACTCGAGAAAGAGAAAGGAGGAAAAAAGGAAAAGGGAAAAAATAATTGTTTGTTCAGTAAAAGAAATGCACTTGGAGAAATGTTTGGCGAGTGCAGATAAAAAGGCACTCCGCAAAGAGTGTTTGCCCAGTGCAAAAAATATGTACTCGGCAAAACCTTGGTTGCAGAGTGCAAAAACTATGTACTCGGCAAAGGTCAAGTTTTCCTAGTGCCGATGAAATGCACTCAACAAACACCTGATACTGGGCAAAAACTCCAGATTTCAGTGCCAAATATGTGGGCATATAGAAGTTACCCTAAGTCTAGGAAGATCCGAATATAACCCGAGATAAATGATTGAGACACATGCCTAGAATAAACAAAACTGTAAGTATGCACAACAGTCAACAATCATTGGAGATGAGGAGGCTGCCTACTGCTTATAGCCGAGCCTTAAAACATTAGAAACACATTTCTTTTTTCAATGGCAGTGCACGGACACTCAACTACTATAACGAATAGCAAAAGTTAGGTCACATTGGAATTATTTTGGATGGTGGCTTATTCCTAGTTAACATATCAGCATCCAGAATTCAGTTACGGCGTTACCCCGATACACTAAAAGGCTAGAAACTTACATGTGTGTCCGAATGTCAGCAAACACATTGCCTTATCCAGAACAGAGCAGGATACATTCGCATTTATGAATATGCGTGAGGACAGTGATCGAATCCATCGAAGACACACTGAAATCCAAGATGTGTTTTTTTGTTGTTGCGTAGGAATCAAGGGGAAACATGGTACTCTTGTTTCAATTAACTTCAGTAGAAGTGCAGGTGCTATGTTGTTCCAATGCAGAGTTTAGCCTTCCTATGATCTCCTCTGGTGTGAGGGTAAAGCCTTCATCCACCTGAATAAAAATCAAGTTATTAAGGTGAAATGAATGCATCATATGGAGCTAGATATGTTCTATATAGTTCTCCTGAAATAATGTTTATTTCAATACTAACATTATGTTAATTATAAGTATTTCAGTTCTGCTAAATCAGGACAAATGTTCCGGTTTAGACACATGTTACCCGGTCTAGTGACGCGCTAGGTTTTCGCATCACGTGATGTGCTGCCACCACCCCTAGCCCCGCCGGAGGCCAGTCGCCCCC
>LR738714.1:841968309-841997873 GCA_902687465.1 Secale cereale
CCAAGCCCCTCCGCCTCCGTCCTCCGCCGGCGTAGACCTACCTCCTCCCTCCCTCCTCGCCATGACATGAGGCTTGCGTCGGGCATGCCCGAGGCACAACTGGGGATTGTGGCAGTGGGCATGTGCTAATCCTGATAGATGCCGGAGAGCCATGGATTTTGGGGCGGCGGCCCCTCTGGCGAGGCCACCCTTGTGGCGAGGAGCGGTTGGCGGGCTGTTGGTAGTCCGGTCGAGCGGTCCACCCATCACCGGCCGGTTGGGGCAGTGGTGTTGCTGCCCCGGTTGCTAACGACGTCGGATCTGGCCACCGCCCATTTCCTCTACTAGCTATGCTCCCCTCCCTTTGGATCTTGGTCACTGCTAAACAGTCGTCGTGCTGTGGTCGAAGTGGGCGGTGGGGATCCAGATCAGGAGAAATCCCTATTCAGCTCCGGTCGGCCACCGCTGCCACCGACGCTCGAGGGTGCCGGTTTTGTTCTTGGAGATGGCAATCAGGTCTGCCCTATCTCTTCCCACCCCACTGTCTCTCGAGTGAAAACACTAAGAGCATGGTTAATAATACAGCCAACAATCGGCTATAAGGAGTTGCCATGTCATCTATAGCCAACCTTGTAGCCGACATGTACAATAGTAAGTTTTATATGTGTACTACTTCATTAGTAGTTGACCCACCTTACAACCTCACAAAGCGTCTTGGGTCTCGTGATAGAGCCGACTACTAACCAAGAGCCCGCTTCTCTTCTCTCTCCTCCTCTCTCTCCTATAACTCATCCAAAATATAATATTTAAAGGCTTACAGCCCACCCACGTCATCCTATTGTACTTGCTCTAACTGCGGTGGGCGGCAACGGCGCTCTTGGCGTCGTGCGCTTCTTGAAGGCATCACCACAAGAGCTTTGTGGTGGTGGGCATCATTTGGGTCCGTTGGCAGCTGCATATGGCGTGCCCCTCTACCTCTAGAGGGCATATGCTCCAGGGGAAACCCTAGATCTGTGTCTCCCGGATCAGACGATGTCGGAGCCTTCAGTGTAGTTCTCTCTCCCGTGGGCATTGTTTTAGAGCAGGTACTGACTGGAGGGCCCAAGAGGTGGAGCGATGATGCATCTACTGCGACGAGGAAGACGGGTCTTAGTGGCATGGCATAGTGGAGTCTTGGCATTGGATGTGGGATGATGGACGCATGCAGGATGGTGGCGCTATCTGGCATAGTGGCGGCGTCGACGGTAGTTGGGCCCGAGAAGGTCAATGAGTTGATCCCTCCTAAAGAAGGGATGTTGGAAGATGGCGGTTGCGGATCCTAGAGAGTGGGCATGCGGTGCGCTCGTCATGGTTTTGGGTACCGCCCGAGAAAAACGGATACCGGGCGGTTACCGAGCTTCTCGTTGCCCCACGAGAAAGATGGATTCCGAGCAAAAAATTCCGAATTTTTTGAATTTTTACGTGTAAAGTATACTACAATAACATGGCATCTCTGTATTATTACTAAACCTTGTTCTGGCGTGGTGGTAGCCTTCTGCTTTCCTAGTCGAGAGCGTACTGGTTCGAATCCCCTCTTTTGCATTACTTTTTTTGTTTATTCTTCAGAATACGTACATGATAAAAAATAAATTCCCGCAGGAATTGAACTGGCGACCTCCCCGCTTAGAGAATCGAGACGTTCCACTGTGATACTATCATCTTTCTAATCTATTCAGGTTCAAATGTTATCTATATCTGCTTTAAAAGAATTTGAATTCAAAATTCAATTTTAAATTTCGTCCGAAATATGTTCGGTATTTCTCGGTAATCGTGGTAACCGAGAATCTCGCCGCCCCACGAGAAAATTCTTTCATTCGGAATCCAAAACCTTGGCGCTCGTTGAGGTTCTGCTAGACTAGTTAGTGCTCTAGGCTCATCGGGGGTGGCTTAGTGCGGCCACGGGATTAGATGGTGTGCGTTGGAGCGGTCTGGGCACATCATCAAGCTTGTTTGTGTAACAATATAGGTTTCCAGGGAGGTGGCTTTGGGTTGATCCATCCATTTATTTGTGTGCATCGCTTGATGAAGAGGCCAGGAATTATCCTCCTTTCTGAAAAAAACAATGCTAAAAAAGATGATGGCCCTCCTCGTGTATATCGTGTTGAGATCAAAATCTTACATAGCAGGCTATGTCAAATAGTGGCCGAAGCATAGCACACTAAATTTGCGCTATAACGCTCTAGATTGTGCTATATTGCACGTTAAATGGCGGTAAACAGCTTAGGGTGATGCCCCTCCAAACTCTATAGCACCGCATCGTGCTACTTTAAACTACGGAAACACTAAAATTCCGATAACATGAAAAATCTGACGTTTTTCACGGGAAACTAGATTTTTAGCGCTCGCAAACACTAAAAATTTGACAATCACCGCTATGCTAGTAAATTTAGTTTGTCAGCACGTCAATTTTCTGACAGAAAATAAACTGAGACAAAATTATCATGCCCGTCAGGTAAACTTGTCATGCTCGGTCAACATAATTTGTCATGAAAAATGCACGATTTCCTATGGTAAAAAAGTTGACATCAGATTTATAGCAGTCTCAAAACTATAGTTGAGATTCGTGTAGGAGTAGGAGAATCAAGATTTCATCAGAGATTAGCATCATGCTGGGCGTGAAGCCAGAAGGATATTCATGGTTCCCCATATTGCTTAATTAGATTCCAGTGTTACCTATTCATTTCGTCCCATAATATAAAAGCGTTCTTTACATTATCAGTAGTGTTAAAAATGCTTTTATATCCCCATTTTTTTAATATACTATATATTATGGGACGGAGAAGTATTTATTATCCTTCCTTTAGCTTTACTGACTAAATGTCAAAATGTTTGTGAAGTCGAACTCGAGATTGGTAATGGACACTTAACCTAATGTCTGAATTTTTCACTTTTGAAGGATAGACAATTTATAGGAAAATTTTGATTTTGACAGATTTATCCTGGGTGGGGCCGGGATGCCTATATTGGACAGGAGATGGGGAATCAAGGGAAAACTTGCCTCGGCTGTGATGGTTATGATGAGAGTGCAGGCCGAAGACCGCATGGTATTGGCGTGGGTGATGCTGAGGTGGAGCCCCTCCACCTCCGATAGCGCCCTGACCACCACCCCCTTGGCGTCGCCGCAGATGATCCTCAACGTCACGCCCTTCTCCGACAACTGGACCTCGATCTCCGGCCGCGGGTTACTCCCACAACCAGCCGGCGCCCCTGACGAGGAGGAGGAGGAGGAGGACGACGACGGCGGGTCGTAGCACAAGTTCTTGACGAGGCTCGTGCTGTTGTGGCCGGGGGCTGCCTCCTGGAGAGCCTTGATCTTTTGTTGCAGCTCCTCCACGTACCTCGTCGCGTCGGCAAGGATCGTCCCCCTGTTCAGCTGGACACTGATATTGAGTTGCTGCACCGAGATGTACTTGGCGTGGAGGAAGTTGTGGTGCTAAATCGGAGTATATATGTACCTTCTTGAGGCCGGGGATGATGGTGGAGAGCTCGATCAGGCGCCCGTTAATCTTCTCCCGGCGCTTCCGCTCCGTCATGACATGGCCCTCCTGCCCCGTGCTGGTGGCCCTCCTCGCCGGCGGTGACCCGTGCACCATCTCCTGCCGCCGGAAGCGCGGAGGCTTGTGCTCACCACGAACCTGCAGATTGGTTCACACACCGTCGCCGCAAGTGGATTCGGGGCACACCATCTCCGGCGGAGACCCCAGGCAAGTCGTTGGCCTATATTGATTCTATTCTAAGTAAGAAAGGCAAAGAGGAGGCAAGTATTCTAATCTCCATTCATGTGCATCTCCACTAACATCGCTCAACTGGGATTATATATGTTAGAATGAGATTATATCTCTTAGCAGCCGGGCGAGTTAGGTCCTACTTGGTTGTTAATCCCAACATGAGTAAATTAATTATCGGTTCATTTTAATTAGTAATAACACAAGCTTTTCGAGCAGTTCCATCGTCAACATCATCTCCATGCTCAACCAAGTCTTTGGGCGCGGTTGCCAACCCATCATGCTGCATTTTTTTTGAAAGAAAGGGTTCCCCCTCGATTTCATTAACAAAACCAAAGTTCAGTTATTACAGCCAAAACACAGACCAGAAATTTACGGGCACCACCCACACACCTCTGATATTGACTCCCTCACACAGCCTTCTCAACAGGAGCAAGGCTTTTTAAAAACCAAAACTACCTTTTCCTACATGATCCTCGCATAACCCTTCCCAAAACTTTCCTTACAACTATTCCCAAACAAAACCAGTGAAACTATCTGGATCTCGCAACAGAACTTTTCTTTTTAGCTTTTGCTTCAGTCTTCAATCCTCGGAATCCAAGACGCCCAGTTCCTTCGCACCTGAAAGATGTCACTGGCGACTCGTTCCAGCAATTGTAACTCCACTTTTGCGTCCTCCCTCACCTGCAAAGAATTCCAATCATTAATCTAATGAACCATCTTAAACATCACCACACTAGGATGAGCAGGATAAACATGTTGAAAACAAGCTAAATTCCTGGTTTTCCAGATGCTCCAAATATAGCTGACCACACTCCACATATACCTGGCCAGAGGGCATTCGAAAAAAGATGATTAACGATTCATTTTTACCACAAAACAAACATTGTTTCTCACACTTCCCACCCCTGTGAAGTAAAACATCTTTGGTTAAAATGCTTTTTTTGTTACTAACCAGATAAAAGTTTTAATTCTAGGAGGTATTTTGACTTTCCATAAAAACCTATTTGGGCACCATCATGCTGCATTACTGCTTGCTATATATGTATCGCATGGTTCAACCACCATTGGCTGCCTTAACTAATTAAGATGGGTTCTGAAGTAAGCGATATGTTTATGCTAATTAGCAGGCCAACCAGCTCAACTTTGTTACACACATATATACTCCCTCCGTTCCCAAATATAAGTCTTTCTAGCGATTTCAACAAGTGACTACATACGAAGCAAAATGAGTGAATCTACACTTTAAAATATGTCTGCATACATATATATGCCGTAGTCCATTTGAAATGTCTAAAAAGACTTATATTTAGGAACGGAGGGAGTATAATATAACGACCTTCCGGTAGCTCGTCTTTCGGTCAAGTAAACTACTCCTATATATGTGCGGTTCTCTAGGCCGCATCCGATGCTAATTTTGTGCCCTCCCAAGGTCGCATCTGAGCTTTGGCCGGCAGGAGGAAAGTTTTTTTATATATCAAGTCCTAAAACAATCGCAGGTGTGTCAGTTCAGTCCTATAACTTTGAAACTGCAGTTTTGGGTCCTAAAACTATTGGAGGTGTGTCACTTTAATCCTATTACTTTGAAACTTCAGTTTTCGGTCCTAAAACTATTGGAGGTGTGCCAATTTAGTCCTATAACTTCAGAATTACAGTTTTGGGTCCCAAAAGTATGTAAGTTTGTTCATCACAAGTCCTAAGCTTGCATGACCAACATCTATGGTGTATTTTTTTTTTCAAATGAGCCCTTCATATGTATTTACTTTCCCCAAAAAGGTCCATACGCTTCCATGTGGCAGTGTATGTTGCAACCTGTGTGGCCATAAGTTGTAGGACAGGCTCACTGAGAGGTTTGGCGTGGCCGTCGGGAAGACCCGAGCCAGTCGTAATGGAGGACGACATCCCTTTCCCTCGGCGCGGGCTGCCGGGAGATCCTTAGCCAATTTGGATGGAGGACGCAATCCCACTCTCTCTCTCTCACGACATTGTCGTCGCCCCGACACCCTTGCCGTAGAGCTATTCATGCAGGTTGTTGCTTGGGCTCGAGCATGGCAATAAGTGTGGACTTGTCACTGTAGCCGGACGACATGGAGGAGTGCGCGGAAACCGCGAAGACAATGTAAAGGTTAGCGAGATTGAATAGCAATTGGAAGTTGTGCATCTCCAAACGGCCTCTCTCTCATGATATTTTCGTTTCCCAAAAGAATCTAAATATAAATGAGGTGTTGTTTAAGATCTCAAGTGAAACAAACTTACATAGTTTGAGGACCCAAAATTGCAGATTCGAAGTTATAGGACTAAATTGACATACCCCAATAGTTTTAGGACCCAAAACTGCGGTTTCAAAGCTATGGGACTAAACTGACACACCTCCGATAGTTTTAGGACCCAAAACTGCGGTTTTGAAGTTATAGGACTAAAGTGACACACCTCCGATAGTTTTAGGACTTATGATGCATTTTACTCTTGACATACCATAGAAGGATAAAAATTATCCTCTACTTCTCTTGCACATATTGGGCAAACTCCAGTTGATTCCAGCCCAACCCTACTCTTCCTTTGCCAAGTCGGCAATGAGTTTATCGCCAGTCGCCACCCGAACTTTTGAATTGTCGTGGGGATGTCACATGACTAGATATAACTCCAACATGGACGCACCATGGATGGCTATTATTGGAAGAAACGTCTCTTTCCCTC
Organism: Secale cereale; assembly: GCA_902687465.1. Taxonomy (NCBI): domain Eukaryota; kingdom Viridiplantae; phylum Streptophyta; class Magnoliopsida; order Poales; family Poaceae; genus Secale; species Secale cereale. Next base: position 841,974,750 of record LR738714.1, read on the forward strand.
ATCGAAGGCCAAATGATATGCACTTTTCACTGAAAATTGACCAAATTTTCTTGGCGCCCAAGCTAGTACACCCTCTGAACCTGGTGATGGTTTGATTTTCATAGTTTCTGGCACATTAACCATGGCAAAATACTTTATAAGCAATGCATAATTCCATGAGCCATTCTCTTCTAACAAACCTGAGACAAATCTGATCCGACATCTAACTTCGGGTGGAAAAAGGTTTGTATGAGTGATGTCTCGGAATCCAATTATCCCTCCAGATGTATATGCTTTTGCTATTACCAACTTCCATACCAGCCCCTTTTTCAGTAATTCCACACCATAGCTTATAGTTTGCCACTAGGATGACGCATTACTAGCAAACACAGTGTCCTCAAATTTCCCATTAGGATAATATCTTGCTTTAAGGACTTGGGCACACAAACTATCGGGGTTGGAAATTAGTCTCCAAGCTTGCCGACCTAAAAACCCCTGGTTAAACAAGCCCAAATCCCGAAATCCGGCACCACGTACCTTTTTTTCGGTTGCATCAACTTATCCCAACTTATCCAGTGAACTTTCCTTTTGCCATGTGTTGCACCCCAATAAAAATTTCTAACCATTCTAGTTAGGTCACCACAGAAGGAGAACCGTAACTTAAATGTAGTCAACACATACCAGTCTGGGCCGTCAACATGATGTTTTGTCATGGCTATGGCAATGTCGAACACCATGATGAGACGATAATCGGTATAGCTGCGGAATCATGTCAAGGGCTCCATGATTGCTATCTTCTTTAAAAATGTTGTGGTGCCACATATGTCTGGTCTGCAGGTAGGTATTGCTGAACCCAATACTTGACAAAGGCTCTAAAGAAATGTTGACACCATTGTAGATGTTGGGCAAGTTGACCTCGTACACACTCCAAGCCTTTTAGCAAACTTGACCGCTAGGAAAAATCTTCGGTGCAAAACTGAGCCTGATTGTCTATTAGCACAATTATAATTCCTTGTCCACCATTAGCTTTTATTTACGCACTGACCCCGTTTTTCCCAACAAATCTCGTTGCATGCAACCTCGCAACACATCCTGCACCGTAAACTGGGGATTTGTAGTGCGAAAAACCTAAAGAAAATTGTACCGCTGAAGATTCGGGCTCGTGCACAGAGCCTTACCACTCGAACTACAAGGAAACGATTACAACACAAAAAGTTTAAAACATAGACGTGTTATTTCTTGCACACACATTTCAGGGGAAAATGATTTTTGGGGAAAACTGAACAATTTTTTTAAAAATCACGAATTAGGAAAATGTTCATCAAATTTTAAAAATATTCATCAAATTTGAGAAAAATCAGTGATTTTGAGAATAAAAACCAGCAAATTTGAAAAAGTTCATTGAAAATTTAAAAACTTTCATCAAACTAAAAAAAGTCCATCGATTTTGAAAAATAAGTTCTTCAATTTTTTTTAAAGTACATCAATTTAAAAAAAATCGTCAAAATTTTAAAAATAATATAATTTAAAAAATTCATCAGTGTAGAAAAAATATTCATGAAATTTGAAAAAAAATCACGCATTAAAGAAAACAAAAAAGAATGAACAGAAAATGATAAAACAACTGAAGAACTAAATACAAGAAGGAAGCAAAGTACGTTTGCATGAGCAGGGTGATGGCCTGATGGTTAAAGCGTAGCCCTCACAACGAAGGGGTCGCGGGTTTGAACCCCTGTGCCCGCACCTTCCTTCTTGAAAACAAGAAGGAAATTACAAATGAGCCGAGCCCAGTAAACGTGGCTGCAGGCGCCGGTTTGCAGAAAGAGTAATAACCTGCGCCTGCAGCGAGAGTCCCTACCTCAGGCTTGCGGGCGTGAGGAAAAAGAGCTTTCGCGACAAAGCTCGATTTGAATGGGCCGGCCCATTCCCTGGCGTCACCGTGAGCCAGTACTAAAAAATTCCAAAAAACTACGCTGCATCGAGGACGTTACCGTACAATACAAAGATAGCATTCTTTACCACTTAAGCTGTTGCACAATAGTGATTAGTATGCTGCATGAACACTTAAGAACTATATATAGTGCCAGATCCAAAAAAATGAATACTTTCGACCATTGAACATTTTCCAATAGAGATTGAACACTTCCGTAATATACGATGAACAGTTCCTAAATACAAATTGAAGGTTTTTTTGTGTACGCTAAACAATTTGAAAATACACCATGATCATTAATGTGATATATGTTGAACAATTTGAAAATAATGTGATATACGTTGAACAATTTGAAAACACACAATGAACATTATTGTGATATACGTTGAACAATTTGAAATACACACTGAACATTATACGCCGAACATTTTCTTACATATATGATGAACATTTTCATAATACACGATAAACAAATGTATAATGCACAAAAAAGAGTAAAAGTGCAAATAAACAGAAGAAACACAGATTGTTTGACATATTAAAGTATTACTAGGTAAGCGCCCGTACGTTACAACGGGAAAATGTTATGTATGCTTGGAGACGGAGGCGGGGCTCCATCCCTCCAGGCGGCGGTGCTCCTAAAGCGGCGGAGGCTTGGCACGGGCTGGCCGAGGGATCTCCAATGCGGCGGTGCAGGCGGTGCCTGCGGAACGATGTGGTGGTGCGGCCATGGCCAGCCCCGCCCGTGCGGCCCAGATCTGAGCCCTTTGGGCCCCTCTAGGTTGGTGCGGGCCGGCGGTTCATCGCACGGCAATGACCCTCCCTGTTGGTGGAGGTCGGGTGCAAGCGGTCTCCGGGCGGTGGCGTTGCTGTCAGCCGGCATGCTGGAACACGGCGACGGTGCTTTGCGGACCCATTTGGGCCCGGCCGGGCCAGTAAGGACCGGGTTTGCTCGGTTGACGCGTCCGGTCGGTTGCCGCTGTGGCGATGGAGGATGTTCCCTCCCGCACGGCTGCGGTACTGCTACCCCGAACTCCAGTGTCCTCTTCTTCTTCCTCTTGGCCTCGTGTCGGTGACCTCAGTGAGACGACAACGATGACTCCAAGACCGTGGTGGCGCATGCTGGTGGGCAGCTGGCTAGGTGGAGCTCGATGGAGCATCCAGGGCGGTGGTGATTGTCTTGGGTCGGGAGTAATCCCTGGCAGCTTGTCCGTCACCGACGCAGTAACGCTTGCGGGCGCCGCCATTCCTTCCTGAAGGACGTCAGGTATACCCCTTCCACACTGCCCTCCGCGTACCGGGGGAAACCCTAGGACTAGTCCGGGCAGCAGTGGCGTCGTTGTCGCATTCCTTCTTGAAGGTTCTGCTCGATACGCGACGCGTCAGAGTGCTAGGAGCGCGGTGGGACATCTCCGGAGGGCGCAACGGTTGTCGAGCATCTTCGTTTCGTTGATCTCGCGGTGTCACCATATTTTTTCTTTTTTTCTCTCTCTCTCTCTCTCGTTTTTCCTTTGGGCTTTATTGTATTGCGGCCCCAGCGAGTTTGCTATATCTGGTGGTTGCTGTATAATATAAAGCAGAAAAAATTTATTCGTCGAGACAAAATTTTGAATCCCATTGTACAATCAGTGTGCTAAACTGTCAATGGTGGCTCCACATTACACTCAATTTTCTAGGTGGTTAGTGGAGTGGCAGATAGAGATTATAATATACTCCCTCTGTTCCATAATGTAGTGCCTATAGATTTTCTGGAAAGTCAAACTTTACAAACTTTGACCAAGTTTGTAGAGAAAAATATTTATGTCTACAACAGCAAAAATATATAATGTGAAACTACATATTATGGTGAATCTAGTGATATATGTTTCACACTCTAGATGTACATATTTTTCTCCATAAACTTGGTTAAAGTTTGTGAGGTTTGACTTTTCAAAAATCTATATGCACTACATTATGGAACGGAGGGAGTACCATAGTAAGGCATACCAACCCATCCATTGCGTACAAAATCCAATTAGTTTTCACCGCAATGGACAAAATTATAAACTGATCCAAAATCAACATGAGTCATATCGTCATCCCGTGCGTGTTCACTTGTCCCGAAGTGTCGACCTGATATATGGGCATGCCGGCGGGCCGGAGATTTTGATACTAGTATTTTTTTTTATTTTGAAATGAGACTGCATGCAGTCCCTTTTTTTTAAATGTAGAGTTTTTTTTATACTTTGTTTCGCAAGGACTAGAGATCCTGGTATTGATCAGGAACGAATTATAACACAAAATAATGTTTGCTCCTGAGATCATTAAATAGCTATATATACAATATACTCCGGAGTATATGTCAATGCGTAGACATCAGCTGTGTTGTACTTTACTGTTCCTTGTCTATTGATTGTACTAGCAAGGGCGCAAAATATCATTTTCGCCTGATTTAGGTGACAAATGCAGAATCTGACGATATGGTTTTTATAATCCCATTATTGGCCTTTCCAGGGGAGGGGGCCATATAGGCCTGGGTAGTGTAGTGTCCCACACTAAATAATTGGACGAGATCTGCTAACCAGGGAAAAATTTTAGGTAATCAACTCTTGTATGGATGCTCTGTATCTTACATGGGTTTCATAATTATAGGAATTGATTCCATAATTAACATTGAACTCAATGGAGCTATTTTACAAATATTATCCCCATGGATTTATTGGTGTTACACTTTTTTTCTTGGCACAAACAACTTGTGATAGAATGCGTCTTATTTATGTCGAAGAACTGGAGGGAATATCTATCCCAATGCATATTTTTTTACCATGTTTAGTAGCTTTTCAATGGCTTCCCTTGCCTTACCAGAGACGAGTGGTTTTATCGCAGAATTAGTAGTAGTTTTGCGTTACATTCAATCAGTTCATCTTCTCTGGTGCTTTTTCCTAACTTTTTTTTGAAACTCAACCACATCATTATTTAATCATCCCACGTGGGGATCTCGTCCGAGACAGTTTGCAAAATAAAGTCTGGGGCACAGGCAGCCACACCTTGCATAACTTACTTGACACTGCTTCCCTAGCTAACAAGTGGGCAGCTTTATTAGCATCACGCCTAACCCACGATACTTTCCAACACTCCCTCGAGGTTAACAGTTGCTTGACCTCCTCCACAATAGGCCCCAGCGTTGAGAAATCCTTCTTCGTGCTTTGAAGTTTGCATACGATCTCTTTGCAGTCCATCTCAATATGTAGGTTAGTGATGTTCAAATCCTCAGCCACCTGGGCAGCTCTCAAGCAAGCTAGGAGCTCCATCCTCGCTGGGTCGCTCCCCGGTGGGAGGACCTGACAAAAGCCTCCGATAAAAGCACCGTCATGGTTTCAAAATATCATCCCGACTCCTCCACTATCACCCCCCTTCATTCTGGCTCCGTCGACATTGGCTTTCACCCACCCCTCCTCCGGAGGCCTCCATTTTTCCTTCACCACCGGTGTGTTCTGCTTGCTCTTGCGACCATGAATCAATTGCCACTCACCCATCAGTTGGAGAACTCTTTTCGCTATCTCCTCCGCCTCCTCAATCCGCTGCCCATCGCGTGCATTATTCCTCGTGAGCCAAAGTGCGTAAGCACCCTGTACCATGACAGCCCGCTCGTCATCTGTAGCCTCCGTGAACCATGACATCAACCATCTCGACAACGCACTCTGGGAGCAAACTAACTCCAGCGGGATCGCCACCGGTGCCCCCAATTCCGGCTGTATTATCTTCCAAAACTGTTGGCCGAGTGATAGCAGCCCCAGAATCTATGGTAGTTCGTTTCTTCCCTGCCGCAGACAATACAAAAGACACCCTGCTTGATCCTCCTCCTTAAGATTTCCACTCCCACAGCTAGCCCATTTCGCATCAGCCGCCACATATGAATTTTAACTTTGCCCGACGCAACAGTATCCCAAAGACTCAGCCAAGACTTATGATCCGCCACCGATGATGAAGACTCCGGCCGTCCGAATCTCATCCACTTCTGGCTCATGCGTAGGTGGTATGCCGAGCGGACCCAGAAAATACTATTATTGGTATAGTTCCACGCTTGGTAGTCTTGCACCCCCGGTCCCCCGACCGGTATTTGAAGAATTTCTTGGGCTTCCTCCGGAGCAAACATCTCCTGCACCTTACTACAATCCCATGAGATACCATCGGCTTCGAGCAGATCCCTCACGCGAGTAATGCCGTTAATGTAGCTTTGGCCCAGTGGCCTCAGGCTACCTCTCCTCGGGAGCCAATTATCATGGTGGATCAAAACTCGCGAGGCATCACCGATGAGCCAGATCAATCCTTCAATGAGGAGGTCACGGCCGTGCAAAATGCTTCGGAATGTGTATGATCCTCCAGAAGGACATGTAGCATTCAGAATCGACCCATCGGGGAAGTACCGTGCCTTTAAGACCCGTCCACACATCGAGTTTGGCACCTGAAGCAAGCGCCAAGCTGCTTTGGCAAGCATAGCTTGGTTGAAGGCTTTCGGGTCCCTAAATCCCAGGCCTGCTTTGTGCTTTCGCGTGCACATCTTCTCCCACCCAATCCAGTGCACCTTCCTGTGACCATCTGCTTCACCCCACCAGAAGTTTGAAGAAATAGTTGACAGATTCCCGCACATTTTCTTTGTGAGTTGGAAGCAACTCATAGTAAAGGTTGGTGTGGATTGCAAGTCGGACTTGACCAAAACCTCCCTAGCCATTTTTTATAAGCTTGGACCCTTCCATGCGGATACTTTCCCTTTAGCACTTTCCTTGACGTATTTAAACGTTCCATCCTTAGCCCTCCCCACCACCGTAGGGAGACCCAGATATCGTTCACTCATCGCCTCCTCCATTATTTCAAGCACCTATTTGAGCTCGTTCTTATCATCATCTGGGGTGTCTTTGCCAAAAAAGATCGCTGATTTTTGAAGATTTACTTTTTGGCCCGAAGCAGCTTCATAGTCGTGCAAGACGGAGTGTAGAGTCTCAAATTTTGCCCTTGAGCCCTCCACAAAGACCACACTATCATTGGCAAACAGATGATGAGTGACCGTTGGTCCACTCCCTCCAAAAGACACCCCCTTAATGTTTCCCTCTCGTCGTGCCTCCTTCAGCAATGCAGAGAAGCCCTCCACACAAAACAAGAATAGGTAGGGAGATAGGGGATCCCCCTGGCGAAGCCCTCTGGTGGGATCAAATCTCTCAGAGAGGCCCCCATTTAGTTTCACCGAGAAAGTTACTGATTTCAGACACCTCATAACCATCTCTGTGCAGTGACGAGAGAAACCAAACTTTAGCAGCATTTGTTCAAGGAAGTCTCACTCAACTCTGTCATATGCCTTCATCATATCCAACTTGACCGCACGTATAGGTCTCCTCATTTTCCTCTTCCGTATAGCATGCACACACTCGTAGGCCACCAACACATTATCAGTTATGAGCCTGCCTGGTACAAATGCACTCTGCTCCTCTGAGATCATGAAAGGAAGAACAATCTTCAAGCGATTGGCTAGTGCCTTCACTGCAATCTTGTACAACACATTACATAAGCTAATAGGGCGAAACTACGCCAATAGTTCTGGAGACTTAACTTTCGGAATCATTAGAATAATCATGTCATTGAACCCGTTGGGAGCAGCGGTCCCGGCCAGAAACTCACGAACTACACCACAAACATCATTCTTAACCAGCGCCCAGTGGCGTTGGTATAACATAGCCGGGAGGCTGTCCAGGCTCGGCGCCTTAGTAGGTCCCATCTGGAATACGGCAGTCTCAATCTCCTCATCCGTGAAAGGGGCACCAAGTTTTACATTCATCTCCTCGGTCACAGATTCTTCGATATGTTGGATCACTCTTTCACCCTCCCGCGAGCCCTCAGATGTGAATAAGTGCGCATAGAACTGGGCGGCCATTCTTCTCATCCCCTCATCATCCGTACACTTAGACCCATCCTCGCGCCGGAGCGCCTTGACTGTGTTCTTCTGTTTTCGGTGCGAAGCACAGTTTTGAAAATACTTAGTATTTTGATCGCCCTCCTTCAGCCAGTCAACACGCGAGCGCTGCTTATAGAACACCTCCTCTCGTTCGTACAACTCATGTAGCTGGTCCTCAATCTCTTTGATCTCATGTCTGTAGCCCGTCCTCGCTGCTCGCTCCTTCACATTCACCAGCTATGTTTTGAGGTGGCTAATTTGCTTCTTGATGGAACCAAAAACCGTTCGAATCCACTCCTGCATGGATTTCCTGGCCGCCCATAGTCTGCTGCATGTTGTCGCTAGACACCCTCCGCTCTAATTGGCTACATGCGCCTCCTCCCATGCAGCGGCCACCATGGTTTCGTACTGCTCATGTCGTGCCCACGCTGCCTCGTACATAAATGTCCACTGCCCACTCATGGATTTGTCCCCCGCCGTCGTCAGAGCTTTAATGATTAGTGCTTGGTGGTCCGATTCTTCCGTCATCACGTGTATCACTTCGGTTGCCGGGAAGAGCTGAGCAAAGTTGTCGTTGCAGGTTGCCCTGTCCAGCCGAACTTGAATGTTATCTGCACCATCTTTCTTATTGTCCCAGGTAAACGGGTACCCTCAGAAGCCAAGATCTGCTAGTTCACAGTAGGTCAGGCAGTCCTCGAAAGCTTCCATATGTCCTCTGCTCCTCGGGTTACCACCTTGTTGCTCGTTCTGAAAAATGGCCTCATTGAAGTTGCCCGCGCATAGCCATGGGAGGTTGTCATGGGCACGAAGATAGCGTATTACCTCCCACGTCTTCGCTCTTTTGTCAATGCATGGCTCTCCATAGATTCCAGTGAACCTAAAGGAGGCATTGTCACACGCAATAGCCGCATCGATGTAATATTGGCACCACGGCCTAACTGTAACATCAACATGGTCCCTCCACCATAGTGCTAAATCTCCACTCTTGCCTTTGCAATCCACCGCTACCCCTTTGGTAAAACCCAAAGTCCACTTGATTCTATCCATCGCTCCGGATCTCTTCTTCGTTTCTGATAAAAACACCACCTCTGGGTTGCATGACCTAATCAGGTCCCGAAGTTCGCCAACTGCCGAGTCCAACCCCAAGCATCGGCAGTTCCAGGCAAGGATAATCATTGCTCCCGGCGGCCCCGCCCAGTGGCAGGGTCCGCCGATACCTTGTCATTCTCTTCAATGCGATAAAAACTGAGGATGTTTTCTGTCTAGTGTAACGGACAAAGGATTCATCCCCCTCTTGTCTGTCCCCATCCCCTTTTGGCACCCATAACTGTCTCGACTTTCTTTTCCTCGAGTTTGGTGTGTCTTGAGGGCTATCTCCCCTCCTCCTCCTCTCATCATAATCCTGCCGATGCTTACGGACATAGTAGCCCCTCTTTCTCTCCTGAGGGTAGTGAGGGTGGTAACCGTGCCTGGACTCACCACCTCTGCTCGTTGAACCCCTTTCCCATTGGCTCCTCACCTCATGCTTCTTGCGCTCGTACCCCCTCTGCCACTGTTGCGCCTTGAGCTGTTCCCTGAGATCCCTCTCTTTCTTTCTCTCTATTTCATGTCTCAGGTCTCTTTCCTCCGGCCAGCCTCCCCTACCCTTTTCCTTGCTTGGGGAGGTAACTATCCCTTTCTCTCGCCGGTTGTGCCCACCAGTGCGGGCATCCCTCGGACGATCAAAATCGGCATTTAGATTGCGCTTTACAGGGGTATCCCTAGCACGAGCACGGCTGTCCTGCTCATTGTTATTGCCATCAGATTGTGATATCATAAAGCTACTTGCATGCACCAACATTGTTATTCTTCACTCCTTTCACCTCATTCTTGGAGCCAGTGCTCCTCCCCGGTGAGGCTCTTAGCCAGCCGCCCCATTGCGCTGCTTTGTCAACATGAGGGACACAACGCCCGTTTTCATGCACCAAACGCCCACACTCAAAGCAGAAGTGTGGGATCTTTTCATAGTGGAAGTCGTACCACATGCGCAACTTGTCCCCCTGTGAGTTTTTGAGGAAGAAACCCCAGACTAGAGGCTCAAAGATCGGGATCCTTGCTCTCACTGGAAGCTGGTCTCCTCTAGCCATACCATCCTTATCAACATCCACTTTAACAACTTCGTCGGGGTCGCTGTTGCCGTCGGGGTTGCCTTCGTTGTCGGGATCTCCGCCGAGTGCACCGTCGCCTTCTCCGCCATGGCACTGCTCCCTAGAGGAGAGAGGCTACACCAGTCCGCATCGGGGGAGACACAGTCGCCGCCCCCAGACACCACTGTAATCTCACCACCCCCGTCGCCAAAACCCTAACCCTAGCGCCGTCAGGAGATCGCCTCGCAATCGCCTTCCGGTCGCCCCTTAGCGTTTCGTACGTGGTGGACCCCGTTATGTTAGGTATTACTAGCACTGCTTTTTCCTAACTAAGAGGCACCACCACACACACACCGGTCCATTGCATTTAAAATCAATTAGTTTTCATCCAAGTGAACTAAATTAACTGATTCAAATCTACATGAACCATGTTGTCATTCCGTCCGTGTACACTTGTTCGGAAGTGTGAACGATATGTGTGCCGACATGTTTTGAATTTCGACAACAATTTTATTTTTCGCTAACCATCGAAACCTACGAAATTTTGAAAATTTCATAAATTTTGAAATTTGTTTCGCACAAATCAACAAAATTTTTATTTAAATCTGACTTTTTGAGTTTAAACTATTGATATAACTATTGTCGTAGTAGTATGACATGAAAGCTGATCTATTGTAGTGGTGCGGCCCAAATTATTTTCCAGGTGATCAAAGTTTGATTCTCAGCTATGTTTTTATTGTGTGACAATTTTCCCTACATCAGGCATAAAATTTAAATAGAACCAGGAAAAAAGAGTTGCAGGATTCGAATCCGCAGACCTTTTGTATCTTACCAGCAAAATCAACCACCACGCTATGCACAGATTGATATGTAGTACAAGATCTCGCTGCTCTATATACACAAAACGTAAAAATAACAATATATTTCAAACGAAATACAAATAATTCGATCACCCTCGAAATGGTCGATATTTCGCAAAAAAACAGAAATTTCATCGAAATTCAAAACAATTTGGGCGCGTCCGCCGCGTCAGACCCGGCTCATGCTGGCCCACCCGACCCAACATATATTCCTCCCAATCCACTCCTCGAACCAAACTACACCATGACACTTTATTTTCTACTGACGTGTGTTAGCAGTCACTTTCGCGGACCAATAGTTTGTTGGAAAAACTCCTAAGTGACAGTTGGTTGGAAAATACTTTGCACACTAATGGTCGGTCAGGAAAGATCGTAACCCCATCTAGCGTTCAGTCGGCAAATAATGTTGACCAACAACACGTGGTAAATGGGCATGTACACGCGGTGGAAAAGTTTAAGCGCACACGGACAAAAACATTTAGAGCAGCCCAGCTCGCATTTTTTTTTTGTCTCAAAACCTAACGCTGCAAAGGCCACACTGCGCCTCACTCAATTCCCTTTCTCCCTCGTCTCGATCCACGTCTCTTCCATAGTGATGGTCTAATTTCTAAGCAGTGTATATCACATCTTTTTCAAAACCTTTCAAATTTTCACTATGGCATCTAGTCATCCTAGAATGACAACATGCCAAGTTTCACGCTTTTGGAGTTCATTTCCATTTTTATGAATTAAAAAACTAATAAACTCCATGTTGAGACCGAATCATGGAAAAATCATGTATGGAATTTCTTTCCTTTTCTTGTATATGGCCTAAACATTCAATCAAATAAAACAAATATCATTTTTTAACCCAATTTCGCTACACATATGAACCTGCGGTTCAAATTTTAATTACATTCACTAAATGCCTATAAATGCACTTCATGGCTTAAATATAGCAAACTGACCCTGAAAGATGCCAAATTTTTACATGGATGATGTAATGATGTATCTTGAGTGTAGAAAACAATTCAAGGCCAACAGATAAAGCAGCGGTCCAATCTCCTTTAAACCTCACCCGTTCCCTCTCAAAATCATGTTTCTTCCTCGAAGATGGTCTAATTTCTAAGGAGTGTTCATCATTCTCAAACATTACTATGGCATGTTGTCATCATATAATGACAACATGCCCAGTTTCATGATTTTCAACCATCACTTACATTTTCTAAAAATTAAAAGCAAATAAGCTCCACGTTCTCAGTCAGAGTCTTGGCACTTGCATATATGGAATTCCTTTATTTGTCTTTTATAAGGCTTAAACATAGACTCAATAACGCAAATCCAATTTTCAACCCAATTTTGTAAACTTTCTCATGCAGTTGCAATTCAGATTTTATTATATTCAATAGAACCTAGAAATACGCGTAATGGCTTAAATATGGAAAACAGACCACAAAGATAACAAATTTTTACATGGATTATGTAATGGTGTATATTGAGTATATAAAACAAATCTAGGCCAATGAATGAATCAACAGCAGCACCGCCTTCAAACATCACTTGTTCCATCTCAAAACCACGTTTCTTCCTTGGAGATTGTCCGGTTTCTAAGTAGTGAATATCACAAACATTTCAGAACCTTCTCAAAATTTTGCCACGTTCTATAGTTATCATGTCATGACAACATGCCATGTTTCATGATTTTTGGACTTTGTTTGCATTTTTTGGAATTTAAAAACCAATAAAATTCATTTTTAGCGTCGAGTTTCATACCCTCATGTATGTAACTCCTTTCCTTTTCTTGTATAAGGCCTAAACATAGACTCAGTAACATACCTATAATATTTAAAACCCAATTTTGTTAAATTTTCATGCACTTGTAGTTCAAAATTTTGTTATATTCACTAGATTCCTAGATTGCACTTATGAGCCTAAATAAAGCAAACGGACCTGAAAGATGCCAATTTTTACATGGATCATGTAATGGTGTATCTTGAGTTTTAGGAAAATTTCAAGGCATGTTCCCTCTCGAAACCACGTTATACTAGTTGAGATACATGATTAGAATAAACAAAATTGTAAGCATGCAGAACTCTCAACAATCACCGGATGAGGAAGTTGCCTACTCCTTATAGTTGAGCCTTAAAACATTATAAACACACAATTTTTTCCATGGCAACACACGGACATTCAACTAGTATAACGAATGGCACAAGTGAGCTCGCATGGACATTATTCTTGGAGGGGTGCCTTATTCCTAGTTACCATATTAGTATCTAGAATTCAGTTTAGTCATTATACAGACACACCAACAATGGAAATTTACATGTGTGACCGAACCACAGCAAACACATTGCCTTATGCAGAACACAACAGGACACATTCATATTTGAATATGCGTGAGGATAATAATATAACCCATCAAAGACACACTGAAATCCAAGATGTGGATTTTTCTGTTCCATAGGAATCATTGGAAATCAAGGTACTCTTGTTTCAATTATCTTCAGGAGAAGTGCAGCCGCTATGCTGCTCCAATGCAGAGTTTAGCCTTTCTATGATCTCCTCTGAGGGTGAAGCCTTCATCCACCTGAATAAAAAAACAGGCTATTATATAGTTAGTATGTTCTCCTAGTTCTACAGAAATAATGTTGATTTCAACACTGACATTATGTTAATTATAGGTATTTCAGTTATGCTAAATCAAAGTGAGATTTTGGTATATCTTGTAAGTTGAGGCCCTCCTCCAATGTATTCCAATATATCCGTGGTAGGATCAAAGTTTTAAATAGCATGCTATGCCAAATAGAGGCTGAAGCATAGCGCTCTAAATTTGCGATATAGCACCTTAAATGGCAATGAACAACTTATGATGATGCCCCTCCAAAAGGTATAGCGCTGAGATAGCGTGCTATTTAATTATAGATATGGTTGAGGTTCGTGCAGGACTAGGAGGATCGATTTTAGTTTGATCAGAGATAAGCATCACACTGGGCGTGAAGTAACAAGGATATTCACGGAGGATCCATTAGATTCCAGTGTTTAAAAGCCAAAATGCTTTTGTAGCCGAACTCTATAGATCTGAGATTGGAAATGGGCACTTTAACGGAATGTTGAATTTTTCTTTTTGAGGGATAAACAATAGGAAAACTTTGTTTTTGGCAGATTTAATTGAAGGAAATATGCCCTAGAGGCAATAATAAAGTTATTATTTATTTCCTTATATCATGATAAATGTTTATTAATCATGCTAGAATTGTATTAACTGGAAACTTAGTACATGTGTGAATACATAGACAAAACAAAGTGTCCCTAGTATGCCTCTACTAGACTAGCTCATTGATCAAAGATGGTTATGTTTCCTTGCCATAGACATGAGTTGTCATTTGATCAACGGGGTCACATCATTAGGAGAATGATGTGATGGACAAGACCCATCCGTTAGCTTAGCACTATGATCGTTTAGTTTTACTGCTATTGCTTTCTTCATGACTTATACATGTTCCTATGACTATGAGATTATGCAACTCCCGAATACCGAAGGAACACCTTGTGTGCTATCAAACGTCACAACGTAACTGGGTGATTATAAAGATGCTCTACAGGTGTCTCCGTTCGTGGTGTTGGCATAGATCAAGAATAGGATTTGTCACTCTGAGTGTCGGAGAGGTATCTCTGGGCCCTCTCGGTAATGCACATCATAATAAGCCTTGCAAGCAAATGACTAATGAGTTAGTCACGAGATGATGTATTACAGAACGAGTAAAGAGACTTGCCGGTAACGAGATTGAACTAGATATTGAGATACCGACGGTCGAATCTCGGGCAAGTAACATACCGATGACAAAGGGAACAACGTATGCTGTTATGCGGTTTGACCGATAAAGATCTTCGTAGAATATGTAGGAGCCAATATGGGCATCCAGGTTCCGCTATTAGTTATTGACCAGAGAAGTGTCTCGGTCATGTCTACATAGTTCTCGAACCCGTAGGGTCCGCACGCTTAACGTTTCGTTGACGATATAGTATTTAATGAGTTATGTATGTTGGTGACCGAATGTTATTCGGAGTCCCGGATGTGATCACGGACATGACGAGGAACTCCGGAATGGTCCGGAGATAAAGATTGATATATGGGATAATAGTGTTTGACCTCCGGAAGGGTTCCGGAATTCACCGGAAGGGGTTCCGGACCCGAAATGTTTGGGTACGAGAACACTTTAATTGGGCCAAAAGGGAAAGCACACAAGGTTTTTGGAAGGCGCAAAAGGAAGTTTTGCGGAGTCCAGGGGCCAGACGCCAGGGTCCCTGGCGTCTGGGTCCAGACGCTGGGAACCCTGGCGTCTGGCCCTGGAGTTCGAGAAGGACTCTTGCCTTTCGGGTGAAACCGACTTTGTGAAGGCTTTTACTCCAAGTTTCGACCCCAAGGCTCAACATATAAATAGAGGGGTAGGGCTAGCACCCAAGACACATCAAGATACACCAAGCCGTGTGCCGGCAACCCCGACCCTCTAGTTTATCCTCCGTCTAGTTTCTGTAGTGCTTGGCGAAGCCCTGCAGAGATTGTTCTTCATCAACAACCGTCACCACGCCGTCGTGCTGCTCGAACTCATCGACTACTTCGCCCGTCTTGCTGGATCAAGAAGGCGAGGACGTCATCGAGCTGAACGTGTGCTGAACGCGGAGGTGCCGTACGTTCGGTACTAGATCGGGACGGATCGTGAAGGTGCACGACTACATCAACCGCGTTGATAAACGTTTCCGCTTTCGATCTACAAGGGTACGTAGACACACTCTCCCCTCTCGTTGCTATACATCTAGTAGATAGATCTTGCATGATCGTAGGAAATTTTTGAAATACTACGTTCCCCAACAGTGTTATCAGAGCCAGGTCTATGCGTAGATGATATGCACGAGTAGAACACAAGTGAGTTGTGGAGGAGACTAGTCATACTACTTACCAGCATGTCATACTTTGCTTCGGCGGTATTGTGAGATGAAGCGGCCCGGACCGACATTACGCATACGCTTACGCGAGACTGGTTTCACCGTTATGAGCACTCATTGCTTAAAGGTGACTGGCGGGTGTCTGTCTCTCTCACTTTAGCTGAATCAAGTATGCCTACACCCGGTCCTTGTGAAGGTTAAAACAACACATACTTGACGAAACATCGCTGTGGTTTTGTATGCATAGGTAAGAACGGTTCTTGCTAAGCCCGTAGCAGCCACGTAAAACTTGCAACAACAAAGTAGAGGACGTCTAACTTGTTTTTGAAGGGCATGTTGTGATGTGATATGGTCAAGACATGATGAGTTATACGGTTTTGTATGAGATGATCATGTTTTGTAAAGTTATCGGCAACTGGCAGGAGCCATATGGTTGTCGCTTTATTGTATGAAATGCAATCGCCATGTAATTGCTTTACTTTATCACTAAGCGGTAGCGATAGTCGTGGAAGCAATAGTTGGCGAGACGACAACGATGCTACGATGGAGATCAAGGTGTCGCGCCGGTGACGAAGGTGATCATGATGGTGCTTTGGAGATGGAGATCAAAAGCACAAGATGATAATGGCCGGCCATATCATGTCACATATTTTGATTGCATGTGATGTTTATCTTATTATGCTTCTTATTTTGCTTAGTACGACGGTAGCATTATAAGATGATCCCTTACAAAATTTCAAGGTACAAGTGTTCTCCCTGAGTATGCACCGTTGCGAAAGTTCATCGTGCTGAGACACCACGTGATGATCGGGTGTGATAGGCTCTACGCTCACATACAACGGGTGCAAGCCAGTTTTGCACACGCAGAATACTCGGGTTAAACTTGACGAGCCTAGCATATGCAGATATGGCCTCGGAACACTGGAGACCGAAAGGTCGAGCGTGAATCATATAGTAGATATGATCAACATAAGATGTTCACCATTGAAAACTACTCCATCTCACGTGATGATCGGACATGGTTTAGTTTATTTGGATCACGTGATCATTTAGATGACCAGAGGGATGTCTATCTAAGTGGGAGTTCTTATGTAATATGATTAAATTGAACTTTAATTTATCATGAACTTAGTCCTGGTATTATTAGCATATCTATGTTGTAGATCAATAGCTCGTGATGTTGCTCCACGTTTATTTTTTATATGTTCCTAGAGTAAACTAAGTTGAAAGATGTTAGTAGCAATGATGCGGAATTGTTCCGTGATCTAAGGATTATCCTCATTGCTGCACAGAAGAATTATGTCCATGATGCACCGCTAGGTGACAGACCTATTGCAGGAGCAGATACAGATGTTATGAACATTTTGACAAAAGCTCGGCATGATGACTAGTTGATAGTTTAAGTGCACCATGCTTTACGGCTTAAAACCGGGACTTGAAAAACGTTTTGAATGCCACGGAGCATATAAGATGTTCCAAGAGTTGAAATTAGTACTTCATACTCATGCTCGTGTCGATAGGTATAAGATCTCTGACAGTACTTTGCCTACAAGATGGAGGAGAATAGCTCAACCAGTGAGCATGTGCTCAGATTGTCTGGGTACTACAATTACTTGAATCAAGTGGGAGTTATTCTTCCAGATAAGATAGTAATTGACAAAGTTCTCTAGTCACTATCACCAAGTTAGTAGAACTTCGTGATGAACTATAATATGCAAGGGATGATGAAGGTAATTCCCGAGCTCTTCGTGATCCTGAAATCGGCGAAGGTATAAATCAAGAAAGAGCATCAAGTGTTGATGGTTAATAAGACCACTTGTTTAAAGTAAAGGGCAAAGGGATAGAAGGGGAACTTCAAGAAGAATGACAAGCAAGTTGTCACTCCCATGAAGAAACCCAAAGCTAAACTCAAGCCTGAAACTAAGTGCTTCTACTGCAAAGGAAATGGTCACTGGAAGTGGAACTGCCCTAGATACTTGGCGGATAAGAAGGATGGCAAAGTGAACAAAGGTATATTTTGATATACAAATTATTGATGTGTACTTTACTGGTGTTAATAGCAACCCTTGGGTATTTGATACCGGTTCAGTTGCTAAAATTAGTAACTCGAAACGAGAATTGCAGAATGAACAGAGACTAGTTAAAGGTGAAGTGACGATGTGTGTTGGAAGTGGTTCCAAGATTGATATCACTAGTAGATAAAGGGTCATCAGACCCGGTTCGTTTGGGCCTTTAGCCCCGGTTCCTGAACCGGGACAAGAGTGTCGGTACTAATGCTCTGACCCTTTAGTCCCGGTTCAATCCAGAACCGGGGCAGATGGGTGTCCACGTGGCCTGTGCGCCGAGCCCAGGCAGGAGGGGCTTTGGTCCCAGTTGGTGGCACCAACCGGGACCAAAAGGCATCCACGCGTCAGCATTTCTGTGGCTGTGGTTTTTGTTTTTTTTTTGAAAGGGGAGGGGGGGTTGGAGGTTTTGGGGGGGTTAATTTAGGTGTTTCATATTGTGTTAGCTAGCTAATTAATAGAGAGAAGTGTACTCTCTTATGTCCGTGCTTGGTCGACGCTACGTATAGAGAGGACTAGACACGCCTGGACCAATGCCCTGTTTTCTACTAGTGGTACTACACATACGTATAGAGAGGACTAGACACGCTAGCTAGCTAGCTAGCTAGTAAAGCAAATGAAGGAAACAGAAGATCGTATAATCAACATATATATATATATATATATATATATATATATATATATATATATATATATATATATATATGCATACAGAGAGAAGTAATATCGACCACCTCTCCTTCTCCGAGAGATTGGTCGAACAACAAGTTCTCGTATATCTATCCGACACTCCGGGTACATATATACAATAATTATCTCTTACAAATATAATCTCCTATAGGATGGACGCATGGTCCACATAGTATTCTCCGTCTGGCGCGATCACGTGTTCAAGGAAGAATGCCGCCAATTCCTCTTGAATTGCTCGCAGACGATCTGGTGTTAGGAGTTCATCCCGCATCCGAAACATCTAATTTGAAGTAGGGGGTCAATACATGAAATGATGCTATAAAATTGTGAATATTATTAATTGCTTACGCACTTCAAATTGTGCTTCAGAGTAGCCCCGCTCACAGGTCGTGTGGCGGATGGACTCGCAAATGTAGTATCCACAGTAATCATTCCCGGGTTCCTGCCACAACCACTTTACAAGAAATAGAGGTCAATCAAACTGATAAGCAAGAATGCCAAATGGTATTGATGAAACTAGCGCTTGAATCAAGATATAGGAGATGCGCGCGCGGAACATGCTACTATATAGTACTTACTTTCAGGTATCTAAATTCTAGCTTCTTCGGCAGTCCCGGAGCTTTTTTGGTGAATTTTCTCCAAACCCTGCCAGACAAAGAAAACAATTAATTGATATCAGAAATGAAGTTGCTGATATGCATGGTGGATAATATTGATCGATTTAACTTACCTGTCGAGCATTTGAGTCATGTCCACATACTCCTCGGGATCTTTACGTTTAGAGTCCAAGACAGTTACTACTCCCTTCTCAAGCTTAATCTCTAAGAGAATATAGTGGAAGCTGCGCACGCATGCATGAACTCATCAATTACATTACTATAACCTTGACTGATATATAAGGGAAACCAAATATGCACAAGACAGTAACACTCACTTGAAGTTGTAAGGAAAGAGTACTATATCTTTGTTTTCATTTACCACCAACGATCGTAGCAAGTTGGTCTCGGTATCTAAGGGACGCAATTTAACCTCGGTTGCATCTATGAGGTATGTGTTAATGAACCCAATATCACTTACTTGTCTTTTCTTCAATTCGACGATCTCCAATCTGCATAATATAGTGAGGATAATTATAAATACATGCAATGAAGATCAGCTATATGGAGAGACTTAATGACAGAAGTAGTACTACTTACAGACAGTAGCAGGTGACCGTTGTTTTATCGAGGGCCAATTGATTGAAAAACTGATAGAACTCCTCAAATGGAACAGGCAACAGTTCAATTCCAACGAGGTCATGCTCCGGTTTAACTCTCAAATACAAGCTATCCCTCCCCCCAGACTCTCTGCAGATTTTCAAGTACCAATCATGCAATCTTCGCATATTCGTTGATAGAGATCTTTCATTTTTGACGAGAGGCTTTTTGTACGCGTATCTTTCTATCTGCACGTCCAAGAAATCATATTGTACATCGTCGGACACGTAATCTCCAAGATTGGTATAACCGGGCACCATCCTCGGATCATTAGCGACCATGTCGCTAGACACCTTGAGCGGGGGGCACGATTGGTCCGCTTGTTCGCCGAGCTGGGCAATTTGTTTCCCAGCTCGTCCTTCTGCTAACCTTTGATCACCTTTCATACTTCCCGACCGCTTCGCTGCTTGAAATGACTTTTGAATCATGCGGTCATAGTTGTCCTTCGGCTTACTTTTCGCTGGTTGCTTCAGGGCAGCAAGAGTGCGCTTTGCTTTCACCGCATCTATCTTCTCCTCCGGAGGTGGATGTCTCTGTGCTTTCAACCCTTCAAGCCAGTCCTTCACTTCGCCTTGAGCTATCTTCGTGTTTTCCTCGTCGGACCTCTCATATGGTAACTTCTCTAGAGGCGTGAGAGAAGGACCGAATCTGCATCGCCTCCCGCCTCTGGCTGTACTGCTAGACGTCGCCAGACCAGACGAAGCGGCTGTCTTTTTTCCTTGCTTATGCGCCGGAGCAGGAGCAGCCGGAGCGGCGGCGGGTCTCTTACACCCTTGCTGACTAGGCGGAGAAGGAGGAGCAGGCTGCCTGCTCGGGCGCGCCGGCGGCGAAGGAGGCGGAGTGCCGCCACGCGCCGGCGGCGAAGGAGGCGGAGTGCCGCCACGCGCCGGCGGCGAAGGAGGCGGAGTGCCGCCACGCGCCGGAGAAGGAGCCGGAGTGCCCTGATCGTCACTCACCGGAGGAGGAGGCGGTGGAGGAGGCGGTGGAGGAGGCGGAGTGCCCTGACTCGCCGGAGGAGGAGGAGGAGGAGGCGGAGGCGTCCAGTTGAGTATGTTGATGAGGTCCTTCCGCCATAGGCATGGAGTCTTCAGTGAAGAACCCAGCCGAGTCTCCCCTTCACCGGTAGGGTGGTCAAGCTGGAGCTCCTCAAATCCCTCCGTAATTTCATCGACCATCACCCTAGCATATCCTTCTGGAATCGGCCGGCAGTGAAAAGTGTCGCCGGGTCCAGTAGGATAAACAGAGCCAGCAGCTGCCTTGACCTTCAGATTCATCCACTGCGCCATAAGGTGGCAATTTTGTGCCTCCGTGATAGCATCCACGGGATACCTGGCAGTAGCCGTCAAGACAGCCTCCGGCTGAAGCAGCTCGGTGGAAGCCACGCTGCTTCTCCGCTAAGATGGCGGGGTAGCTTCGGGGGAAGCTTCGGCAATTCTTTTGTCCCGATTTGCTTCCCGTTCCTCTATCGCTTGTATTCTGGCCCGCAGCGCCTGCAGTTCGGTCTGCTCCATTTTCTTCCTCCTCTCGTGGCTTTTGTAGCCGCTTGCGTCCGGAAACCCAGCACGCCACGGAAGGGAGCCTGGCGTGCCTCGTGTCCGTCTAGGGTGCTCAGGATTCCCGAGGGCCATTGTCAGCTCGTCGTTCTCTCTGTCGGGGAAGAACGTCCCTTCATGCGCTGCTTTGATATACTGCCGCATCTTCCTGAGTGGTGTTTCCAATTGCTTGTCCGTCCAAATGCACCTCCCTGATACAGGGTCCAAGGTTCCGCCAGCCCCGAAGAACCAAGTCCGGCAACGGTCTGGCCATTGCATTGTCTCTGGTTCGATCCCTTTCTCAAGCAGATCATTCTCAGCCTTGGCCCACTTAGGCCGGGCTCTGAGGTAGCCACCTGACCCCGTGTGATGGTGATGCTTCTTCTTCGCAGCATTTATCCGGTTTGTCTCCGACATCTTCTGACTCTTTTCCGATGTCTTATAGGCCACAAATGCGGGCCAGTCATCTTTGATCTTCTCATATATGCCCACGAATTCTGGAGTCTTTTTATCTTTGACAAACGTATTCAGTTTTTTCTTCCATGCCCTGAATTGGTCTGCCATCTTCGAAAGAGCAGCAGACTTGATTAAGTCCTCTTTAACTGGCTTCGCCGGATCATCCTCTGCCGGTAGGATGAAATTTGACTTCAGCTCGGTCCAAAGATCTTCTTTCTGCATATCAGTGACATAAGACACCTGAGCGTCATTTGCAGCCGGCTTTAACCATTGATGGATGTTGATCGGGATCTTGTCCCTAACTAGAACCCCGCACTGATTAACAAATGTGTTCTTTGTCCGGATGGGGTCAATCGGCTCGCCGGAGCGTGAGATTTCTGAGATCTCAAACTTTTCATCCGGCCTCAACTTTTTCTTCGCGCCTCGTCTCTTTACCGAAGATTTGCTCGATCCGGAGGGCTAGAAAAAGGAACAAAGACGAGAGTTAATGAATGCATCAATTAACTAGTCAGCACAGGCTTAACTAACATATATACCTCCTGGCCGGACTCGGTTCGGTCACCGGAGCCAGCATCACGGTCTCCTTCTTGCACCGGCATTGGGTCACCGGAGCCGTCCTCACGGTCTACTTCTTCCATGTGCATTGGGTCACCGGAGCCATCAATATCATAGCCTAGATCTTCCAGCTGCAGCTCTCTTTCCACCTGCTCATAGGTGTCGTTGAGAAACGACAAGACAACATTTTGTCCATCTGCGATTATGTCCATCAACAACGCTTCTTGTTCTAGGTCTCGGGTGTTGTCGTCCATAGTTTCTACAAATATTTACAACATGCCAATTATTATTCAAACATGACAGATGGATATATTAATGGCAAACGTAGAACTAGCTTCGACCCTCGACCCCTGGACGACCCTCGACTGCTCGGCGATCCACAACCCTAGACCCCCTCATGTCACATTTTGTCTAGTGTCAAAGGATTCAACAAAACCAATACTTCATCATTAGGTGAAAGTAACAGTCGCATGGTGGTACGAAGCTCTCCAAAGTGGTTTTGGAACGGAGTCCCAGAAAGGATAATTCGTAACAAAAGACGGATTATCCTATCAGGAACTTCGTTCCAGAACAACTTTGCATAACTTCGTACAAACATGCCCCGGTTACTTCTGGCAAATGATGAAGTCATGGATTTCTTCAATACTTTGACACTAGCTAGGCAACCTCTCTCGACCCCTCGACCCTCGACTGCTCGGTGATCCACAACCCTAGACCCCCTCATGTCACATTTTGTCTAGTGTCAAAGGATTCAACAAAACCAATACTTCATCATTAGGCGAAAGTAACAGTAGCATGATGGTACGAAGCTCTCCAAAGTGG
>LR738714.1:842005038-842051302 GCA_902687465.1 Secale cereale
GGGGGGGGGGCGCCTGGAGCCCCTGGCCCACCTCCGGATGCCCCCTTTTGCCTATATACTCTCCGTTCTCCGAAAACCCTAAAAAAGAAGACTTTTTACGGAGTTCCGCCGCCGCTCCGAGGCGGAAACCTACAGAGAAGAAAAGGGCATCTCCGACGGGCAGATTCCGCCGGGGAGATCACCTCCCGGAAGGGGAGATCGTCGCCATCGTCATCACCATCGTCACGGGCATCATCGAGATCATCATCAACATCATCCCCAACACCAGCACCATCTCCATCTTCATCCAAATCTCATCTTACAATCGCAACTCGTATTGTAACTCGTACTACCTATCCTCTCTACTCCATCGGTGTTGATTACTACTTTGTGGTGAATGCTATTGAGTTTTGTTGGAGAAATATTATTATGTCCAGATTGTGTATCACATATTTATCCCCACTGATCATGATCTCTTTTATGTCTCGTGAGTAGTTACCTTAGTTCTTGAGGACATGGGGAAAGTCTTGTTGTTAGTAGTCATATGCTGTTGAAGTAATATGTGTTGTTTGATACTTAAGTTGTGTTGTCATTCTACTAGTTGTGTTGTGTGAGTCGAACACCCAACACTTCGCCTTATTAAGGACCTAGGAGAATACATTGTGTATAAAGAATGCTTATGGTGGGTTGCCGGAGTGACAGAAACCTGAACCCCAGTTCACACTCTTTTGCATAAGGGAATAATGGATCCTCGATCGTATTGCTATGGTTAGGCTTTTGCCTTAAATTCTATCTTGTATTTGCGGATGCTTGCAAGGTGTTTAATCATAATAGTGCATTCATCTTAGTCTAGAGAGTGCACTAGCATAGATCCACCCACTCAACACTTATCAACACATAACATAGTATCGATACGGAATATGGTGAAAGCACATGACTACCTCTTCCGTGTGTCCTTAGGAACGCTTTAGTCTTTATAAGTTCAGTTGCTAGGCCTCTCCTTTGCTAAGAAAGGATTGGGCCACTTGTTACTCTCAGTACCTTTTACATTACTTGCTTTTACTTTCCTGTTGCTTATACCGAGAAAACCCCTAAAAGTTATCTTTCAGTGCTTGCAGTAAATTCTTGCTCAGAATCGCTTATCAATACCTTCTGCTCCTCGTTGGGTTCGACACTCTTACTTATCGAAAACGCTGCAATAGATCCCTTACGGTTGTGGGTCATCAAGTACCGTTTTCTGGCGCCGTTGCCGGGGAGCGTAGCGCTATTGGTAAAGTGAAACTGGTAAGAAAGTTTTTATAATTCTGTTTTTATTTTTGCTATTTGCTGCTCGTTGTCCTTATGGACAACCCTATTATTGTATCGTTGCTTGCGGGAAGATGCCCCACACTTGTGGTGGTTGATCCTCCCCCTACTGAAATTGTGCCTTATAAAATACCAGCTGGTATTATCGATTATGTTTTGGCTAATCGTTACGCAGGAGACAGACATCCCGGTGAACACTTGCTATATCTGTCACAACTATGTTCATTATTTAAGCTTGCAGGTGTATCGAGGGAGTTTGTCATGAGGAAATTGTTTGTCGTATCACTTATAGATAAAGCTTCAGATTGGTATGGGCTTCTCGATAACTCACACTTGCTGGACTGGCAGGAGCTTATGTCTCTCTTTTATACTAAGTTTTATCCTCTTCATGAAATTCATCGAGACAGGAATTATATCTATAACTTTAGGTCTCGTGACGGAGAAAGCATTGCTCAAGCTTGGGGGAGATTGAAGTCCCTAATGCTCAAATTCCCTATTCATAAGCTTCCCAAGGAAATTATACTTACAAATTTTTATGCCAGGCTTTCTCGTCAGGATAAGGAGATGCTGGATGCCTCCTCTAGTGGGGTGTTTCAGAAGAAGAGTGTTGAAGAAAGGTGGGATCTCCTTGAAAGAATCCAGAGGAATACCGAAGATTGGGAAATTGATAAAGGTATTGAACCCGCTATAAATTATGAACATGATTATATTGAGAGCTATGTGGAAACTGATTACTTCAATACTTTTTGCTCTAAGATTGGTCTTGATTCCCATCTAGTGATTGATTTGTGTAAGATTTTTGCCTCTCACGTTGATTCTTTTAAAAAGAAGAGAGACCAGCACCATGAACCTTTTAAAGAACCACCTATTGATATTTATGTTGCTGACCCTATTTTGCCTGCAGTTATATATGAAAATCCTCCTTTTCCCACGAGGATAAGGGAGCACTCTCTTGTGACAGGCATAATAAATAAAAGTGAGAGAAGAGTTGATGAGCCTGAGGACCAGATCAGGGTCGATCCTCAAGTTGCATTGATTAAAGACCTTGCTACTAATGATGTTTTGGATTCCAATATAATTTTTTGTGCTGTTTCCACTAACCTTGTCACAACCAAGAATAAAGGCCCAATTTCAGGTACTCCAGTGGTATCTGTTAAAATAGGAGATCACAATTATTATGGGCTATGCGATTTGGGATCGAGTGCAAGTGCTATCCCCTATTCACTTTATGAAGAGATCATCGGTGAGATTTCCCCTTGTGAACTTGAAGAAGTTGATGTTACTATTCATCTTGCAAATAGAACAACTATCTCTCCTATCGGAATTGTGAGGGACGTTGAAGTCCTATGTGGAAAGGTAAAATACCCTACTGACTTTCTAGTACTTGGTTCAGAGAGGGACAATTTTTGTCCAATTATTTTTGGTAGACCTTTTCTTAGAACTTGTGGAGCTATAATAGATTGCAAGAAAGGTAAAGTTTCTGTTGAATTCGATGGTGAGCCATATGAATTTAATTTTTCTAAGTTCTCTAAGCAGCCTCGTGGTACTGATTTACCTAGTGATGATAAAATTATTGAAAGTATTGCCTCTATTGCTATTTCCCCTAATGATCCTTTGCAGCAATACATGGAGGACCACGAGAATGATTTGCATATGCAGGAAAGAAATGAACTAGATAAAATATTCTTGAGGCAGCCTGCTATCCTGAAGCACAACCTTCCGGTTGAACCTTTGGGAATTTTATCAAAACCGAAAGAAGACCCGGTGTTCGATCTTAAACCTCTTCCCGATACGCTCAAATATGCTTATTTAGATGAAAAGAAAGTATATCCCGTTATTATCAATTCTAACCTTTCAGGATATGAACAGGAGCGATTATTGGAAGTACTTCGTAAACACCGAGGCGCAATTGGCTACACCCTTGATGACCTTAAGGGGATTAGTCCATCTATCTGTCAACATACTATCAACCTTGAGCCTGATGCTAAACCAGTTGTAGATCATCAACGACGGTTGAACCCGAAGATGATGGATGTCGTGAGAACTGAGATTCTCAAGCTTCTAGCCGCAGGTATTATCTACCCTATAGCTGATAGTAAGTGGGTAAGTCTGGTACATTGTGTTCCTAAGAAAGGAGGTACAACTGTGGTTCCTAATGATAAAAATGAATTAATACCTCAGAGAATTATTATTGGATATAGAATGTGTATTGATTACAGGAAGTTGAACAAGGCAACCAGGAAGGATCACTATCCGTTGCCGTTCATCGACCAAATGCTTGAAAGGTTATCCAAAAATACCCACTTTTGTTATCTCGATGGTTATTCTGGCTTCTCTCAAATTCATGTTAACACTGTCGATCAAGAGAAGACCACTTTTACTTGTCCCTTTGGTACTTATGCTTACAGGCGTATGCCTTTTAGTTTATGTAATGCCCCTGCTACTTTTCAAAGGTGTATGTCTGCTATCTTTCATGGTTTCTGCAGGGATATTATGGAAGTCTTCATGGACGATTTCTCCGTCTATGGAACTTCTTTTGACCATTGTCTTCACAACCTTAATAAAGTTTTGCAGAGATGCGAGGAGACAAATTTGGTACTCAACTGGGAAAAGTGCCACTTTATGGTTAATGAAGGAATTGTTCTTGGTCACAAGATTTCCGAAAGGGGAATTGAAGTGAACAAGGCTAAGATCGAAGCTATTGAGAGGATGCCCTATCCAAGGGACATCAAAGGTATTCGCAGTTTCCTCGGTCATGCAGGTTTTTATAGAAGATTTATTAAAGACTTTTCTAAAACCTCGAGACCCCTCACTAATCTTCTCCAGAAGGATGTTCCTTTTGTATTTGATGAAAATTGTAAGGAAGCTTTTGAAGTCCTTAAGAAAGCTTTAATAACTGCTCCTATAGTACAACCACCTGACTGGAATTTACCTTTTGAGATTATGTGTGATGCAAGTGATTTTGTTGTTGGAGCTGTTTTAGGACAAAGAGTTGATAAGAAATTGAATGTTATACATTATGCTAGTAAAACCCTTGATAGTGCTCAAAGAAATTATGCTACTACTGAGAAGGAATTCTTAGCTGTAGTTTTTGCTTGTGATAAGTTTAGGCAGTATATTGTTGATTCCAAAGTTATTATTCATACTGATCATGCTGCCATCAAGTATCTTATGACAAAGAAGGATGCCAAGCCAAGGCTTATCAGATGGGTACTCCTTCTTCAAGAATTTGATTTGCAGATTGTTGATAGGAAAGGGGAAGACAATCCGGTGGCGGACAATCTTTCAAGGATGGAAGATATATCGCACGACCCCATCCCAGTTAACGATAGTTTTCCAGACGAGCAACTTGCCGTTGTAAAAGTACAATCTCTTTCCGATCCTTGGTATGCGGATTATGCTAATTTTATTGTTGCAAAGTATTTGCCTCCAGGTCTAACATTTCAGCAAAGGAAGAAGTTCTTTCATGATTTGAGGCACTACTTTTGGGATGACCCACATCTTTTCAAAGAAGGTCCCGACGGGATCGTGAGAAGATGCATTCCGGAACATGAGCAGAAGGACATTCTCAGACGGTGTCATGATAGTCCCTATGGAGGACATCATGCCGGTGAGAGGACTGCACATAAGGTTCTTCAATCAGGTTTTTATTGGCCTACTCTCTTTAAAGATGCTAGAAATTATGTTTTAGCCTGTGATAAATGTCAGAGAGTTGGTAACATTAGTAGAAGGAATGAGATGCCTATGAATTACTCACTAGTGATTGAACCTTTCGATTGTTGGGGTTTTAATTTTATGGGTCCTTTTCCTTCTTCGCACAAGTACACTCACATTTTAGTAGCTGTTGATTATGTGACCAAGTGGGTTGAAGCAATCCCCACTGAAAGTGCTGATCACAAGACATCTTTGAAAATGCTTAAAGATGTAATATTTCCCAGGTTTGGTGTACCAAGGTATCTCATGACTGATGGGGGATCACACTTCACGCACGGAGCTTTTAGAAAAGCTTTGGCCAAATACGATGTTAATCATAGAATTGCTTCACCATATCATCCTCAAACTAGTGGGCAAGTTGAGCTCACCAATAGAGAGATTAAGTTGATCCTGCAGAAAACAGTAAACAGAAATAGGAAGGATTGGTCAAACAAGTTAGGAGATGCTTTGTGGGTATATAGAACTGCTTACAAAAACCCCATGGGCATGTCTCCCTATAATGGTGTATGGCAAGGCTTGCCATTTGCCATTAGAGTTAGAGCACAAAGCTTTCTGGGCTGTTAGAGAGCTTAATGCTGACCCAAAACTAGGTGGTGAGAAGCGTCTCATGAACTTGACTTCTCTAGATGAATGGAGAAGTGAAGCTTACGAGAGCGCTAAAATGTTCAAGGAAAAGGTAAAAAAGTGGCATGAAAGGAAGATTCTGAAACGTGAATTTAATGTTGGCGATAAAGTTTTGTTGTTTAGATCCCGTTTCAGGTTTTCTCCAGGTAAACTACTTTCCAGGTGGGAAGGACCATTTCATATTGAAGAAGTTTATCGGTCTGGTGCAATTAAGATTAACAATTTTGAAGGCACCAAACCTCAAGTTGTGAATGGGCAAAGACTTAAACATTACATAGCAGGAGACCCTGTCAATGTTGATGTGAATATAATATACACAACAACTCACGAAGAACATGTTGCAGCCCTGTTTCAGACGCCAGTAGAAGCAGAATAAAGAAAAGGTATGTAGTACGGTAAGGAAACACCGCAAACCATCATAAAATTTCCGTATTACGAGTTTTTGCAAAATTAGTAAAATTCTGAGCCGAAGTGGAGTCGGAGACGAGCTCCAGGGAGTCCAGGCGCCCCCTGGCGCGCCCCACCTCCTGGCCGCGCCGCCAGGGCGCCTGGACACCCGGGAGTCCGCCTCCGACCCCGCTTTGGTCCGTTACCTTCCTTTATGTGCATAAATTTTTCCTATATATTTGCCCGGATTGTTCCGGCAACGTATCTTGTGATTTCGCGTGTTTTCTCTTCGATCTGTTTCTGCCAGGGAATCTTTCAGCTGAATTTAGGTGCCATGGCTTCTCCAAGTTCCCCCAAGGACAAGTTCGTCGTCAACGTCATCAACCCTTACCTCGCTGAGGTGAAGAAGCACCCTCAGGTTGTTCAGATGAAGGACGGCGTCCTTCATCAAGAAGATCTGAAGGGACCTATCAAGGAGGGGAGCATCCAGGCCAGGCTGGAAGAAGTGGAACAAGAAGTCTTCGAGTACAAGAAGATGATCGAGCGTGGTGTCGAAGCTAACTTTAACATCACCAACGAGCTGAAGAACTACTTCCTGAAGGAGATGAAGGAGATGTGGGAAAGAATCACCGCGTCTGAAGAAAGAATTATAGAGCTCCAAGGGCAAATTAATGATCTACATAACCAGAACTGTGAGTATGAACTAAGGTTTCTGCGCATGGGTTTGGGTGCTGAATGCAGGATTCAGGAGACGAGCTTCTCATATGAGACTGGAGAACCCCTTCCATGGAAGCGTTTCGCCAAGGACTACTTGATTAACGCCAACAAGGATGATGAGTGAAATCTCCTGGGGTAATGGCATTTCCTTGGCTTGTTCCAAGCTTGGGGGAGTGCCCGGTATCTTTATCTTTACCTTTTGTCTTTTAGAGTCAAGTAGAGTCGTATCATGTCTAGGGAGGTTATTATATGAGATAGGTGTGTGCATTGAGGTCTATCACTCCTTCGGTGAAGAATTGTATCCGTGAGTGTGGAGTCGTCCATGATGGAATATTAATGAGAAGTTTATTGGTTCCTTTTGCTGCACTCGGTATTCTCTTCACGCAATCGACCTTATATGATGATTCTTATGGGGAGTATTGACCTTATGTCAGGTATGGCTATGAAACTTTATTTAATCTTGGCAAATATAGCTTTGGTCATAACAACAAGCATGATTTTCTTAAAGTATCAACATAGCCAAAACCTTTATGTTATTATGCTTGAAGTGTTATGCTAACAAGGAAGACAACTTGATGTGTTATGCTTATTCCAATGTTCATGCTTTATATTGCTTTGCATCTTAGTCATCATCAATTGTCTGTTCTCTCAAAACCTTTGCTAGCCTAACTCTGTACTAAGCAGTATTCTGCTTGTGCATCCATACCCTTAAGCCAATACCTTCCATATGAGTCCACCATACCTACCTACTCGTGGTATTCCGCTATCACCTCCTAAAAGTATATAATTTATGTGTTATCCTCAAATGTTCAAAATCTTTTATTTTGTGCCTCTGTTTTAGCTCATGATGAAGTAATAGCTAATTCATAGTCTTTTTGAGTTGGACAAGCTTCACCCCGGGATTGCATGTATAATGTGCAAACCCATAATACGAGAAGGAGCTGGCATAGAGTGCGCCCGGCTTAAAATTAATATAACAAACAAACCCTCCTTCACGCTTTGTTCATGAGAAATCAGAAAACTTTGGCAGTGATAAACAAAGGAGAATAAGAGGATGTTATCGTCCTCGTGCGGGAGCCGTTCCTCGAAACTTGTCCAGCTCAAAAAGCAATTGAGTTATCTATTAGCATTCGTTGACAAATCATGCACCCCTAAAAACTTGTTTTCATTCTGTTTGATTTGAGGATAGCACATGAGTTTTCCCTACTACCCTAGAACAGGGCCTATCTTTTAATTTTAAGTTGAGTCAGTTACTTCTACTTCCTTCTATTTCTCAAAGAGAGCAGACGTTTGATGTTGATAAGGATTCATTCATATAAAGCTGCATTAAGATTTGTCATATCATATCCTTGTTGACATTATCATTCGATAAGTAAGTTGTTTGTCATGCCCAGCTAAGGCAAACATCTTCCTTTGTGTTAACACTTTCACTTCTTGCCTATTAACATGTTATTTTCAAAAAGCTTCAATTGATCTCATCAAATATAAGAGCAAAAGTTAAATCTATTGTTGTTCTTTGACCAAAGGACATGTTTGCCATGATATAATGAGTTTCCTTAGCCCTACTTTCGAATATAAGTGTTATCATTCTTTCATAAGGGCCTTATGAGTTGAAGATTGCTGTTGAGGATATTTGAATTGGTAAAGAAACTATGACGCTTCTTGTCCGTATTCTATTTATCGACACTTCACTCTCTAAACTTGTGGATAGGTTTACCGAGTTCATATTCGCTTGGGGACAAGCGAGGTCTAAGCTTGGGGGTGTTGATACGTCCAAAATGCATCACTATTTTGTATCATAATTCATCCTTATTCATTGATATATTTCACGTTACGGTGATGTTCTTATGTTGTTTTGGTCTATTTTACACAGTTTGCAAACTCTCCGATGCCGGAACAGCAGACGCAGGATTCAGCAGTAAAAAGTGGATGCTGAGTTGCTGAAGAAGAATACCTCCAAATTACCTGAAAATTGATGGGAGATATTTTTCAGATGAATCACGAAGACACGCAAAAGGGGAGCCAGAGGGGGGCCACAGGGTGCCCAGGCGGCCTGGGGGCGCCCCCCCTGGCCGCGCCGGGGGGGCGCCTGGAGCCCCTGGCCCACCTCCGGATGCCCCCTTTTGCCTATATACTCTCCGTTCTCCGAAAACCCTAAAAAAGAAGACTTTTTACGGAGTTCCGCCGCCGCTCCGAGGCGGAAACCTACAGAGAAGAAAAAGGCATCTCCGGCGGGCAGATTCCGCCGGGGAGATCACCTCCCGGAAGAGGAGATCGTCGCCATCGTCATCACCATCGTCACGGGCATCATCGAGAACATCATAAACATCATCCCCAACACCAGCACCATCTCCATCTTCATCCAAATCTCATCTTACAATCGCAACTCGTGTTGTAACTCGTACTACCTATCCTCTCTACTCTATCGGTGTTGATTACTACTTTGTGGTGAATGCTATTGAGTTTTGTTGGAGAAATATTATTATGTCCAGATTGTGTATCACATATTTATCCCCACTGATCATGATCTCTTTTATGTCTCGTGAGTAGTTACCTTAGTTCTTGAGGACATGGGGAATGTCTTGTTGTTAGTAGTCATATGCTGTTGAAGTAATATGTGTTGTTTGATACTTAAGTTGTGTTGTCATTCTACTAGTGGTGTTGTGTGAGTCGAACACCCAACACTTCGCCTTATTAAGGACCTAGGAGAATACATTGTGTATAAAGAATGCTTATGGTGGGTTGCCGGAGTGACAGAAACCTGAACCCCAGTTCGCACGCTTTTGCATAAGGGAATAATGGATCCTCGATCGTATTGCTATGGTTAGGCTTTTGCCTTAAATTCTATCTTGTATTTGCGGATGCTTGCAAGGTGTTTAATCATAAGAGTGCATTCATCTTAGTCTAGAGAGTGCACTAGCATAGATCCACCCACTCAACACTTATCAACACATAACATAGTATCGATACGGAATATGGTGAAAGCACATGACTACCTCTCCCGTGTGTCCTCAGGAACGCTTTAGTCTTTATAAGTTCAGTTGCTAGGCCTCTCCTTTGCTAAGAAAGGATTGGGCCACTTGTTACTCTCAGTACCTTTTACATTACTTGCTTTTACTTTCCTGTTGCTTATACCGAGAAAACCCCTAAAAGTTGTCTTTCAGTGCTTGCAGTAAATTCTTGCTCAGAATCGCTTATCAATACCTTCTGCTCCTCGTTGGGTTCGACACTCTTACTTATCGAAAACGCTGCAATAGATCCCTTACGGTTGTGGGTCATCAATGTACTGTCGGGCAATTCGTTATCCTTCGGAAGCTTCTTCTTCAATATTTTCAGTAGCTTCTCAAATCCTTTGTCAGCCACAGCATTCTCTGCCTTCCACTGCAGCAATTCCAGTACGATACCGAGCTTTGTGTTGCCATCTTCGCAATTGGGGTACAACCCTTTTTTGTGATCCTCTAACATGCGATCGAACTTCAGCTTCTCCTTTTGACTTTCGCATTGTGTCCTTGCATCGACAATGACCCGGCGGAGATCATCATTTGGTTCCTCTTGATCTTCAGCAGCTTCACCCATTGCAGCATCATTGGGCACATCGTCTGGTTCCTCTTGATCTTCACCAGCTCCCCCCATTGCAGCATCACCGTATTCAGCGGGCACATAGTTGTCATCGTACTCTTCTTCTTCGCCGTCTTCCATCATAACCCCTATTTCTCCGTGCCTCGTCCAAACATTATAGTGTGGCATGAAACCCTTGTAAAGCAGGTGGGAGTGAAGGATTTTTCGGTTAGAGTAAGACATCATATTCACACATTTAGTGCATGGACAACACATAAAACCATTCTGCTTGTTTGCCTCAGCCGCATTTAGAAACTCATGCACGCCCTTAATGTACTCGGAGGTGTGTCTGTCACCGTACATCCATTGCCGGTTCATCTGCGTGCATTATATATAATTAAGTGTGTCAAAAACCATTACAGAACATCATAAATAGATAATTAAGTGACCAAATGGATAAAAGTTCATTATCACATTAAAACCAAAGTACATACATATATAGTTCTCATCTAACAACATATAGCTCTCCATACACATCGAAACTATGTAAAACTTTTCAATGCGAAAACAAATGCGATCATAATCGCAACCAAGGTAACAATTGATCCAACGGCATAATGATACCAAGCCTCGGTATGAATGGCATATTTTCTAATCTTTTTAATCTTCAACTGCATTGCATCCATCTTGATCTTGTGATCATCGACGACATCCGCAACATGCAACTCCAATATCATCTTCTCGTCCACAATTGTTTTTTTATTTTTTCCTTCAAGAATTTGTTTTCTTCTTCAACTAAATTTAACCTCTCGACAATAGGGTCCATCTTGATCTTGTGATATCGATGACTTCCGCAACATGCAACTCCAATTCCATCTTCTCCTCCTCCATTTTTTCCAATTTTTTCTTTAAGGAAATGTTTTCCTCTTCAACTAAATTTAACCTCTCCACAAGAGGGTCGGTTGGAATTTCCGGTTCAACTACCTCCTAGACATAATAAAACATCTATGCATGTCAGGTTGGTCGGCATAACTATCGTAAACACTAAAACAAATAGTTATAAATTAAAGATAATATACCACATCCGAATTGTAGACAGGACGAGGGCCCACGTGGGCGGATATCAAAACCATCGCACTATATAATAACAAGCAATAATAAACGTAAGAAAATTAGACAAATATCTATCTAAAGCAATAATAACAAGCAATAATATAAGTAAGAAAAGCATGGACATAACAAGAGGCTCACCACGGTGGTGCCGGTGACGAGATCGGCGGGGGCGATCGACGGCGGCGAAGACGGGGACGGGACGTGACGGACCGCTAAACCTAGACAAATCTCGGAGAAAATAGAGCTTCGAGAGGAGAAAAGCTTAACTAGTGTGGCTCGGGCATTCCACCGAACACGTTGTGTGCATAGGAGGTGAGCTAGAGCACCACTAACCCCTCTCCCCCTCGCCCAGAAAAAAAAACAGAGCAGTGAGCTCTGCTCTTGAGTGAGGGGTTATATATAGGCACCTCATTGGGCCCGGTTGGTGCTACGAACCGGGGCTAAAGGGATGCCTTTGGTCCCGGTTCATATCACCAACCGGGACCAATGGTGGTGGGCCAGGAGCAAGAGCCATTGGTCTCGGTTTGTCGCTCCAACCGGGACCAAAAGGTCCAGACGAACCGGGACCAATGGCCCACGTGGCCCGGCCGGCCCCCTGGGCTCACGAACCGGGTCCAGTGCCCCCATTGGACCCGGTTCTAGATTGAACCGGGGCTAATGGGCTGGACAGGCCTGGACCAATGCCCTGTTTTCTACTAGTGTATGATCATCATCGCACACTCCCTATACTTTCGGGATTAGTGTAAAACCTAAATAAATGTTATTTGGCATTTGTGTTGAGCATGAATATGATTTGATCATATTTGTTGCAATATGGTTATTCATTTAAAATCATAGAATAATTGTTATTCTGTTTACATGAATAAAACCTTCGATGGTCATACACCCAATGAAACTAGTTTGTTGGATCTCGATCGTAGTGATACACATATTCATAATATTGAAGCCAAAAGATGCAAGGTTAATAATGATAGTGCAACTTATTTGTGGCACTGCTGTTTAGGTCATAATGGTGTAAAGCGCATGAAGAAACTCCATAGTGATGGACTTTTGGAATCACTTGATTATGAATCACTTGGTGCTTGCGAACCATGCCTCATGGGCAAGATGACTAAAACTCCATTCTCCGGAAAAATGGAGCAAGCAATTGACTTATTGGAAATCATACATACTGATGTATGCAGACCAATGAGTGTTGAGGCTCGCGGCGGGTATTATTATTTTCTGACCTTCACAGATGATTTGAGCAGATATGGATATATCTACTTGATGAAACACAAATCTGAAACATTTGAAAAGTTCAAAGAAATTTCAGAGTGAAGTAGAGAATCATCGTAACAAGAAAATAAAAGTTTCCATGATCTGATCACGGAGGCGAATATTTGAAGTTACGAGTTTGGCCTTCATTTAAAACAATGTGGAATAGTTTCACAACGCACGCCACCCGGAACACCACAGCGTAATGGTGTGTCCGAACATCGTAATCGTACTTTATTAGATATCGTGCGGTCTATGATGTCTCTTACCGATTTACCACTATCGTTTTGGTTTATGCATCAGACACAGCTGCATTCACGCTAAATAGGGCAACATCTAAATCCGTTGAGACGACGCCTTATGAACTGTGGTTTGGCAAGAAACCAAAGTTGTCGTTTCTTAAAGTTTGGGGCTGCGATGCTTATGTGAAAAAGCTTCAACCTGATAAGCTCGAACCCAAGTCGGAGAAATGTGTCTTCATAGGATACCCAAAGGAGACTGTTGGGTACACCTTCTATCACAGATCCGAAGGCAAGATATTCGCTGCTAAGAATGGATCCTTTCTAGAGAAGGAGTTTCTCTCGAAAGAAGTGAGTGGGAGGCATGTAGAACTTGATGAGGTAATTGTACCTTCTCCCAAATTGGAAGGTATTACATCACAGAAACTAGTTCCAGTGATTCCTACACCAATTAGTGAAGAAGCTAATGATGATGATCATGAAACTTCAGATCAAGTTTCTGCTGAACTTCGTAGATCAACCAGAGTTCGTTCCGCACCAGAGTGGTACGACAACCCGGTTCTGGAAGTCATGTTACTGGACCATGATGAACCTACAAACTATGAGGAAGCGATGATGAGCCCAGATTCCGCAAAATGGCTTGAGGCCATGAAATCTGAGATGGGATCCATGTATGAGAACAAAGTGTGGACTTTGGTTGAGTTGCCCGATGATCGGCAAGCCATCGAAAATAAATGGATCTTCAAGAGAAAGACTGACGCTGACGGTAATGTTACTGTTTACAAAGCTCGACTTGTTGCGAAAGGTATTCGACAAGTTCAAGGAGTTGACTACGATGAGACTTTCTTACCCGTAGCGATGCTTAAGTCTGTCCGAATCATTTTTAGCAATTACCGCATTTTATGAAATCTGGCAAATGGATAACAAAACTGCATTCTTTAATGGATTTATTAAAAAAGAATTGTATATGATACAACCGGAAGGTTTTGTCAATCCTAAAGGTGCTAACAAAATGTGCAAGCTCCAGCGATCCATCTATGGACTGGTGCAAGCATCTTGGAGTTGGAATATACGCTTTGATAAGTTGATCAAAGCATATAGATTTATACAGATTTGCGGTGAAGCCTGTATTTAAAAGAAAGTGAGTGGGAGCACTACAACCTTTCTGATAAGTATATGTGAATGACATATTGTCGATCGGAAATGATGTAGAATTTTTTGGAAAGCATAAAGGAGTGTTTGAAAGGAGTTTTTCAAAGAAAGACCTTGGTGAAGCTGCTTACATATTGGGCATCAAGATCTATAGAGATAGATCAAGACGCTTGATAAGACTTTCGATGAGTACATACCTTGATAAGATTTTGAAGTAGTTCAAAATGGATCAGTCAAAGAAGGAGTTCTTGCCTGAATTGTAAGGTGTGAAGTTGAGTAAGACTCAACGCCTGGCCACGGCAGAAAAATATAGAGAGAATGAAAGTCATTCCCTATGCCTCAGCCATAGGTTCTATAAAGTATGCCTGCTGTGTACCAAACATGTTGTGTACCATGCCATGAGTTTGACAGGGAGGTACAATAGTGATCCAGGAGTAGATCACTGTACAACGGTCAAAATTATCCTTAGTAACTGGATGACTAAGGAAATGTTTCTCGATTATGGAGGTGATAAAGAGTTCGTCGTAAAGGGTTACGCCGATGCAAGCTTTGCACTAAATCCAGATGACTCTAAGTATCAATCTGGATGCGTATTGAAAGTGGGAGCAATTAGCTAGAGTAGCTCCATGCAGAGCATTATAGACATAGAAATTTGTGAAATACATACGTATCTAAATGTGACAGACCCGTTGACTAAACTTCTCTCACAAGCAAAACATGATCACACCTTATTACTCTTGGGTATTAATCACATAGCGATGTGAACTAGATTATTGACTCTAGTAAACCCTTTGGGTGTTAGTCACATGGCGATGTGAACTATGGGTGTTATTCACATAACGATGTGAACTATCAGTATTAAATCACATGGCGATGTGAGCTAGATTATTGACTCTAGTGCAAGTGGGAGACTGAAGGAAATATACCCTAGAGGCAATAATAAAGTTATTATTTATTTCCTTATATCATGATACATGTTTATTATTCATGCTAGAATTGTATTAACTAGAAACTTAGTACATGTGTGAATACATAGACAAAACAAAGTGTCCCTAGTATGCCTCTACTAGACTAGCTCATTGATCAAAGATGGTTATGTTTCCTAGCCATAGACATGAGTTGTCATTTGATCAATGGGGTCACATCATTAGGAGAATGATGTGACGGACAAGACCCATCCGTTAGCTTAGCACTATGATCGTTTAGTTTTACTGCTATTGCTTTCTTCATGACTTATACATGTTCCTATGACTATGAGATTATGCAACTCCCGAATACCGGAGGAACACCTTGTGTGCTATCAAACGTCACAACATAACCGGGTGATTATAAAGATGCTCTACAGGTGTCTCCGAAGGTGTTCGTGGTGTTTGCATAGATCAAGAATAGGATTTGTCATTCTGAGTGTCGGAGAGGTATCTCTGGGCCCTCTCGGTAATGCACATCATAATAAGCCTTGCAAGCAAATGACTAATGAGTTAGTCACGAGATGATGTATTATGGAACGAGTAAAGAGACTTGCCGGTAACGAGATTGAACTAGGTATTGAGATACCGACGGTCGAATCTCGGGCAAGTAACATACCGATGACAAAGGGAACAACGTATGTTGTTATGTGGTTCGACCGATAAAGATCTTCATAGAATATGTAGGAGCCAATATGGGCATCCAGGTTCCGCTATTGGTTATTGACCAGAGAAGTGTCTCGGTCATGTCTACATAGTTCTCGAACCCGTAGGGTCCGCACGCTTAACGTTTCATTGACGATATAGTATTTAATGAGTTATGTATGTTGGTGACCGAATGTTATTCGGAGTCTCGGATGTGATCACGGACATGACGAGGAACTCCGGAATGGTCCGGAGATAAAGATTGATATATGGGATAATAGTGTTTGACCTCCGGAAGGGTTCCGGAATTCACCGGAAGGGGTTCCGGACCCGAAATGTTTGGGTACAAGAACACTTTAATTGGGCCAAAAGGGAAAGCACACAAGGTTTTTGGAAGGCGCAAAAGGAAGTTTTGCGGAGTCCAAGGGCCAGACGCCAGGGTCCCTGGCGTCTGGGTCCAGACGCTGGGAACCCTGGCGTCTGGCCCTGGAGTTCGAGAAGGACTCTTGCCTTTCGGGTGAAACCGACTTTGTGAAGGCTTTTACTCCAAGTTTCGACCCCAAGGCTCAACATATAAATAGAGGGGTAGGGCTAGCACCCAAGACACATCAAGATACACCAAGCTGTGTGCCGGCAACCCTGACCCTCTAGTTTATCCTCTGTCTAGTTTCTGTAGTGCTTGGCGAAGCCCTGCAGAGATTGTTCTTCATCAACAACCGTCACCACGCCGTCGTGCTGCTCGAACTCATCGACTACTTCGCCCGTCTTGCTGGATCAAGAAGGCGAGGACGTCATCGAGCTGAACGTGTGCTGAACGCGGAGGTGTCGTACGTTCGGTACTAGATCGGGACGGATCGTGAAGGTGCACGACTACATCAACCACGTTGATAAACGCTTCCGCTTTCGGTCTACAAGGGTACGTAGACACACTCTCCCCTCTCGTTGCTATATATCTAGTAGATAGATCTTGCATGATCGTAGGAAATTTTTGAAATACTACGTTCCCCAACATTAATTTATCATGTGGCTAATGGTGGTGCTAACTCCTCTGCGCCCCGCTCATCTTCACCAACCATGGGGGGCGGGCGTCAGAAGGTGGGGATGACTTTGGCGAGGAGGGAGGTCTCACCCTGAGGCCTTTCGTCTTATGTGGGTGTGAATCGGCCGATGACTCCCGACGACAGCCTGATTTCGACCCCGAGGGGGTCTCCGGCTCCCGCGCCCGTGGAGGAGGGTGCGGCTTCTCCGGTAGGGCTGATGGTAGGCGGCCATAGTCTAACTTGCTCAGTGGAGTTAGGTCCAATTGGGGTCGGGTAGGAGGCCTTGCCCCGAGTGGGCCTATGCGGGACGAGATCGTCGCCTTCGGAGGGATCCCAGATCCCATGTATAAAGGTCGACGTTTGAGCAGCCGTCTCCAGGATCAACCTGACGTTGATGACCTGCAGCTGGGGCGCTCCATGCGGGCGGCCAAGCTTCATGACATTGAGGTCAGCACAGGTATGACAGTCAATACTTCCTATTCCATTTTGCATTTTTCCGAGGGCGATATTATGAATAATGCAAATCAATTGGATGTTTCTCTAGGTAGTAATGGAATTTTTTTTGCTAAATCTGTTAATGACTTTGATCTTGAGGCGGAGCAAGCTATTGAGATGATTCAAAACTTAGCGGCTGTAAAACCTTTAAATGACTCTGAAATAGATGCTTTGGGTGTTAGAGTTCTTGATAGTCTGTGTGAGGATATTGCGCCCTCTAACACCGAGTCAGAGGAGGACGTGAGTTTTGATTCTCAGAGGGGTTCAACTCACGTCGATCCTGAGGTATGTGAGCTCACTGAGCTCGGTTGTAGGGACCGAGTTGATGAGCAAAACAAGCCTACGCGCAAGTGGAAATGGAAAATTTATCCGGCCTCGACTGTGCGTAGAAGTACTAGGATCCGAACTGCTAAAAAATTCCATGATGAAAATGAAAGAAATCTTTTGGAGTAGCAGAGGTCTGACAAACTTGGCTAAACAAAGGTTTCTGGCGGATGCATCTGTACAACACAAGTTAGATTTCATTGCCCTCTCTGAAACTGGTAGAGACAATTTTACATCTCAGTTTCTTGGCACTTTATCGGGAGGAGTGGATTTTGATTGGCATTACTTACCCCCAAGAGGAAGATCCTCTGGTGGGATTTTACTTGGGGTGAAGTGCAAGTTGGAGGTTCGGAACGTTGTTTTGGGAGATTTTGCGGTTAAGTTTCGAGTCAGATCGAATGTTGATGGTTTCCAATGGGCACTGGTGGCAGTGTATGGAGCCGCGTAGCCTGAGCTAAAACAAGAATTTTTTTTTGGCTGACCTAGTTCGTATTTGCGGCGATGAACGACTCCCAATTCTGGCTGGGGGTGATTTTAACATTATAAGAAAGTAGGACGAAAAGAATAATGATAATTTTGACAGCGGATGGTCGTTTATGTGTAACACAATCATTGTAAGCTTGGATCTTAGGGAGATCGAATTTTCTGGTAGGAAATTCACTTGGGCCAACACATTACCAAATCCAACATATGAGAAGTTGGATCATGTTCTCACCAGTGTAGAATGGGAGCAAAAAATTTCTTTGGTGATGGTCCAAGCGTTGTCGCAAGCGATCTTTGATCATACCACACTGCTTGTTGACTCTGGAGAGGCAACTCATGTGGGAAATAAAAATATCTTCTCTTTTGAATTAGCATGGTTTGAGAGAGAAGGTTTTCTTGGATCTAATAGCACGGGAGTGGGCAAAGGATTCAGGAGGGAGATCGAATGTAGAAAGATGGCAGAATAAGATTAGACACTTAAGATAGTTCCTACGCGGTTGGGCCAAACATTTGAGTGGTGTTCATAAGGTTGAAAAGGAAAGGCTCCTTAACCCTATAAATGCCTTAGAATTAAAAGCCGAGTCCGCCATTTTAGATACCACAGAGCTGGAGACTAAAGTGGAGGTGGAACTGAGACTGAAAGAATTGCTTATAGAGGAAGAAATGAAGTGGGCGCTAAGATCTAACGGGCGAAAAGATGTCCAAGGGGACGATAACACGCAATTCTTTCATATGATTGCGAATGGCAAGCATTGAAAAAAGAAAAAAAAATCGGCTCGAGCAAGATGAGGGGACGATGGGTCAGGAGAACCTAAAATTATACATCACTAATTACTACAAGCAGCTGTTTGGGGCTCCTGACGATAGTTTTGTGTCCTTAGATGAGTCAAGGGTTGAAGATATCCCTCAACTTGCAACGGATGAGAATGACACCTTGACCGCCTTGTTTTCCGAGAAATAAGTGTTTGAGGCGATTTCACATATGAAGAATAATAAAGCTCCTGGGCCGGATGGCTTTCCGACCGAGTTTTATAAAAAATGTTGGCATATTATTAAGGGTGATTTGCTTCCAATGTTCCTTGATTTGTTTTCTGGCCATTTGCAGTTATTTCACTTAAATTTCGAAATGATAACTTTGCTCCCTAAGAAGACAGGGGCGGTACGGATTGAGCAGTTCCGACCGATGTGTCTTCTTAATGTCAGTTTTAAAATCTTCACCAAGGTGGGGACTAACAGGCTGACGCAGATTGCGCAGAGTGTGGTACACCCATCTCAAACGGCCTTCATGCCAGACAGAAACTTCCTTGAAGGGGTTGTGGTCTTACATGAAACGCTCCATGAAATCCACACGAAAAAACTAGATGGCGTGGTTTATAGGGTGGATTTTGAGAAACCATACGATAAGGTTAAGTGGCCTTTTCTTCAGCAGGCCTTGCGGATGAAAGGATTTGATCAGGCCTGGAGAAAGCAGGTAGATTCTTGCACGCAAAAAGGCAGTGTCGGAATCAAAGTGAATGATGACATAGGTCATTATTTCGAGACACACAAGAGTCTAAGGCAGGGAGATCCGATGTCACCTATCTTGTTCAAAGTAGTAGTGGACATGTTGACAATTCTCATAGGAAGAGCTAAAGAAAATGGCCAAGTAGGCGATCTCGTTCCGCATCTAGTGGATGGTGGAGTGTCCATTCTACAGTATGCAAATAATACTATCATTTTCATGGAGCATAATCTGGCAAAAGCAAGAAATATGAAGCCTGTGTTATGCTTATTCGAGCAGTTGTAGGGGTTAAAGATTAACTTCCATAAAAGTGAATTGTTCTGCTTTGGAAGAGCTAAGGATGAACAACAAGCTTAGAAACAGTTGTTTGGATGTGGGTTGGGTTCGTTGCCTTTTACATATTTGGGCATACTGATTCACCATCGCAAGCTCTCTAACAAAGAATGGAAGTGCATTGAAGATCGATTTGAAAAGAAACTAAGTTGTTGGAAGGGCAAACTTATGTCATATGGAGGCCGATTAATTCTCATCAATTCGGTGCTCATGAGTATACCAATGTTTCTCTTGTCCTTTTTCGAGGTACCAGTAGGGGTTCGGAAAAGACTGCACTTCTATCGATCGTGTTTTTTCTGGCAGAGTGATGAGTGAAAACGAAAATACAGACATGTCAAATGGGATATTATTTGTAGGCCAAAACACCAAGGTGGTCTTGGCATTGCAAATTTAGAGGTGAAGAATAGATGCCTTCTCAGCAAGTGGCTGTACAAACTATCTGTAGAGACCGATGCCACATGGGTCCAGATTCTGCGTAATAAGTACCTTCATTCTAAAACCTTATCTGAGGTGATGGTCAGACCAACCGATTCGCCGTTTTGGAAAGGACTGATGAAAGTGAAATCATCCTTCTTCCATAGAACAAAATTTATAGTTGGTAATGGTACTTCCATGAGATTTTGGGAGGATACATGGCTAGGGGAGACGCCTCTAGCTATCCAATATCATTCTCTCTATAATATTGTTCAGCGTAGAGATGCTTACGTTGCAATAGTATTACAGTCCAATCCACTCAATATTCAATTCAAGATGACTTTAGCGGGTAACCATTGGGAAGCTTGGCTCCATCTTGTGCGAAGATTGATGGATGTTCCCCTTTCTCAAAAGCCAGATCAACTGCAATGGAAACTAACCAAGAATGGAGTGTTTTCTGTCAAATCCATGTATTTGGATATTATAAACTCTGACTCTATCCCTCGATCTATGCATATTTAGAAAGTCAAAGTGCCTTTAAAAATTATCGTGTTCATGTGGTTTATCCACAAACAAGTCATTCTCATTAAGGACAATTTAGCAAAAAGTAACTGGACAGGATGTCGAAGATGTAGCTTATATGATCATGATGAATCTATCAAACACCTCTTTCTTGATTGCCCAATGGCCAAAATCTTATGGCGATCTGTTCATATAACCGAAAGCTATTTGAACTAGTGCGTAGATTTTTTGTAAGACTGGTACGTAGAGAAATATAAAAGCGCTTACAATACTATTTTACTGATCTAAACATTTCTATATATTTTTTATAGAGGGAGTATGTAACTCCATGCATTCGGTTTATTCGGTTTACATGAGTCGATTTATATGGTTTTAGAGTTTGTACGATATTAATGCTTTGACAAATAAGGTATGAAATTAAAATATGATTCGAGTTGGGTATATACCAAATTATTTCGGTATGGTTTCGATATATACCATAATAACCAAAGTTGATGCGAATTTGAAAATGACATAATAACAATATTTATAAATTTATGACTCAAAACACATACTATTTTTTACACAAATTATATATAACTATATACATAAGTATATATGCATGCATGGATTCATACCCTGATGGTTATTCATGTGCTTAGCATTTTTTTAAAGAGAAAAATGTACCTGCTTAGTAGGGAATTTGGCTCATGTATAATAAAACGACAACTTGTATGGTTGTTCGCCTCGACAAATATAAACATATTTTCACTTTTTTTTATTCTGTTAACCATTCGGCTTTTTGGTATATTCCATAAAAACCAGAGTTTAATACCGAAACCTGAAACCGTAAAAACAGTAAAACCGATTCAGTTTTTTTGTTTGGTTTTAAAAATGCACAGAGCCACAGAGTGGGGCGCGGATCCTCTGACTTCCCTTCAGCAAGGCCGCCTCTACCTTAGCCGGGAGAGACGTTGGATCAAAAGCTGGCAGTCCAGATCGAGCGAATCACTGTAGCTTGTGCACTGTTCGTACACACTGTAGCGCGTGCACTGTTCATATCACTGTTTCAGTGGTCCTGTCGCGACAGATCTGAGCGG
Organism: Secale cereale; assembly: GCA_902687465.1. Lineage (NCBI taxonomy): Eukaryota > Viridiplantae > Streptophyta > Magnoliopsida > Poales > Poaceae > Secale > Secale cereale. Next base: position 842,026,885 of record LR738714.1, read on the forward strand.
TCCGTTCTCAATCCAACGACTAAAAGTATGGGAAAGGTAGAGGCACTGTTCCTCTCTGCCTTTGCCACAGCAAGGCAGAGAATCCACAGCCCACAGAGTGAGGAGTACGTACGAATAGCATTACTTAGTTTCTTTTCACAGGCGCAGCAAGTGCTCCACCAGATCGTCGACGTACTCGTCCTGCTTGGCTCTGTTCCAGAGAATCGCCTGGAGCTCCCTGGCGTTGCGCGTGAACGCCTTCCCTTCCTCGTCCTCCGCCATCACCCGCCGCACCGTCGTGGCGACGTCCTCCCGGACGAACGAGCCGTCGCCCTCGTCCCTGTGCACCTCCAAGCCCACCCCCCTCGCCGCCATGCCGCGCGCCGTGACGCCCTGGTCGAGGAACAGCGGCAGCATGACGAGCGGGTGGCCGAACAGGAAGCTCTCCATGAGCGAGCTCAGCCCGGCGTGCGTCAGGAACGCGCCCACCGCGCCGTGCGCGAGGATGCGCACCTGCGGCACCCACCCGGCGCGCACCACGCCGCGCCCGGCCACGCCTACGCGCTCCTCGAACCCGTCGGGGAGCAGGGCGGCGCTCGGCCCCCGCAGCGCCCACAGGAACCGTGCGCCCGCGAGCTCTAGCCCCAGCGCCAGTTCGCGGACGTGGTCTCGGGTCAGCTGCGCCTCGCTCCCGAACGCGACGTAGATCACAGACCTCGCCGACTGCTCGTCCAGCCAGCGCATGAGGCTCGCGCTCTCGCTCCCGCTCTCGTCGCCGACATGGTCGGCGAGCGCGGCGTCGTATGGGGCGAGGAGGCCGCAGAGGGCGACGGGCTTGCCGAAGAGGTCGGCCAGGAAGGGGCAGAGCGGGCCGTCGACCTCGCGGCTGCCGCGCAAGATCACGAGCGGGCAGCGCTGCTCCGTCTGCCAGAGCCGGCAGGCGTCGGACGGGCCGGACGCGTTGGCGCGGAACGTCTGGAGCATGTCCTTGGCCTCGTGGAGACGGTGGGCGATGGTGGTCGGGAACGGGATCCACCGCGGCTGCGCCATCAAGTCCTCTGCCGTCGTCCGCGGGTGCGCGTCGTTCGCCGTCTTGGGGCCGATGAAGGCCATGAACGGCGCCGAGCAGATGTGGAAAAAGGCGCACGGGACCTGCACGCACATCATATCACACCCGCTCTTAAAAAGCCAGCATAGAGCACGCACGCCATGACTGCACAACACGGCAGCATGCATGGAAAAGCCATGTCTATACCTTGTGCTGCTCCGCGATGGGCGGGAGCCAGTAGTGTGCGAAGTCGACGAAGATCCAGTCGGGCCTCTTGCCGAATTCCGTCGCACCGTCCGCGCCGGCGCACGCCTCGTCAAGAAAGCCGGCAAAAGGGGCGGCGAGGCCGTCGAATGCCACCTTGAGGAGGTCCACCTTCTCTGGCGGGACGTCGGCCGTCGACTCGGCGCCGTCCGGCAGGCCGTCGACGCTCGGCAGGAGCAAGGGAAGGAGGCGGATGCGGGGGCTGACGGGCCTCAGCCTGGCGAGGTTCCTCGGCGCGGAGACGAAGGTGACGGCGTGCCCGCGCCTGGCGAGCTGCTCGGAGAGCTGGAGGAAGGGGACGAAATGGCCGAACGCTAGCCATGGGAACACCACGACGTGGAGAGGTTGAGGCGCTCCGCCGGTGGCCTCTCTGCTGGCTTCTGCCATGGCGCTGCGCGGGTGAACACATACGTACGCGACCGCGCCACAATTATATTGTGAACTTCAACGAAGCGCTTGTACTTCCTGTCTTTAGTATAAAAAACCATTGTGATGTGTGCTTTAGTTAGAAATACATGTCCTACTCCGAAATTGCGTAGGAGCGTCGCTGACCCGATCATCAAATCGTTTTGGGATCCTCATCCACTGCAATAGCCGTATTGTATTCATGTCTTTATCAGGTACTCTCTCCGTTCAAAAATACTTGTCATTAAAATAGACAAAAAAATGTATCTAGAACTAAAATACATTTAAATACATTCCCCTTTATTTATTTTGATAACACACGGCAAAGTTTTTGTACTCGTACTCGTCAATCCCAGTTAATCCTAACCCTGAACATGTTTGGCGTATCAGGAAAAATGGTGATCCCACTGGATTCACCCACTCCTCTCCCTGACAATGTGGGTCCACCTGTCATATTGATCTCTCTCTTCTTCCCTTGTCATTTCCTCTCTCTCCTCTCCACTCCCGATCCTATTTCGCCATCTCTCTCTATTAGACATGGCCAATGGCGGCGCTGTCAGTTAACAGCTGCTGAATTCAGTCTTTAGTTTCGTCAGACTTAGTTAGTTGTTTTCTCTGTCAGTTTCGACAGAGTGTTATCTTTGTTTCAGTTAGCTAATAAGCTGAGCTGCGACTCGGCCGTAGATTTTTAGGATTCCCCGCGGCCCTGACCCGATCGTGGGATGGCACGAGGTAGACGGTCATGGCCGCATAGCGGGCGACGCGCGGGGAGCGCTGGGATGGCAGTGCTCACGACCCGGGACGTGCCCTTGTTTTGCGTTTTTCAGTTAAGTGTTGTAATCGCTGAATAAGGAATAGAAAGTAGAAAAGCTACAAGTTGAACGCGGCACAAATCTCCTTCGTCTACCTCTCGTGAGCTCGAGCGCTAAGTCTAACAAGTGGCATCAGAGCCGCGTTGCTAGGTTCCTGTGATGGCAGGTGATGGCGGCAAGAACAAGGTGGGAGACGCCGACGACGACGGCAGCAAGGGCTCGCCAAAATCCGCAGCCGGCCATGGGCGCGAGCTGGCGGTGGTGAGGCAGTATGCCCCGGTCGTGTCGGGTCACGCCAATGTGCCGCCATTGACCCGCACCAACTACGCCGAGTGGAGCCTCCTCGTGGAGGTTGGGATGCAGGCGAGAGGCATGTGGCGCGCGATCGAGGGAGCAGAAGACCTCGACGACGAGTATGGGTACCGCAATGACAAGGGCGCGATGGAGTTCATTCTCCGATCGGTGCCACCGGAGATGCTGCCCATGCTGCGCAAGCACAAAACCTCCCAGCACCTGTGGGAGGCGATCCGCGATCTGCGTGCGGGCTCAGCGCGTGTCCGCGATGCGAAAGCCCAGACCCTGCGAGGGGAATTCGATCAGCTGTGCCACAAGCCCGGTGAGTCCATTGACGATCTGGCGATGCGCCTCACAGGTCTGTGTGCGCGCCTTGGGGAACTTGGAGACGCGATCACCGAAAAACGCGTGATCCAGAAGTGGCTGCGGATCGTCCCCAAACGATACTCGCAGCTGGCGGTCTCCATCGACAACTTGGTCGATCTGGAGACAACCTCGATCGAGGAGATCGTCGGTCGTTTCAAGGCGGCCAAAGAGCGGTACGAACTGGACGCCGAAGAAGAGGGCGGCAGCAAGCTCCTGTACACTCTGGATGAGTGGAACACGCGTCTCGGGCGCGGTGATCAAGGCGGGTCCTCCAATGGGGGGGGGGGCAACGGCGGGAAGAAGCAGCGCGGGAAAGGCCACGGCGATCGGGGCAAGAGCATCGCCCGCTCTGGCGGCGGAAAAGCTGGCCCCAAGCGAGCCGGGAACTGCCGCTACTGCGGTATTAGCGGCCACTGGGCTCGCGAGTGCCGTAAGAAGATGAAGCCAGAGGGCGGTGGTGGCGAGGCGCACCTCGCAGAGGCAGAGGACGAAGATCCTGCGCTTCTGATGGTGCAGCTAACACCACTGCCCGACGAGCCCGAACTGGGCGTGCGCGGTGACCAGCTCGTGCATCTCCACGAGGAGGGCGCGGAGGTCAGCCTCGGGGCCGTCGGTGACGCCAAGGAACCGCTCTGGCACTTGGACACCGGTGCATCAAACCACATGACGGGCAACCCCACCGTCTTCTCCGAGTTGGATCGCCATGTCACCGGCACGGTGCGCTTTGGTGACGGGTCGGTGGTCGAGATCGAGGGCCGCGGGACGGTGGTCTTCGTCGCGCACGGAGGGCGTCACCGCGTGCTCTCAAAGGTATATTACATACCACGCCTCCGCACTTCGATTATCTCCGTCGGACAGCTGGACGAGGCGGGTCGCACCGCTCTGGTCCGGAGCGGCATGATGGTGGTGCGCGATCGTCTGGAGAACATCGTCGCCAAGGTGTATAGAACAAGAAACCGCCTCTACACCGTCGAACTGGAGATCACACGGCCGGTGTGCTTGTCGGCCACGGCCGGCGAGGACGTGTGGCGTTGGCACGCACGCTACGACCACCTGAACTTCGACGCACTCCGGAAGCTGGCCCAGGACGGCATGGCGCGCGGCATGCCCCTGGTCGAGCACGCCGATCAGGTGTGCGACAGCTGCCTCATTGGCAAGCAGCGGCGCGCTCCGTTTCCTACGAAGGCAAACTACCGGGCTGGTGATCGCATGGATTTGGTCCACGGTGATCTGTGCGGTCCGATCTCGCCACCAACGCACGGAGGGAAGAGGTACTTTCTACTACTTGTGGATGACAAGTCACGTTATATGTGGATCGTGATCTTGAGCAGAAAGGATGAGGCACCGGCTGCAATCAAGCACTGGCAGGCCGGCGTTGAAGTGGAGACCTCCGTCAAGCTGCAGGCGCTGCAAACTGACAGGGGGGGCGAGTTCACCTCAACTGAGTTCGGGGAGTATTGCGCAGACCGTGGCGTGCGCCGACAGCTCACTGCCCCGTACTCGCCGCAGCAAAACGGCGTCGTAGAACGCCGGAACCAGACCGTTGTCGGGACGGAACGGTGTCTCCTGAAGGCAAAGGGAGTGCCAAACGAGTTCTGGGGAGAGGCGGTGACCACCGCTGTCCACCTGTTGAACTGCGCGCCTACAAAGGCGGTGCGTGGCATGACACCATACGAGGCCTGGCACGGCGACAAGCCGGCGGTGAGCTACCTCCGCACGTTCGGCTGCGTCGCACACGCCAAGGTGACGCGGCCAGGGCTCAATAAGCTGGACGATCGCGGCCTGCGCACTGTCTTCATCGGCTACGAGCACGGACAAACCAAGGGGTGGCGCGTCTACGACCCCATAGGCAAGCGGGTGCACTCACTCGCGACGCCGTCTTCGACGAGTCGGCGTGCTGGGACTGGCAGACGGCGACTCCGGGGGAGGGCACTTTCGTCATCGAGTTCGTGCCCACGGTGGCCTGGGCGCAGCCAGAGCAGACAAGAGCGTCACCTGCGCCCGCGGCTGCTCCGGACACGCCCGTGCGCACCCACACTCCTTCCGGGGGTGCGTCACCTGCGTCCGGGGCGCGTGGAGAAACGCCAGTGCACGCCCACACCCTGGAACTAGATGTGTACAAGGGAAAAGGCGTGGGGGGCGGGTACGTCTCGCCTCCTTCTGGAGCCACGCCGGATGCAGCCCTAGGCACCAGTGAGGCGCCATGTCGCTACCGCACCGTCGACACCGTCATTGAAGAGGCGGAGCCAGTCACTCTAGAGCCGGCAGAACTGCTCCTTGTGGCCGAAGAAGAGCCAAACACTTTCGAGGAAGCGGAGCCGCTCGCGGCCTGGCGGGCAGCCATGCTGGACGAACTCCAGTCCATCGATGAGAACAAGACCTGGACGCTCCCCACCGGCAAGCAGGCCATCGGGCTCAAATGGGTTTTCAAGCTGAAGAAGAACTCCGCCGGCGAGGTCGTCAAGCACAAGGCGAGGCTCGTCGCGAAGGGATACGTGCAGCGACTGGGCGTGGACTACGATGAGGTCTTCGCTCCGGTGGCGCGGCTCGAGTCATTGCGTCTGCTGCTGGCGATCACTGCTCAAACTGGCTGGGAGGTGCATCATCTGGACGTCAAGTCTGCCTTCCTCAATGGAGAGTTGCAAGAAGAGGTGTATGTCGTGCAATGAAAGGATCGATATGGTTGACTAGAGGGGGGGGGTGAATAGGCAACTAACAATTTTTAGCTTTTCTTAACCAATTAAAATTAGGCGACAAAATAAGTTGTCTAGATAAACTACTATGAAGACAACTAATGTAAATAAGCACAACAACTACACAAGCATGCTATAGGAATTAAACAAGTAAAGCATGCAAGAGTAAAGGTAAGAAATAACCACAAGTAGAACCGAAGGAGACGAGGATGTGTTTCCGAAGTTCCTTCCCTTTGAGGGGAAGTACGTCTCCGTTGGAGCGGTGTGGAGGCACAATGCTCCCCAAGAAGCCACTAGGGCCACCGTATTCTCCTCACGCCCTCACACGATGCAAGGTGCCGTGATTCCACTAGTGGTGCCCTTGAAGGCGGCAACCGAACCTTTACAAACAAGGTTGGGGCAATCTCCACAACTTGGAGGCTCCCAACAAACCACGAAGCTTCACCACAATGGAATATGGCTTCGAGGTGACCTCAACCGTCTAGGGTGCTCAAACACCCAAGAGTAACAAGATCCGCAAGGGATTAGTGGGGAGAATCAAATATCTCTTGGTGGAAGTGTAGATCGATGCCCCCTCAAGCAATCCCGAGCAAATCAACAAGTTTGATTGGCTAAGGAAAGAGATCGGGCGGAAATGGAGCTTTTGGAGCAACAATGGAGTAGTGGGGGAAGAGGTAAGTCTTCTTGGAGAAGAAGACCCCCTATATATAGTGGGGGGGCAAATCCAACCGTTATTTGAGGTTTCAGCCCGCAGAGAGCGGTAGTACCGCAACTCATGCGCGGTACTACCGCTGGCTGAGCGGTACTACCGCTTGGGAAGCGGTACTACCGCAAAAGCAAAAGTTCGAGACCTGATACAACCACGGATGAAATAAATTACATCCGTGGCTACATCCGCAGGGGAAAACGGAAGTAGCAAAACGCGACACGGTACTACCGCTTAAGCTAAGCGGTACTACCGCGTGGTATGCGGAAGTAAAAAATTACTTCCGCATCCACTTCTTATACTTAGACTCAGCGCCTGGGCCGGATACACGGTACTACCGCATGGGGACGCGGTACTACCGCGGGAGCGGTACTACCGTGTCGGCAAGCGGTACTACCGTGTACCTGTGCGATACTACCACTTGGCAGAGCGGTACTACCGCATGCTTGGCAGATGATCAGTACAGAAGCCACAGAATTGCCTCAACGAAAGAAAACCGGTTGGACCTCCAGAGAAGCAAGGAAAGGAAGTGTGGGAGAAATATGTGTACGTGTTGATTCTACCCAAACCTTTCCGACGCGGACCCCCTCTTAATAGTACGGCTTTCCTATTACTCAATGCCACCTACAGGGAGCAAAAAGAAAACACCGTCCTTCATAGAATCCGAGGGGCAAGCAATCGTCTTGTGCCATAAGGGAGATATACCTGTATGAGCTTACAGCACACGATCAGTCCGCAAGAGTATTGTCATCAATCACCAAAACTATTAGGGAGAAATATGCCCTTACAATCTCCCCCTTTTTGGTGTATTGATGACAACACGAGATTTGCACAGAGAAGAAATAATAGAGTAAGCAATATAAGCCCTAGAGTATAGGTGAGCTCCCCCTGTATGTGTGCCTTCATATGATTGTGCTTTGGACTGCACTGCACACATACTAGGTATAGCGCTCCCCTATAATCTACACACGCGATACTCTATATAACATTTGACTGCATAGGATAAACATAAGGACATGATAATAAGTTTAACGATACGGGGGCATATGTCTTACACCATATGATTGTCTCACACAAACACGCACAATAAAACCAAGTTCAACGAAAAGAACACACACACAAGACGGCAAATGCAAATCACTCTCCCCCTTTGTCATCGAGACACCACAAAGGGAAAGAGAGGAAACGAAGATGGGTGGCAGCCCGGGAGAAGCTCAGTCGTCATACTCGTCATCAAATCCCTGCTGCTGCTCCTCCTGATAGTCCTCATCAGATCCCTGCTGCTCTGGCTGATACTCGTCATCAGAATCTGTCCACTGGTATCCCTGGCGAGCCATCCAGGTAGCATCTGGAGTGATGATATCCTCCGATCCATTTGAAACCTCTTCACCATACAAGGACAGAATCTTCTTGTCCCGCTGACGCGTCTTCTTGTCAGTCACATGGGCACGGTATTGCCCCTGAGCCTGCATGCAGAAGAGAGCCTTCATCTTCTGCTGGAGCTTCTTAGCCCACGACGGCTTCTCCACGGTAGAGGAAGAAGAGGGGGCAAATCTGCCTGAGCGGACATTGGCAGGCTCCTCCATAGGCTCATCCTCAGTGCCCATCTGGGCAGCAGCAGCCTGAGCACGAGTAGTGGTGTTGGCCCAACGAGTCTTGACGCGAAGCTTGACAGGATCATGGCGGTAGCAGTCGGCCTCCAACTCCTCCTCTGGATACAATTTCGCCCAAGTCTTGGAGATGAGCAGATATAAGAAAGGACCATAGATAGGTACCTTGCGAGTGTAGATAGCAAACCGGAGCTCATTCCACATGATGTGGGAAATGTCAAGTGGAACAGCCTGAGCGGAGCGAGCCTCTTGACACATCAGAAGCATATCCACCAGATAGGCATGAACCTTGTCCTTGTCGCCAACACGAGGGAACATCGTGTTGCGAAAAATCCGATACATAATGTCCAGGAAGGGATTCAGCACGTAAGTTGTTTTGCCACTAGCAAGGGTCTTTGCCTCATAGAATGGAAGCAGTTTGTCCTTGTTAGCTGCTTCAGGATTGGCGTGAGGCCGAAAACCAATAGGGTTATGGAGACCCTCATCGAGAAGCTGAAGAAGATCCATGAACTCCTTCCAAGTGGCGGTCATCTTGTGACCATGAGTCATCCAAGTCATGGGACGATCTTCCTTGGCCTGAAAGTTGACAGAGGCATAGAACTGCGCAATGAGCTCAGGATCAAAATCGTTCTGGAAAGTCATGATATGTTCCAGACCCAGCTGCTCGATCAAGTCAAGGGCTTCTGCAAAATATGCCCTGTTCTGATCCTTCCTCATGTGCTCCACATCGATCCAGTGAGCATCCACATACAGATTGGCCTTGGTCTTGAGCACCTCATGATAGATGTGATACTGTTGCTTGGTCCAGAAGACATCATCACCAGGAAAGTGCTCACGAGGTTCCCCATATGGGTTGATCTTCCGTCTAGCCATGAACTCACCAGCAGGCATTTCCTCCATAGACATGGATGATTCCTTGCGCTTGTTGGCTGAGGTCTTGTACCGACGCTGGGGATTGGGGTTTGAGCCCTCTGGCACATCGCTCGGGGTACGCATGCGCTTGGAACCGGTGTCACGAACTGGGTTGGTACGACGACCCGCAAAGCCTGAGCCACCACCTAAAAACACAAACACAAGACCACAGCAAAACAAACGCAAGAAGAATCAATGCCAAAGCCTCGAAAGACACAAGAAACCAAGGGAAATAGAAAAGAGAACATGCCACGAAGCTAGTGTGAGCCAAGCGGTAGTACTGCTGACCCTTGCGGAAGTAAAAAATTAGTACCGTAGGGTAAGCGGTAGTACCGCATGTCACATGCGGTAGTACCGCATACCTTACGGTAGTAAAAAATTACTTCCGCGAGAAGGGGCGGAACTAAAATATTAGTACTGCATGCGGAGCGGTAGTACCGCATAGGGACGCGGTAGTACCGCTCGGCAAGCAGTACTAAAATTTTACTTCCGCCCGAGGGGGCGGAACTAAAATATTAGTGCTGCATGCGGAGCGGTAGTACCGCATAGGGACGCGGTAGTACCGCTCGGCAAGCAGTACTAAAATTTTACTTCCGCCCGAGGGGGCGGAACTAAAATATTAGTGCTGCATGCGGAGCGGTAGTACCGCATCGGGACGCGGTAGTACCGCTCGGCAAGCAGTACTAAAATTTTACTTCCGCCCGAGGGGGCGGAACTAAAATATTAGTACTGCATGCGGAGCGGTAGTACCGCATCGGAACGCGGTAGTACCGTTCGGCAAGCAGTACTAAAATTTTACTTCCGCTCGAGCGGTAGTACCGCTGGGGACAGCGGTAGTACCGCTCAGGTCAGATCGGATCTGGATTACACCGTGCGGTAGTACCGCGGTTCTCCAGCGGTAGTACCGCACGGAACAGATCTGAGAAGGAAAAGAACTAGAAACTACCAACAAGATCTTCACACGGTACTACGGCTGATCAGTAACTTCGTAGCAACAACTCTAAGCATATTTCCGGATCACAAACACTCTCCCACAACCTAAGCATCCATGTATAAGATCACGGAGAACACAAGAAAGCACTAAGCATCTCCCCTAACCCTAAAAACTTAGGCAAGGCAAAAAGAAGAAGGGAAAAGGGGAAAAACCTGCATCCATGGCAAGAGGACGTGGTGGGGAACGATCCCACCGGTCGGAAAGTGAAACGAGTGGCCGAGGGAGGAGATCCGGCGAGGTCCTCCGGCGGCGTTCTTGAGAGAGAGAGAGACAGGGACGACGTGGGGGTTAGGAGTGAATGGGTATGGGGGAGATGGAACTCCCCCTGCCTGCTTATAACCCCCACGCGTTCTGATAAGTGCGGTAGTACCGCGGTCATCGCGGTAGTACCGCTTGCGCGGTAGTACCGCTCGCCAAGCGGTAGTACCGCTCTACCAGCGGCAGTAAAAAATTACTGCCGTGCCGGCCGAGCGGTAGTACCGTAACCCCATCTGCGGTAGTACCGTAAACTAGCACGGTAGTACCGCTCCTCCAAGAACTTGCACGTTTGAGAAGAGGCTTTAAGCAAAAGAAGAGAGAAAAACAAATGCACACACAAGCAAAGTGAACAACACAACTCCTCAGAGGAGGGCGGTGGCCGAGGCCACCTATGTTTGAGTTTATAGATATGGCACCGCGAAGAATTATCCTTGGGCCCATGATCAAAACTCGACTTGAAGCATTTAAACCAACTATGTATGGCAAATGATAAAGACTTGGTCAGTTTATGCATAATGGGGGGAGGAACAGTTCATTGAGAGAACAATACTCCCCCTATGTCCATGCCTACATCTAGACAAGATAGCTATATTGAGTGTGAGGGGTGTGTGTGCACAGACTCAAACCACATTGCTCAAATCGATGATATTTAGCTCATGCCTTAACTCGCGAAATCTAGCTTCATCCAATGGCTTCGTGAAGATATCTGCAAGGTTATCATGAGTGTTGACGTAGTGAAGCTCGATCTCTCCTTGCCTTATGTGATCCCGGATGAAGTGATACCGAATCTCAATATGCTTCGTCTTGAAGTGAAGCACCGGGTTGAGAGAAATCTTGATGGCACTCTCATTGTCACACCAAAGAGGCACTTTGTCACAAGTGACACCGTAATCCTTCAAAGTTTGCCTCATCCATAAGAGTTGAGCACAGCAACTGCCAGCGGCCACATATTCTGCTTCAGTGGACGAGAGAGATACACAACTTTGCTTTTTGGAAGACCAACTAACAAGAGAGCAACCAAGAAATTGGCACCCTCCCGAGGTGGACTTCCTATCCACTTTGTCTCCCGCCTAGTCAGAATCAGAGAAACCAACAAGGTTGAAATTCGCTCCTCTTGGGTACCATAAGCCAAAGTTTGGGGTATGAGCCAAATATCCAAAGATTCGCTTGACAGCCACAAAGTGACTTTCCTTAGGTGAGGCTTGAAACCGTGCACAAATTCCCACACTCAACATAATATCCGGTCTAGATGCACAAAGGTAAAGCAAGGATCCGATCATAGAGCGATATACCTTTTGATCCACCGCTTTACCATTGGGATCAATGTCAAGTTGGCATTTGGTTGGCATCGGAGTAGTAGCCGGCTTGACATCACTAAGGTTGAACCTCTTGAGCATGTCTTGAGTATACTTGGATTGTTTGATGAAGATGCCTTCTCTTCGTTGTTTGATCTCAAATCCAAGGAAGTACTTCAACTCTCCCATCATGGACATCTCAAAGTGTGTGGTCATGAGTGCGGCGAACTCATCATTGAAAGCTTTGTTAGGAGAACCAAAGATAATATCATCAACATATAGTTGGCATACAAACAACTTCCCTTTGACCTTCTTAGTAAAAAGAGTGGGGTCGATTTTCCCAATTTCAAACCCACGATCTTGTAACAACTCGGTAAGGTGCTCATACCACGCTCGTGGGGCTTGTTTAAGGCCATAGAGTGCCTTATCAAGTTGATACACATGATTGGGGAACTTAGGATCCTCGAACCCCGGGGGTTGTTTAACATATACCAACTCGTTAATGGGACCATTAAGAAATGCACTTTTCACATCCATTTGTTGCAATTTAAAGTTATGATGGGAAGCATAGGCAAGCAACAAACGAATAGATTCAAGACGAGCAACAGGGGCAAAGGTTTCACCGTAGTCGATACCCTCGACTTGGGAGTAGCCTTGAGCCACCAGACGTGCCTTGTTGCGGATGACAATGCCATGGGCATCTTGCTTGTTCTTAAAGATCCATTTGGTTCCAATGACATTATGGTTCTCCTTTGGTCTTGGCACCAGACGCCACACTTTGTTGCGCTCGAAGTTATTGAGTTCTTCATGCATGGCATTGAGCCAGTCGGGGTCTTCGAGCGCCTCATAAACCTTCTTAGGTTCAACAAAGGAGACAAAAGCTTGATGAGCACAATAGTTTGCTAATTGTGTACGAGTGCTTACCCCCCTTTTGATGCTTCCTAAAATGTTCTCGATGTGATGCTCGTTGGAAGCAAGCCTGGAGGCAACTTTTGCAGCACGACGCTCTAATTGCTCTTCAAGTGATAACTGAGGAGCATTGAGTTGATCATCTTGAGCGTCATCATGAGCAAGATCTTGATCTTGAGCTTCCTCTTGACCTTGATCTTGCCCGGGGGACTGAACTTGGCCTTGTGCATCAATTGGTGGTTCTTCACCGACTTGAGATTGATCTTGCACTTGGTCTTGTTCATCAGGCTGAGGGCCTTCACTTTGTTCTTCGGAAGCTTGTGGGTCTTGGGTTGGTGATGGTTCCACTTTAGTGGAACATTGTCCTTCTCCTTCGGCCACAAGGGGTTCCTCAACGGGTAGGATGTATCCAATACCCATTCTTCTTATGGCTTGAGGAGGAATTTCATCACCTGTATCACAAGTACCACTTTGCTCCACTTGGGAGCCGTTATTTTCATCAAACTCTACGTTACTCGTCTCCTCTATGAGTCCGGTGGACTTGTTGAGGACACGGTAAGCATGAGAGTTTGTAGCATAACCAACAAATATGCCCTCATGAGCTCTAGATTCAAATTTAGACAACCGAACACCTTTCTTAAGAATGAAACACTTACACCCGAACACCCGGAAGTACTTGAGATTGGGCTTGTTACCGGTAAGAATCTCATACGGAGTTTTGTTCAAGCCTTTGCGAAGATAGAGACGATTTGATGCATGGCAAGCGGTGTTGATGGCTTCGGCCCAAAAGTTGTATGGAGAGTTGAATTCAGCCATCATGGTTCTTGCAGCATCTATTAAGGTTCGGTTCTTTCTCTCCGCAACACCGTTTTGCTGAGGGGTATACGGGGCGGCATATTGATGTTTGATCCCCTCATCACCAAGAAACTGTTGGAAATATGCCCTAGAGGCAATAATAAAAGAGTTATTATTATATTTCCTTGTTCATGATAATCGTTTATTATCCATGCTATAATTGTATTGATTGGAAACTCAAATACATGTGTGGATGAATAGACAGACTTTGTGTCCCTAGTGAGCCTCTACAGGACTAGCTCGTTGATCAAAGATGACCGCGGTTTCCAGGTCATAGACATGAGTTGTCATTTGATAACGGGATCACATCATTAGGAGAATGATGTGATGGACGAGACCCAAACGTTAAACATAGCTTTTGATCGTGTCAGTTATCGCTATAGTTTTCTGCATGTCAAGTATAAGTTCCTATGACCATGAGATCATGTAACTCACTGACACCGTAGGAGTGCTTTGTGTGTGCCAAACGTCACAACGTAACTGGGTAACTATAAAGGTACTCTACAGGTATCTCCGAGGGTGTCTGTTGAGACTGGGATTTGTCGCTCCGTGTGACGGAGAGGTATCTCCGGGCCCACTCGGTAATACGTCATCTCAATGAGCTCAAAGTGACTAAGTAGTTGGTCACGGGATTATGTATTACGGTAACGAGTAAAGAGACTTGCCGGTAACGAGATTGAACTAGGTATAGAGATACCAACGATCGAATCTCGGGCAAGTAACATACCGACGAGACAAAGGGAACTGTATACGGGATTGCCTGAATCCTTGACATCGTGGTTCATCCGATGAGATCATCGAGAAACATGTGGGAACCAATATGGGTATCCAGATCCCGCTATTGGTTATTGACCTGGGAGTGTCTCGGTCATGTCTACATGGTTTCCGAACCCGCAGGGTCTACACACTTAAGGTTCGGTAACGCTAGGGTTGTTAGTGAGAACAGTGCATGGTTACCGAAGGTTGTTCGGAGTCCCGGATGAGATCCCGGATGTGACGAGGGTCTCCGGAATGGTCCGGAGACGAAGATTGATATATAGGATGAAAGGTTTCGGAGTCCGGAAGTGTTCCGGGGAGCATCGGGAAATCGGCGGATTACCGAAAAGGGTTTCGGGGGTCCCGGAAGTGTTTCTGGGCCTAATGGGCCACAAGGGGGGACACCACGCCCCCCCCCCCTGGGCCCTCTCCTCATGCGGCCAAGGGGGCTGGACCCCCTAGGGCAGCCGCACCCCTTGGAGTGGGGGGCAAGGCACCTAGGGGGGAAACCCTAGGGCCAGGCGCAGCCCTTGGCCGCCGCCCCCCCTCTGCCCTGGCCGCCGGCCCCCCTAGGGGAAACCCTAGGGCGCCCCCTCTCCTCCTTCCCCCTATATATAGAGAGGTAGAGGGAGGGCAGCCAACACACGTTTGTGCCTCGGTGCTGCCCTCCCTCTCCCATAACATCTTCTTCTCCCGCGGTGCTTAGGCGAAGCCCTGCTGGAATCCTTCTCCACCATCACCACCACGCCGTCGTGCTGCCGGTCTCTCCATCAACCTCTCCTCCACCCCTTGCTGGATCAAGAAGGAGGAGACGTCTCCGAGCCGTACGTGTGAAGAACGCGGAGGCACCGTTGCTTCGGTGCTAGGATCTTCGGCGATCTGAATCGCGGCGAGTATGACTCCATCAACCGCGTTCTTAACGCTTCCGCTTAGCGATCTACAAGGGTATGTGGATCCTACTCTCCCCTCGTAGTTGCATCTCCTAGATTGATCTTGGTGAACGTAGAGAAAATTTTTTGTTTTCCATGCAACGTTTCCCAACAGAAACTCATCCAAGGTGTAGTTCTTGAACTCGGTGCCATTGTCACTTCTGATCATCAAAATCTTTGCTTCATGTTGTCGTTGAGCTTCATTTGCAAAGTTGATGACGGTTTGTTGGGTCTCACTCTTCTTCTTGAAGAAGTATACCCAGGTATATCTTGAGTAATCATCCACAATCACCAAGCAATATTTCCTACCCCCAAGACTATCAAAAGTGGGAGGCCCAAAGAGATCCATGTGGAGGAGCTCTAGAGGTCTCTTTGAATAGATGATAGTCGTGGGAGGGTGAGCCTTCTCATGTAATTTTCCTTCAATGCACGCCCTGCAAGCACGATCTTTGGCAAAGCTAACATTTGTTAGTCCTCGGACATGGTCCCCCTTGAGAAGACTTTGCAAAGATCTCATATTGACGTGGGCCAAACGGCGATGCCAAAGCCATCCCACATCAACTTTAGCCATTAGGCATGTCGCGACCTTAGTGGGTTGCTTCGAGAAGTTAACCACATAAAGACCGTTCTCGACATGCCCAACGTAGGCTAATTTAAGAGTCTTGCTCCCCAAGAGGGCCACAGAATCAAAATCAAAGAATGTAGCAAAGCCCATGAGTGCAAGTTGGCGAACAGAAAGTAAATTGTATGCAAGGGACTCAACAAGCATGACTTTCTCGATCGTGAGATCATGAGAGACAACCACCTTGCCAAGTCCCAATACCTTAGAAGATGAAGCATCACCCCATTCGACGTTGGTGGCCATAGATGAACCGAGATGCACGTCCACCACCAAGTCTTTGCTTCCGGTCATATGATTTGTGGCTCCGCTATCGAGCAACCATGATCCCCCACCGGAAGCAAACCCCTACAATAGATCAATGCTTGGATTTAGGTACCCATTTGGTAATGGGTCCTTTGAGGTTAGTGACAAGGGTCTTAGGAACCCAAATGGACCATTCAATGTACTCATAAGAAGAACCAACAAATTTAGCAAACACATGGCCATCACTAGCACGGCATAAAACATATGACGGATTAAAATCGCCGGCCATGTTTGAGGGTGTGGTGGAGTTTTTCTTGACCCCACCACTTTTCTTCTTGGTTGACGTGCCCTCTCCTTCTTCCACAAAGGATTGTCGGAGAGGGGGTGGTTGCTTTGTCTTGTCATTCTTCTTCTTCTTGGGCTTAGGAGCAAACCCAATTCCTTCCTTTGCCACAACTTCCTTTTGATTGCTCAAAAGGGCGTTGAGGTTCTTCTCACCTTGTATGCAAGTCACAAGGCCTTTCTCAAGTTGCTTCTTCAATTCGGCATTCTCTTCAACAAGATGCACATGCTCACAACATGGGTTAGTAGCATTTGCATTATCAATTAAAACCATGCGAGGAAAGATAGCCTTTTCCTTGGTTAGCGAAACTTGGAGTTGATCATGAGACTCCTTGAGACTAGCATGCATTCCTTTCAAGGCCTTGTGAGCCTTGTCAAGTATGTCAAACTCCTCTTTGAGTTTAGCATGGTCAACCGCAAGTTTTGCCTTCTCAGAGTTAAGGACACGAGAGACAACTAGAGCATGATCAAGATCTTTCTTTAATTTAGCATGATCATCGTTGTGTGACTCCTCAAGAGCCAAACGAAGACCACGCTCCTCCTCTAGAGCGTTAGAGAGATCCGATATCTCATCGGCATAGTCTCGACTATGTCCTTCCATTTTAGTGATGGTTTCCTCGTGAGCCTCAATAATGTCATTGGCCTCACCGAGTTGTTCCAAGAGAGCAACCACATGCTTCTTGGATTTGCCCTTGAGATTTTTTATGAACACATCAAATTCATTTTCTCCCTCCTTACTACCCTCACCCTCATCAATACAATTAGTTAATGAGGGGTTAGAAGAGATAGTAGAATTGATGATCGGGGTTACCTTGTTGGTGGCCTTGGCCATAAGACACTTGGCGGTGATGTTTTCGTTGGGTGAGTTGAAGAGAGATGAGTGCGGAGTGGTAGCAATTGCAATTGTGGCCATAGTGGTCACCTCATCCTCTTCATCATTGTCATCATCCTCCACATATTCTTCTTGAGCCACCAACACTTTCGGAGGAGTCTTCTTGATGAAGTTGTTCTTGTTGGGATAGGACTTTGACTTGTCCTTCCGAATAAGCTTGCCTCCAAAGTCTTCTCTCTTCTCATATGGGCAATCCGCAACGAAGTGGCTTACATTTCCACAGTTGAAGCATGTCCTTACTCGTTGCTTCCCTTTGTTCCCACTGGAGTTGTTCCTGTTGAAGTTGGACCTTGAGTTCTTCTTGCCCCAGAATTGCCTAGAAGCAAGAGCCATGTGCTCGTGATAGGCATATTTGGTGTCCTCGGGGCAACACTCATCATCATCTTCAACTTCCTCCTCTTCCACACAAGCCTTGGCCTTCAGAGCAAGATTAGGCTTCTTGGATCGTTGAGCTCTTAGGACCGCATTGTCGGCGGTAACGTCAAGGATCCTCATGGCAACAAATTCATCCAACACTTCGTTTGAGGATAAAGTGTGGAAGTCCGGTCTCTGACGAATCACAGAGGACATGGCCTTGTGATAGGGCATCATGGCCTTGAGGAACTTGCGCTTGATCCAATTGTCATCCGTATCCTTACTGCCATGGTCTCAAAGAGACACTGCAAGAATAGTTAATCTTCGATAAAGTTCACGAGGATCTTCATCCTCGATCATTGCAAACTCATCAGCTTCATCTTGCACCACTTCATAGTTGGAGCGTTGAATGCTTGTGCTTCCCTTGTACATTGTGCCAACATGCTCCCATGCTTCCTTGGCCACAGTGAATGGACGAAGATGAGCAATGTCTTCAGGAGGGATTGAGTCTTGAAGAATGCAAAGTGCGGACTCGTTGAACTGATGATCGGCAGTTTCTCTTGGAGTCATGTTGTCGGGATCATACGGATAAAAACCTTGCTCAATGATTCTCCAGAGGTTAGTGGAACAATGATTAATATGACGTTTGAAACGAAACACCCAAGTAGCAAAATCAGTATTTTTAACGAACTTCGGAGGGGGCCCGACGGAATTTAAATGCGGTGTGGGGACGGGTCCTCCATAGTGAGTAGGCGGAGGAGATTGGGCAAATTTCCCACTACCATGCTTAGTGACCGGGGCTTGCTCACTACTAGCTTCTCCCTTGCCGGGATTAGCCTCTGACACGTTGGTAGCGGGACGACCCACTTCCAACGGTGAGGTGGATAATTTAAGCCCCTCAAACATTTCTTTAAACATGCCCTTGACCTCGCTCGCTAGTGATTCTTTCAATGTGGTCAAGGCCACATTGAACTCCTCACGAGTGACCGAGGCTCCCCCATCTACCGTAGGCAAAGACGGATTTCCATCGGAATGGTCCTCCGTCTCGACTACGTTGTCAACCATACTCTTTGGACGGTAAAGTCCTTAAAAAGAGACGGGGCTCTGATACCAATTGAAAGGATCGATATGGTTGACTAGAGGGGGGGTGAATAGGCAACTAACAATTTTTAGCTTTTCTTAACCAATTAAAATTAGGCGACAAAATAAGTTGTCTAGATAAACTACTATGAAGACAACTAATGTAAATAAGCACAACAACTACACAAGCATGCTATAGGAATTAAACAAGTAAAGCATGCAAGAGTAAAGGTAAGAAATAACCACAAGTAGAACCGAAGGAGACGAGGATGTGTTTCCGAAGTTCCTTCCCTTTGAGGGGAAGTACGTCTCCGTTGGAGCGGTGTGGAGGCACAATGCTCCCCAAGAAGCCACTAGGGCCACCGTATTCTCCTCACGCCCTCACACGATGCAAGGTGCCGTGATTCCACTAGTGGTGCCCTTGAAGGCGGCAACCGAACCTTTACAAACAAGGTTGGGGCAATCTCCACAACTTGGAGGCTCCCAACAAACCACGAAGCTTCACCACAATGGAATATGGCTTCGAGGTGACCTCAACCGTCTAGGGTGCTCAAACACCCAAGAGTAACAAGATCCGCAAGGCATTAGTGGGGAGAATCAAATATCTCTTGGTGGAAGTGTAGATCGATGCCTCCTCAAGCAATCCCGAGCAAATCAACAAGTTTGATTGGCTAGGGAGAGAGATCGGGCGGAAATGGAGCTTTTGGAGCAACAATGGAGTAGTGGGGGAAGAGGTAAGTCTTCTTGGAGAAGAAGACCCCCTATATATAGTGGGGGGACAAATCCAACCGTTATTTGAGGTTTCAACCCGCAGAGAGCGGTAGTACCGCAACTCATGCGCGGTACTACCGCTGGCTGAGCGGTACTACCGCTTGGGAAGCGGTACTACCGCAAAGGCAAAAGTTCGAGACCTGATACAGCCACGGATGAAATAAATTACATCCGTGGCTACATCCGCAGAGGAAAACGGAAGTAGCAAAACGCGACACGGTACTACCGCTTAAGCTAAGCGGTACTACCGCGTGGTATGCGGAAGTAAAAAATTACTTCCGCATCCACTTCTTATACTTAGACTCGGCGCCTGGGCCGGATACACGGTACTACCGCATGGGGACGCGGTACTACCGCGGGAGCGGTACTACCGTGTCGGCAAGCGGTACTACCGTGTACCTGTGCGGTACTACCGCTTGGCAGAGCGGTACTACCGCATGCTTGGCAGATGATCAGTACAGAAGCCACATAATTGCCTCAACGAAAGAAAACCGGTTGGACCTCCAGAGAAGCAAGGAAAGGAAGTGTGGGAGAAAGATGTGTACGTGTTGATTCTACCCAAACCTTTCCGACGCGGACCCCCTCTTAATAGTACGGCTTTCCTATTACTCAATGCCACCTACAGGGAGCAAAAAGAAAACACCGTCCTTCATAGAATCCGAGGGGCAAGCAATCGTCTTGTGCCATAAGGGAGATATACCTGTATGAGCTTACAGCACACGATCAGTCCGCAAGAGTATTGTCATCAATCACCAAAACTATTAGGGAGAAATATGCCCTTACATGCAACCACCAGGTTTTGAGCGAGCCGGCGAGGAAGAAAAGGTTCTCCGCCTCTCCAAAGCTCTGTATGGGCTCTGCCAGGCGCCACGATCCTGGAACATCAATCTGGACGAGACACTGGTGTCACTTGGTTTTCAGAAGAGCCTGTCTGAACATGCCGTGTATATGCGGTGCAGTGGTGATGAGCGTCTGCTGCTGGGTGTCTACGTCGACGACTAGGGCTGGAATTCGAGCCGAGTCGAGCCAACTCGGCTCGACTCGCTAGAGCTCGTTACGTTAACGAGTTAGCTCGACTCGACTCGTTACTATAACGAGCTCAAATCCAAGATTGGCTCGACTCGTTTAACTCGCGAGCTGGCTCGTTTAGCTTGTTAAACTCGTTAAAAATATAAACATTAAACCTCAAATATGATAAAAATGATTATGTATATATTAAACATATACATCACCAAAAATTATAATTTCCTTGTAACACATGAGTCTTTTGGGCGGCTGGGCCTTCGATGGTTGGGCCATGTGTTGTACGCCTAGGATGCGGAGTGCTGAGTGGCTGATTTTGTTTGGATTGGGAGTGGCTGATCTTTTGTACCGAGCCTAACGAGTTACACGAGTACTCATGAGATTGGCTTGTCTAACTCGCTTTGTAAACGATCTTAAACTAAAGCTCGGCTCGACTCGTTATTCTTCGAGTTCGAGTCAATTCGAGCCGAGTCACGAGTTACTCGTTTAGCTCGCGAGCTTCGAGCTTTTTTTCCAGCCCTATCGACGACCTTGTGGTCACCGGATCAAGCATGGAGGCCATTTCTCAGTTCAAGCAACAAATGCAGTCTGTGTTTTCCATGAGCGACCTCAGCCTGCTGAGCTACTACCTCGGCATCGAGGTGCACCAGGGAGACGACGCGATCACTCTCAGGCAGTCGAGCTATGCGGCCAAGATAGTGGACAAGGCGGGACTGACAGGTTGCAACCCGGTGCACATCCCGATGGAGCCGTGCCTGAAGCTGAGCAAGGAAAGCTCGAGCCCGCCGGTGGACAGAAAGCTCTACCGTAGTATCGTCGGTAGTCTCTGCTACCTGGTGCACTCGCGGCCGGACATTTCGTTTGCGGTTGGTTTCGTCAGCAGGTTCATGGAGGCGCCCACGACAGAGCACTGGGCGGCGGTGAAACAGCTGCTCAGGTATGTGGCTGGCACCCTGAACTTTGGGTGCAGATACAAGAAGGGTGAGCCGGAGCCGCGACTGGTTGGATACAGTGACACGGACTTTGCCGGCGATGTTGATGACAGGAAGAGCACCTCCGGACGGTGTTTGTGTTCGGCAAAAGTGCAATCAGCTGGCAGTCACAGAAGCAGAAGGTGATCGCTCTCTCGTCGTGCGAAGCTGAGTATATGGCGGCGACCACAGCTGCGTGCACTGGTGTCTGGCTCCGGCGGATGCTTGGCGATCTACTGGGAGCTCCAGAGTGTGCAACACCACTACTCATCGACAACAAGTCAGCAATTCAACGGTGCAAGAACCCTGTTTTCCATGACAGAACCAAGCACATCGAGACGCGTTTTCACTTTATTCGCGAGTGTGTGCAAGATGGAAGAATCGCCGTCGACTACGTCGACACCGGCGAGCAGCTGGCTGATATCATGACCAAGGCCCTGCCTCGGTTGAAGTTTCAGGAGCTGCGGAGAAGCTGGGGATGGTCGACATCAGCAGCTGATTAAGGGGGAGAATGTCAGTTAACAGCTGCTGAATTCAGTCTTCAGTTTCGTCAGACTTAGTTAGCTGTTTTCTCTGTCAGTTTCGACAGAGTGTTATCTTTGTTTGAGTTAGCTAATAAGCTGAGCTGCGACTCAGCCGTAGTTTGTTAGGATTCCCCGCAGCCCTGACCCGATCGTGGGATGGCACGAGGTAGACGGTCATGGCCGCATAGCGGGCGACGCGCGGGGAGCGCTGGGATGGCAGTGCTCACGACCCGGGACGTGCCCTTGTTTTGCGTTTTTCAGTTAAGTGTTGTAATCGCTGAATAAGAAGGAATAGAAAGCAGAAAAGCTGCAAGTTGAACGCGGCACAAATCTCCTTCGTCTACCTCTCGTGAGCTCGAGCGCTAAGTCTAACAGGCGCCACCCAGGCGTCTCTTTCTCTGCCTGCTACTCACGCACTCTGCCAGCCATGGACGAAAGAATCAACTGGAGCAGATGCACAGCTCGGACGCGGAGCGCGGTCACGGCAGACGGGGCGACAGATGGCCATGCCAGGCTGCAGGCCACGCGCGGTTAGGCGAGGCAGGGCGAGGCCATCGGCGTGTTCGTGGCCGTGGTGCTGCCATCGCGGCTGGGGAGGGGCGAGTACCGAGTAGAGGCCGACGAGGCGCGGGATGGCGTCCACAGGCAGTTCATGCGAGCCAGCGGCGACCGGCGGCCAGGTGCATGTCGAGCAGGCAAACGTGTGCATCTTGGCGAGCAGGCTTTGGTATATCATGTGTGCTAGTGCCTAGTGCGTTCCATCGGATTGTGAATTTGTGATGTACATGTGTGTTGGTTTTTTCCGCCTTCCGTGCACTGAACCTACGACCGTGCGTGCGGCGTCGTTGCTTTCCGTCGTAGCCGTGGGCAGGGCCGCAGGGGCGAAGAACTCCGTCAGTGAGGGTATTGATCGATCCCACTCGGAACTGTTCTCATCCCAGTTAACCAAATAGGATTTTACTCATACAAGGTTGGGATTGACAGGGATTGATGAGTACAGGGTATCAATTTCAGGAATTCTAAGGTTGAGGCTTGATTCGGACGAATTCTACAAATTTAAGGTTTAAATCGGACTTCACCCCAATTATACATGTATAAAGCCCAACTCAAGATACAACTATGTACATGGAAAAGACCCACCACCACATGCAACAATGCATGATATTTTTTTCCCTTCTATTATTGTACTTATATTCAATAAATATCTGATAACTAAACATGATCAATTACAATAAGTCAAAGGCACACCGTTGTCAGTGCCCCTCCCTCACTGGTGTCGGGCAAAGCTTGTTGTAGTAGACAGCCAAGAGTGGACTTGCAAGGGCCCCACAGGACCAACACACTAGAACAATAACAACCATTGCCGATGAAGAAAGTCAAAGATAGAAAGGGTCCAACCTATACACACGAACACATACGAACGAAAGATCGATTTACAGAGATCTACTGAAGACTAACACCGACCAAATCCCATGAGATTTGTTGGAGACGCCTCCACACGCCCTCCAGCGAGGCTGGATGCATTAGACAAGGGCTAGGTGGTGAGGACCTTATTCCATCTCCAGGAAGCTGCCTTCGCCCTCGCCTTCCTGAACTGGATATAAACCCTAATCGATAAAAAAACACCTAAAAACGGAGCAGGAGCCCTCGCACTGGCAAGGGCTGGGGTCCACAGTGCCTCCATGGTCCTAAGGCCATGTGAGATGCCGCAAATGGATGACTTTGCGGACAGGAGGAAGGAAGCCCTTGTGGCTTACGCAGGGCCGGTCCTGAGATTTTGGGGGCCTGGGGCGAAACAAAAACTCGGAGCCCTTAGTATAGGCAATATAGTAATTATTATGAATATATGAAATGTTGTCAATAATCATTTAAATTCATCAAAAACAATATACATATGAAATAATTGTACATCTTACCGTTTAAAAAATAACATTCTTTGATGCAAAGTCACTTATGATGGGGTTGATGTCAATCTTATCATATATATAATTTCTGCTCAATGCATCTTCTTGTCAAACCAATTAAACTCTCGTGATTCATCGTTTATCTTAAATAGCTATCCAATACTTTTAACTCTGAACAACTTATTTCAACCAATGTGACTGCAAATAAGATGATAATTAATAGAGGCATTGGGATAAAAATCAACTTCCTTGACATACTCAAAAATCCTTATAGAAGACATTACACCCTCTAGCAAAAGTCAATTGATATTTTTTAATTCAGAAAAATGCAAAATTGGATGATTATCGACGCTAGCAGATTGTGCATGTGAACCTATTGAAATTTCCTGTAAAAAAATGAGCCTATTGAAATTTCCCGCAAATTGGATGATCATCGACGCTAGCAGATTGCGCTATATTTCCTTTTTCAGTATAGGAAGAATCGCTAGCAGTTCGCTAGTTTGCATGCGTCGATGCACTACCTACCTGGGCCATGGCCCGTAGGCTACTTGTGTGTGTATAACCTGGGGAGGGCCCCCTGGGTTTTGGGGGCCCAGGGCGGCCGCCC
>LR738714.1:842051392-842064361 GCA_902687465.1 Secale cereale
CCCCCCCCCCCCCCCCCCCCCCCCCCCCCTCAGGGTCGGGCCTGGGCTTACGAGTTGCCTTTCTTGCGAAGGATACAACCTTTGCGGGCCTAATGGTACTAGTACTCCTTCACAGTTTGACCACTTGATATAGTATATTCTTAGCTCTATGTCTAACTGTCATTTGGGAGCTTTGTTATGAATTTCTACTTGAATAAACAAACCAACTTGTTGTTTCCTATTTTGTAATTGGCATGTTGTTTCAAGAGCTATTGTGCAAAGTCGGACATGAAAACTTCATTGTTTTTAATAGTTTCCCTCATATTTCCCTCTGCCAATCACTCGCAGGTTGAGATGCCACAATTTGATTAGAACTCTTATAAAAAACAGAGCCGGTGACGATTGTGTGCCTGCCATCCTGCAATATAGGCCGTCCGATCTATATCTGACGGATAGGAAGGAAACTATGACAATTTTGCAAAAAGATACGCACACTCATCTCCACATTTGCATATAAGCCCTTCCCTCGTTCATCCTTATCTCTCACAGGATAAACTACTCACATAAATATATCTTGATGTTCCGTGCAACGCACGGGCATCTTGCTAGTTTGATTAGAAATAGGGTGGGTGATTAATGAGGGATAGGGCATGTCTGTGGATCTATGATTTGCATACGTAGATGTATTTTTTTATGCGATTCCTTTGGAGGGCTAGACCCAATCTTCTCTTCAATAGTGATTGTAGACAGATGATACCGGAAATAACGAAAGATCTCACTAATAATTGTGATGCTGGATTTCACTAGATATTTTCCATTTCCACACCGAGCCTTCCCTAGTAAGATAAGATAGAGTACGGGTGATCTTGAAGATTCCCAAAGCCCGACGTGTCGTCATCTTCAGGTGTAGTTATCCACTATTCATGGAGAATGTACATTTTCATCACATGTTCATCATGCTTGCGTAGTCTACCTTGGGTATGTGGAATATTTGATAATTGGACGGTTGTGCAAATGTTGTGGTGTAGTTTGATCACTGACAATTGATTTATGGGCTTTTGATTTATTATTGATTTATGGTGTTTTAATTTCTTATTTTAGTACCCAATTGATGTTATCTTAGAGCATTTAATTAGTCCATAAGTTGTATTGTCAAAAACTTGCGAGTAGCATGCTGCCGCCTAACATGTCCTGCAGACGAGATTTGGCTTGTCCTCGCTTTGCATCATGGATGTGTTGTTGGTGCGGTTGCTATAGTCTAACTGCCTCAAGGCCAATTTTTTTGTGTTGGAATCTCACCTTGAGTGGTGCTTTCACAATAGACACTGCTAGAAGCAATCACACACTTTTTCATGCCATTTTTCCAACTTGTTGATCATTTACTTTCAATATGTAGTTTGGAAATATGTTTAATTTTATGTTTTGGACCGAATATTGTTTTGTGTGCCCATAGAAGCACCTTTAATTCCTCTTTTATAAGAAAAATATTCCTGGGTGAACAAACATAATCGACCACATGATCATGGTAAGCAAAAATTGACAACAAAAGCACATCAATAAGAAAAACTAAACCTCCGGTTATAAAATTATATGTGATATTTGCATGGACGTATATGTGAGAAAATCATTTACACAAGATCAATGTAATAAAAGTTGCATTTACACAATCAACTTGAGTATACTATAGGACAACATTATAAGCCAAGGGATAAACCAGGTCATCTTTGAATTCAGATAGAATCATTGGATTTCATGGGCATGGGAGGCAGATGCCTCTCTATACACGACAGCTGGTGCTGCCTACCAATCTACTCGACCAGTGTCGTCCTCCCTCCGAATCAAGGATGAGCATCAGCACGACGGTCGTCACGAAGAGGTTAATGGGGCGCACGAGAGGGAGCTGTCAGCGCAGTTGGGAAAAGAGAGGAGAGAACAACCTCAGTTTCCTCTCGACGCGGCGCAGGGGAAGGATGGCACCCGTGATTTTCCACCGATCCACCAGGCGCAAGGTTTGACCCCCCCCCCCTTCCCCGACCGACCTTTCACTGACTAGCGGAGAGGAAATCCAAAGCTCCTCAGAGGCTTCTACTCCCATGGAATTTAGAGATTTTAGGGATGTAACGTTCCCTCACTCATTCAGATATACCATGGACAGTAATAATAAAAATATGAAATTCGAAGGCGCGGCTAATGGTTAAAATGTTTTTTGGTACCTTCGCAAGGGTTACCCTGACTAGTAATAACCTCACGTACTGCAACTGGTTTGGAATTAAAAATATATTACTTATGTTACCATGACTGGACCATGAAACTTTTTTTAATACAAGTTTGTGTGTGCTACATGTTTGGTGTTCAACTTGTACCACCCTACAGTGTCGCGAATATATTTGGTCATTGGCTCAACGATCTAACCAGATGTATAGCACGTTATTAAAGGCAGAGGTGTGATACTTAATTTGATCGCTTTGACTATGTGAAAAAGATGGATTTTTAAAGTTAAAATTTTCCGCCCAGACCTGCATGCTCGGCCAAACCAGTTCTTGTCTGAAAGATCCTGCTAATGATCTTCGGTTGCTCGGTCGTCTTCGGTAGCCGATGAGCGGAATATAATACTGATCACTGTAGAAGTGCACGCTCTAGCCAATGCAACCAAAAGACCGATCTGAGAAAGAGGGTCGGACATTATACTCCAACACTCCCCCTCACGTCTATGTTCCTTTGGAGCTATATGACGTGGGCAGCGGAAGCGGGGGCGGGCCGCAATTATTTATTGCGTTTACCGGGTTTTGAACCCTGGACCTCTTGGTTGTAAGTTTATGCACCTAACCAGTTCATCCATCAGACCGATCTAATGGAAGAGACTAGGCAGCACATTATACGTCAACACTCCCCCTCACGTGTGGCTCCCTCAGGCCTAAACGTGGACCGAAAGTGGGCTGCAAATTTAATTGCGCCAGCCGGGTCTTGAACTTGAAACATCTTGGCTCTGATACCATGTAGAAGTGCACGCTCTAGCCAATGCAACCAAAAGACCGATCTTATGAAAGAGACTAGGCAGCACATTATACGTCAACACTCCCCCTCACGTGTGGCTTCCTCAGGCCTAAACGTGGACCGAAAGTGGGCTGCAATTTTAATTGCGCCAGCCGGGTCTTGAACTCAAGACCTCTTGGCTCTGATACCATGTAGAAGTGCACGCTCTAGCCAATGCAACCAAAAGACGGATCTGAGAAAGAGGGTCGGACATTATACTCCAACACTCCCCCTCACGTCTATGCTCCTTTGGAGCTATATGACGTGGGCAGCGGAAGCGGGGGCGGGCCGCAATTATTTATTGCGTTTACCGGGTTTTGAACCCTGGACCTCTTGGTTGTAAGTTTATTCGTTTTGTGCAGGCAAGGCAGCGTGTGGCTGGCAACAATAATTTATCGAAGAAGAGAAGGAGGAGGAACTGACAAACGACCGTGAACTTGTAGACCAAAGATAAATCAAACCCTGAATTTTGAATCCCGGAAATTGACACTCTCAACTTGTCAATCCCGGTCTATTTCAAACCCCAGACCCGTTTGGCACACCGGGAATAATCAATCCCGGCCGGGATAACCTGATACTCTCACAAACAAGAATTTGGGCCGGCCCACCTCACCACAGCGAGGTAGCCTGCTGTCGAAATGTTCGTTTATTTAATAAATTTCAGTGTTAACATTTTTTCATATATTAGGAAAATGCTCAGGAATTAAAAAAGATATGATCATATGTTTTGAAAAATTGTTCCCGTTTCCGGAAAATGTTCAGAAATTTCAAAAACTACTCATTTTTTCATAAATAGTACAGATTCCAAAAATGATCGTATTCTTGAATTTGGATTATAAATAAAAAAACTGGGATTTTATAAAATGTCCACACATTTAAGAAATTGTTCGGAAGTTAAAAATACACTATTGTTATCTATTTTTGTCATAAATTCAAAAATTATTCGTGTTTTACAAAAAATGTTTAGAAATTTAACATTATGTTTGCATTTTCGTAGACTGATTGCAATTTTATAAAGTGTTAACATTTTTCAAAAATATTGGGAATCCCAAAAGTTTTCACAGGTTTAAAAATGTCTTTGAATTTTAGAAATGGTGTCGCATTCTCCACAATAAGTTTTTGGAGTTTTTAAAATCATTTGTTTTTTCATTTAAGAATGCTATTGTGTATTAAACGTTGTCTATCATGTATGTATGCCTCGAGTGCGAGGTCCCGAGTTCGAGTCCTCGCAAGCTCACTGGTTTCATTGTAGAAGAAAAGTGTATTAAAAGAAGTGTTGAAAACGTGCATTTAGAAAATATTATGTATTTACAAAATATCTAGAGTATATTAAAAAAAGTTTAAAGTTTGTGCTAAAAGTTTACATTGTGTCAAAAAAATGAAACTAAATTAGAACGGCAAAGAAAAAACGAAAAGCAAATGACCAAACCAATAAGAAAAAACTCAAAGTAAACCAATGCAAACAGAAAGTATGATGAAGGAAAAAAAACAGAGAAGACCGGGCCAACCTACATCTAAGCACGAGCGGCGCGAGCAACCTACATCTATTAAGCTACGCATGAAGGGCTGCGAACCGGCTATGCCACGTGCCGCGTACTGGTCGGCCGCGGTGAGAAATCTTTTATAAAAAATAGATGAAGATTTGGATTATTTTCAAAATGTATTTTTTAGATAGAGGCGAGGATCTTTGGTATTTTTTAAATGAAGTGTTATGCAAAGTGGCACTCGCTCGTAGTCTGCGGTAGTAAAAAAAAATTGTTTGCTTCTTTTCTTTAGATGAAGGTGAGAATTTTTTTCGGGGATGTTTTTTTTAGACAGACACGAGGACTCTATGTAATTTTTTTAAAATAAAAACGTGCATACAACTTTCTATTAAGCGGCGCCAGCTCCACCGCTAGTATATAGCAATATTTGTAGATTGCTGATCACGCTTGCCGGGGGATGTTGTTGTTTCCAGCTCGCCTTTATTCATGTCGAGAACAGGGGAACAACCACCATAGTTTATTTTATACTACTACTCCGTCCCATAATATAAGACGTTTTTTGACACTAGTGTAGTGTCAAAAAACATCTTACATTATGGGACGGAGGGAGTAGCATATATGCCCATCCATTGCAACGAGAGAAAAATAAAGAGATGCCAAAACAGATGAATCAATTGAGAGTATGGTTCTTCGAACGTCGGTCGAAATAAGTAACTATACTAAAGCGGAAGCATTTCCTTTTTCTTTTTTTTATTTTTTTTTATTTTTACTGTTCAATTACGTGGTATCTGCATTGGAGATCTGCTCGATCACATGTAGTAGGTCTTGACTAATCAGAGGCGTTTTCCCCAAAACCCTAAAACGCTCTGGCGGCGCCCAGGGTGACTAGGGTTTTGACCGTGGAACTAGGGCTTCGCCCGGAGATCCATCACCGGGGTTGATTGCACGCGCCCTTACGCGCGTGCTGATGGCTGCTCCCAACGCCTCGATGGGGGGAGGGATGGGAGATGATGAGCAGAGAGGTCGGGAGACCAGGAAGAAACTGGAGGAAGCATTGGGTAAACTCGATATATCTGAAGAAGAAGCGACCCTTTGGTGATCGACGATCGGGTTGATGGAGGTCCGGTGAAGTGGCTATTGGCTAGTAAGGTTCTCCACATAAATCATTTCCACATCCAGACCATCATCAATGCACTCCGGCCGCCGTGGGAAAACCCACGAGGACTAAAGTTCAGATCAGTTGGTTTTAACATGTTTGTGGCTGAATTTGAGAATCAACGAGATAGAGATCGAGTCTGGGGTGGATCGCCATGGCACATTAACAAAAACGATGTGGTGTTAGCAGATTTTGACGATTGCATGCAGCCAGATGAACTCAAATTCGATCGTATGCAAATTTGGGTTAGGGTTGTAAACCTACCCTATAACTTGAGAGATGAATCTTGGTGGATGCCCATAGCGAAACAGATGGACATGAATGCCCAGTCTATTGCCTTTGATCATATTGGTGGCTTCCAGCGAGCACGAATTTCAATTGATGTTAAGAAACCACTTAGGAGATGGATCCTCATTGATTCTGCCAAGAGGAAGAAGGTGGATATGTATGATATTCAGTATGAGCAAGTCCCATATTTCTGCTTCTCCTGTGGTAAATTGGGTCATTCAGATCTCTATTGTCCAACACTGGGGTCTCGAGATGAGAACGGTGACGTTCCGTTTGGACCAAAGTTACGAGCGTCGGAGGATTACAGGAAGCCGGCTGCTTCAGAGAACTCTTCGAGGGAGCAAAATACGAATAACAAGACCAGGAGCTCGAGTACCGCTAAAGACACTGGAAAGGAAGTGAATTCCCCCATAAAGAATAGGCAGCTACAGAAACGCAAAGATGCTCCAAATCAGGTTTATAGACCAGTTGCCAAAACTACCCTGCTGCTTACGGATGGAGGTGAAGGGGCTATTGTTGGATGTTCAAAGATGGCCAATGCTGATGAATCTTCAGAAGCTAATGGAGAGAGGGGTGATTTCGTTCGAGAGCCCAAGAAGAAGAAACCTACTCCAGAAAATTCGGTAGAGACCACGTCGCCGTCCTGCCCGTCCCAATGAGTTGCATCAGTTGGAACTGTCGGGAGCTTGGGAACCCCGATATAGTTCGTGAGCTTCCCAGTATTGTGAGGCTGGACGGACCCACTCTCCTCTTTGTTACAGAAACGAAAATCAAAGCAAAAAGAGTAGAGGATTTGCAGAATTTGCTAGTTTTTGGTGGCTGTTTTGTTGTAGACAGTGTTGGCCTCAGTGGCGGCATTGGTCTTTTTTTGTCTAATGATGTTTTGGTTGAGTTGAAACTTTCAGTCATTGCCATATTGATGTTTTGGTTAGTAATAAAGTTCAGATCTCTCCGTCTTGGAGGTTCACGGGTTTTTATGGATCACCGCATGTTGAAGATAGACACAATGGTTGGCGGTTACTGCGTACTCTATATAACATACCACATGTTGCTTGGATGTGCATGGGGGATTTTAATGAGACTCTATTCTCCAATGAACATTTCAGTAGAGCCGCTCAGGATGAGCGACAGATGCAAGCTTTTCGGGAGGTGGTGGATGGGATTTCCTTCCAGGACTTGGGCTGGTCAGGTGTAGCTTACACACGGGACAACCATCAAGCTGGAGAGGACAATGTGAAGGCAAGATCGGATCATGCTTTCGCTAATGAGGTTTTCCGACAACCGTTTCAGTATATAAGGGTGAGGCATCTCTCATCGGTGGAGTCCGATCACTGTTTTATTGTTGTGGAAATAAAAGAAACAGTATCTTTGAGGCCACGGGCCAAGAAGCAATTTAGATATGAAAATGTGTGGCAAACACACACTGATTATGATCGTTTAGTGGCGGATGCATGGGCAAGGTTTACAGGGCAGGACCGGAATGCGAGGCATATCCAAGGCGTTGAGTGAACTACATGCAACGCTAGAACCGTGGAGTTCTAAAGAATTTGGGTGTTTGACACAGAAGGTGAGGCAGCTTCAGAAGACACTTGATCGCATCCGATCTGGGTCTATAGGCTGGGGTCCGTCACTTGAGGAGTTGGCCACGGTTAAAAAACTGAAAGAGGCACTACACAAGGAGGAGGTGTGGTTCCGACAACGCTCATGCGTCCCATGGCTTCGTGAGGGAGACCGTAATACTGCCTATTTTCAGGCACAAGCCAGACAACGGACAAGATTGAACAAGATACAAGGGCTTCGAAGGGAGGATGGGTCTGTTTGTGTTGATGAAAATGAGGACAAGGATGAAGTACGGAGCTTCTACAAGGATTTGTACCGATCGCAAGGTTTTTTTGATGCCCGAGAGCTATTAGCTCACGTTCCTGTCGAAATTTCACATGAAATGAACGTGGAGCTCACAAAACCGTATACCGCTGAAGAGGTCAAGCATGCACTCTTCCAGATGGGTCATTTGAAGGCGCCAGGTGTGGACAGATATACAGCAGGTTTTTACCAAAGACACTGGTGCCTTTGGGGTGGCGAG
The DNA here is from genome assembly GCA_902687465.1 of Secale cereale. Classification (NCBI taxonomy): domain Eukaryota; kingdom Viridiplantae; phylum Streptophyta; class Magnoliopsida; order Poales; family Poaceae; genus Secale; species Secale cereale. The sequence goes on from LR738714.1 coordinate 842,059,416, forward strand.
GCGGGGAGCTATCTTTGGGCTTAAATGACACTTCGATTACTCTCATACCCAAGGTAAAACACTCTCAGTCCATATCTCAATATCGTCCTATTGCCCTTTGTCCGATTATCTATAAAATTGCTTCCAAAGCAATTACCAAAATGCTAAGAGGTATCATGGATGAGATTGTTAGCGAGGAACATTGTGCTTTTGTTCTCGGCAGGCTAATCACTGATAATGTTCTAGTAGCATATGAGAGTGTGCAAACTATGAAGAGGAGGAAAAAGGGAAAAATTATTCTTGCACGGTCAACCTTGATATGATGAAGACCTATGACCGTGTCGAGTGGCATTACTTGGAAGCGATACTATCAAAACTTGGATTTAGTATAGTTTTAGTCAGGTTAATCATGAAGTGTGTGACTTATGTGCGGTTTTCAGTCAGGGTTAATGGTGAGCTTTTACCATTTTTCATCCCATCCAGGGGACTATGACAAGGCGATCCTATCTCGCCGTATTTGTTCCTGCTCTGCGAGGAGGGTTTTTCCTCATTGCTCAAAAATTACGATGGAGGTATTGTTGATCGAGGCTTGAGGGTTAGCCACCGATAACCTTGGGTAACACTTTTGCTATTTGCAGATGACAGCTTGATTTTCATCAATGCAAAAACGACAAGTGCTTTAAGATTGAATTAGATTCTCAGGATATATGGCGATGCTTCAGGTCAGCATGTTAATCGTGACAAGAGTTCCATTTTCTTTTCTTATAACACTCCTGATACTGTGAGGGATGCTTTAAAGGTGATACTGAAAATCCAAGTGGAGGCCTTTAGTGAGAAATATCTGTGTTTGCCCACAGCAGTTGGGCGTATCACGAGCGGGACTTTTGATCATATGAGTGAACGAGCTCGTGGAAAAATTCTAGGTTGGTCAGAGAAGCTACTAGCGTGTGCAGGATGTGAGACTTGGCTGAAATCAGTTGTACACGCTATTCCTACTTACCCGATGAGTACATTTCTACTGACCACGAAGGTTTGTAAGAGCATAACTTCTCCTATGGCTAAATATTTTTGGAGTAGTTCTCTTGACAAAAAGTCGATGCATTGGGTGTCTTGGAAGGATTTGGCTACACCCAAGTGCAATGGTGGAATGGGTTTCAGGGATCTACAACAGTTTAACCTTGCTATGTTGGGTAAACATGGATGGCGTTTCTTGACAAATCCAAACTCCCTATGTGCAAGAGTGTTAAAAGCTCGCTATTTCCCGGATACAGATTTCATGCAAGCAACAGCACCGAAGTCGTCATCGGCTACGTAAAAGGCTATCATAGAGGGAAGAGAGGCTCTGCAGATTGGTTTGATATCCCGAGTGGGGCTCCACCATATCAGTATGGACTGATAAATGGATCCTAGGCACCATCTCCATGACTCCATCAGTGAGGCCATCACACACAAATGTGGAGAGGGTGTCAGACTTAATAGATTCAGAAAATTGGACGTGGCGGCAGGATTTGATTCGGGAAACTTTTATTGCCTCGGATGCAGCTGCTATTATGAACATCCCTATTCGGCAGGGAGGGGGACTTGATTTTCCTGCATGGGCATTCGATAGATCGAGCAACTACACTGTGAAGACTACATACCGTGCTCTAGTGACCCAGAAAGAGCGACTAGCTCTAGAGGAAGGGGCGGCAACTGGGACCTCAGAGAATGATAAACAGATGTGGAAAGCTCTTTGAAAACTTAATGTTATTCCAAAAGTTAGAGTATTTTGGTGGATAGTACTTCATGGCATTCTCTCAGACGAATATACGCTCAAGAACCGTCATATTATAGACGTTAGTAGCTGCAAAGTTTGTTTGGCTGGCGATGAGGACTTGCACCATGCACTTATCTCCTGTTCGCATGCTCGACCTTTTTGGTAAGAGGCATGTGCATGGTTTGATCTCCGGCTACCAAATCTCTCGCAGGATTCATGGGCACGTGATATCACATGCAGGCCAAATTTCTCTGATGATCATCGTGCAAAGATCAGAACCATTATGTGGTCTATATGGCATTGTAGGAATCGGATCAAGCATGGGGAGGCGGGTCGTGACCCAACTACAACCATCTGATCTACGAAGGAGGCGATTGCTCTCCTACAACTACCTCGGAAGGCGGCTTCTATTCTGCCAGGTTTTGGCTGGCGACCCCCTGATGCGGAGTTTATTAAAGTCACCACGGACGGTGCGCTTAACTTCACAGAGGGATGTGGAGGCGCAGGCGGCGTTGCTCGTTCGTCTACTGCGTTCCTGGGCGCATGGTGCAAACCTTTTATAGGGGTGTCTGATCCCCTGATCATTGAGGCGTTTTCACTGCGAGAAGGAGTCCGATTCGCTGCTCTTCGAGGCTTCCATCATGTGATAATGGACGTGGACTGTCTGGAGTTGGTGAAGCTCTGGGAAATTCGCCACAACTCTCGATCTATTGTGGCTCCGATTTTGTTAGAAATAGGAGAGCTTTGTACTTCTTTTACTACCTTTGATGTTCAACATGTAAGCGGGTCAGCAAACTTACCGGCACATCTCTGTGCAAAACATGCCTGCACACTGAATGTGACTGAAAGCTGGCTCGACGAGACCCCTAGCTTCCTTGTGACCAGTCTTCTGGCTGATTGTTCGGGGAATGCTCTTGTTTGAATAAAGCTCTCTGAATTGCCCGAAAAAAAAACATGTAGTAGGTCTTCGGGAACCATCGTCGAGCGTTGGACCTTCAGTTGCTATCGGACAACACTCCTCAAAGAAAGGAAAGTGTCAAAACTGGACGCTGGGGGCCAGGTCTGCCGCACATTGGGCCAACTGCCTGCTGCACTCATAAGGGTCATCTGGGGAGGTTGCTCGATGCAAGTGATATATATCGCTTATAACGATACGTGTCACCTACGACCATCAACTAGCGCACATACGTGGGCCATCCCATTAAGAACCGAGAGCCTGGGAGCCCTAGGTGCAGAATGTATTTGAACATTCCGAGCTGGTTTTGGAAACTTTTTTTTTGTGAGAAAATTTCCGATCTATTCATTTTCAATCATGGCAGTACAACGAATACCAGAAATAATAGAAATTACATCTAGATCCGTAGATCACCTAGCGAAAACTAGCAGCACTGAAGCGAGCCAAAGGCGCGCCGCCGTCATCGCCCCTCCATCGCCGGAGTCGGGCACAACTTGTTGTAGTAGACAGTCGGGAAGTCGTCGTGCTAAGACCCCGTAGGGCTAGTGCACCAGAACAGCAACCGCCGCAGATGAAGAATAACGTAGATCAGAAAGATCCAATCCGAAGACACACAAACGTAGACGAACACCGACGAAATCCGAGCAAATCCATCAAAGATAGATCCGCTAGAGTTCTTCATGATTTAATTCATTCTTCAAATATTTGTCAAATTCTTCTGGAGTAGCGCAAGCATTCTTATCCTTTTGCCTCTCGAAGTGCAAATAATTCTCCGTATTCGTTTGAAGTGGAGTTTTGCATTTCTTCAGTCTCAGCTAATCCATCTTTTCGTTGCGGCGGTATTTCACCTCAAGTCTTGGGATGTTTTAATAAGTCCACAACAAGCTTATTCTTTTCGTATTGATTTTTCAACAATTCCGTTCGTTCCGTCTTCGCAAGGATTCTCTTTCAAATTCATTCGAGCTCGAAGTTGTTCTTCTCTTATCCGTTCGTGTCATTCCACTCCTTAAATTCTTCCGGAGGCATTGTGTTGTTGCTCTCGTCGAGTATCATTTCATCTTTTCAAGTTCTTGTTCCATACCATTCATGTTCAACCGGTGTGCTATTTCTTTCAGTTTTAGCCGGAGTGCTGCCCGAATTACTTCGTTCAAATCCCTTTTCTATCTCTTTTAACCGGAGTGGTTTCAACGTCTCTCGTGTCATTTAAGCCCTCAATTCTCATTGTTTGTCTTGTTTCCTCATTTTTACCGGAGCTTCTCAACTCGTTCATCTTCATTCAATTCTTCCGTTCAAATGGCTCAACCTCTCAAGGTTCTTTGATTTTATTCTTTTGTCCTCGAAGAACTTTGTTCTTCCTTTGTCTCTTCTGTCTCGTTCCTAAGATCTCGGGACGAGATTTCTTGTTAGTAGGGGAGTGTTGTGACACCCCGAGACCGGTGCGCTAGGTGTCAGCCAGTTATTCGTTGCCGTAGCCATGTCATATGCTTGCGTGTTGCATTTTGCCATGTCATCATGTGTGTTGCATCAGCATGTTTTCAAAACTTGCATCCGTTCGAGTCCCCTCGTCCTTTTCGTTGTCCGTTCTGAGCCCAGACACACTCGCACGCGCCCGCGGTGCCTCTGAATATTTATTTTATGAGTGGCGGTAAAATGTTCTCGGAATGGGATGAAACTTGTCCTGTGGTCTTATTATAGTATAGACAGGCCGCCTGCCAAATTTCATCGCATTCGGAGTCCGTTTGATAGCCCAACGGATATATATAGCGGCACTAGTTGCCGGATATTTCGTCGGACGTTTTCAGTCTCCGAAAAACCCCGCGGGCCTCTCTCCTCTCCTCTCATCTCAGCCCACACCCCCCTCTTCACAACCCACTAGGCCTCTCCTAGTCCCTCTCCGCTCCGATGTCATCCGATTGCGATCAAACGACCCGGAAACGGATGAAAACCCCCTCTCCTAGCCCCCCTACTATAAATAGACGCCCTCCCCTGCCTATTTTGGAACCCTAGCCTACCCTAGACCCTCTCCCACCTCTCAGCCGCCGCCCCGCATCGTTTTCCGCGCCGGCCGTTTCCCCTGCCGCCACTTGTTGCGCCACCACTCGCCGCGCCGCCACCTGACCGCGCCTCCTCCAATCCCACGCCTCCACGCGTCCCCTCAGCCCTCTCCAGTCGCCGCGGCCCGCCCGAGCCCGCGCGCAGCCCGCCAGGCCCATCTGGCCGCACCGCGAGCCTGCACGAGCCCGAGCGACCACGCCC
>LR738714.1:842064419-842077499 GCA_902687465.1 Secale cereale
TTCCTCCGCCGCCAGGAGCTCGCTCCTCCTCGCCGCCGCCTCCCCGCTCCGGGCGCTACTCGTCTCCCCGCCGTCGGATTCCCGAGCAGTCGCCGCCGTGCGCTCTGTGCGCCTCGCGCCGCCCATCGTACCCCACCTCCCCTCTGCTTCGGGCCGGATCCTGCGAGATCCTGCCGGAGGAGCAACCGCGCCGCCCGGATCCGGCGCCCCGTCGCCGGGATCGTCGTCCCCGCCGCCGAGTTCGCCGGCGCCACAGCGGCCATGGCCTCTGCCCCGACCTCCTCTGCGTCTTCCCGTCCCCGAGCCACTGCCAGGAGGGCCCGGGCGCCACCCACCGACAGACGCGTCCGGGCAGGGACGGACACGCCCGTTTTCCCCGGGCCCGCGTGTCAGCCTCCCAGCCGCCGGACATGTCCGCCCCAGTCGGACTTTGTCCACCCCTTCGGAGGTTGTAGGTTGTGATTTTGACTAAGTCCTTTTCTGTTTTGTAATTCTGATGCATACGTTGCATGCATGTAACTTTGTGTGTGGTGATCCAAATGACGCAAATAATATATCAAAATGATCGTGGTGATATGCTCTACAATTTGTTCCATTGTGCCATGCTTGTTTGACTTCATCTTGATGCACTAATCTCTGTTGCAAGAGTGCTACTTGTTATAAACTGTTGTTACTTGTTAATTTGATGCCATGTTTGAGATATGATAACTTGGTGCATGTTTATCCAAATGAGGCATATGATATGTCAAAATGTTCATTGTGAAGTGTACTACATGATGGTTGCTGTATCATGCTTGTTTGAGTTCATATTGACATGTTAATCTCTGTTGCAAAAGTGCATTTGGTTGTTAAGTGATGAAACTTGTTATGAATTGCTGATTTGAAGTGCTCTTTGCTATTGATGTGTTTGTCCCCATGCCACATGTCTAGATGTTCTAAAAGCACAATCATATGGTCTTTGTTGTGGTGCATTTAACTTTCCATGATATTCCTTGAGGTGACTTAGACAAGCTTCTAAACATGCCATGTTGTTGTTGCTGTTTTATACTTAGTGAAAAAACTGCTAAGTCTGGAATCTGTTATAACCTGATGCTATGTTTGCTTGATGCCCTAGTCAATTCCATGCTTGTTTTGGAGTGGCCAATGATCATGTCATGTTGTCCATGTTATTGTCTATCCATTCATGCCCTTACTTGCTCATATGCCCTGCTGTAGCTTATTTATTTCCTGCTCTCAAGTTGCTATAAAGTATACCTGTCAGGATTTTATCAGCATGTTCAATTTGGTGGAGCTTGTTGCTATTGATCCATGCCTCCTATGGAGTTGCTCCAATGGAGTTGTTTGTTGTAGGATATGTCTACTACATGTCCATGCTCTTTATATGCTTAGTTGAGTTGATATGCTTGTTGTTTTGTGCCTCCGAAGGCAGCATCGTGATGATGTTTTTGCCTTCCCAGATTTTGGCTAAGTCTGGATAATTTTATTGCAACTTGCCATGCTTGTTTAAATGTGTTCCAGCAAGCTTTTGGGTGTGTTCTAAGTTCATGTTTGTTAAGTATCATGTCTACTTCACATCCATGCTTCTTGTTACCATGTTTGAGTGCTGTAGCATATATTTACCTTGCTCCAAAGTTGATATGTGGCTGTTAACTTCAGCTTGTTGTTATATCTTGTTTCATGTGTATCTTTTAGACCGTTGCTCCGTTTTGGGTGTGCCTTATATGAAACTTGTGTGATTTTGCATGTAGAATCATAATATCATGTTGTTTACTTGTTTGGGATGTGTTTGCTTGATGTTTGGGTGCATCTTGCACCGTTGTCATGTTTGTCTTGTTTTGCTCATATCTTCTAGGCCGTAGCTCCGAATTAAACAAACTTTATATGAAACTTGACTAGAATTTCATGTAGATCATCATGGTGCATGTTAACCTGCTGTTTAACAACTTTAACTTAAGGTTTGTTCAGATCTGAACTAATTTCAAATTATGCATATGAGGGCTTACCGGATTTGTTATATGTAGTTTCCGGCCTCATTTAAACTTGTTGGCTTGTGTTGTTCTTGTGTGCTTCATCCCTTGCCATGTATCGCATCATATATAGACTTGTCTTGCATCATACTTGGTTGAGCATCTTGTCATGTCTTGTGTGGTGTGTTTACCGTGTTGCTTGCTTCTTCTCGTTAGTGCTTGTTCTGTTGCGATCGTGAGGATTCGTTCGTCTACATGTGGTTCGTCTTCAAGGCTTCTTCTTCGTCTTCTTCACGGATTCATTCTTCTTCCTTGCGGGATCTCAGGCAAGATGAACATACCCTTGGATACCTTTACTATCATTGCCATGCTTAGTTGTCTCGATGCTATCGTTATATGTCGCGCTACCTATCTTTTGTCAACCTCTCCTTGTTGCCATGAAACCTCTAACCTTTGACACCTTCCTAGCAAACCATTGTTTGGCTATGTTTCCCGCTTGCTCAGCCCCTCTTATAGTGTTGCTAGTTGCAGGTGAAGATGAAGATTGATCCATGTCGGATCTTGATGCTTTGGGAATATCACAATATCTATTATTATTATTAACACACCTATATACTGGGCATGGGTGGAAGGCTTGGCCTTTTGCTCGGTGTTTTGTTCCACTCATGCTGCCTTAGGAGCCGATAAACCGGCATTATGTTCCTTGATTTTGCGTTCCTTACACGGTTGGGTATATGGGGACCCCTTGACAGTTCGTCTTTGAATAAAACTCCTCCAGCAAGGCCCAACTTTGGTTTTAATTTGCCTCATAATAATAAAAACTTAATTAATTAATTGCATAGGGGGTTATGTCCCCGGGATCTTAATTCTACATAACAGGGGGGGCCAGTGCTGATGGTGTTGGTCCCAAACGGGCCGACTGCAGGGCCACCGCGGGGAAACTCCAGGATTGGTATTTTCCTGTAGGCTGTCTCATCCGGTCGTGGCCTGAGACGAGATACGCGCGGCTACTATCAGGGTGTCGGCATGCCGGGAGGTCTTGCTGGACTTGTTTTACCATTGTCGAAATGTCTTGTGCACCGGGATGCCGAGCCTGATCGGATTGTCCCTAAGATAAGGGGTGATAATATTATTATTACTTCTGCTGATCGTGAGAGCTTGTGATGGGCTAAGTTGGGACACCCCTGCAGGGTTATGATCTTTAAAAAGCCGTGCCGCGGTTATGTGGCAGATTGGAATTTGTTAATGTCCGGTTGTAGAAAACTTGATAGAGGATCTGAAGTAAAACACACAACTGTGTGAGTAACCGTGACTGTCTCTTTTCACTTTGAGAAGAGAACACGGTGGGGTTATGGTTGACTCGTAGGTAGTTCGGGATCTTTAGCGATCACTACTAGTTTGCGACCGTTTGCGTAGATGCTCATCTTATTCTTGTACTCGTAAGTTAGCCACCATACATATTGCTTAGCCGCTGCTGCAACCTCACCATTTTACCTTTTCCTACCCATTAAGCTTTGCTAGTCTTGTTACCCATGGTTATGAGATTGCTGAGTCCTCGTGGCTCACAGATACTACAACAAAAGTTGCAGGTGCAGGTTTCCGATGTCTTGACGTGAGAGCGATGATCGTTGTGTTGGAGTTCTTTCTTCTTCTTCTTCTTCAGTCTTGGGTTAGGTTCCGGGTCGGCAGCCTGGGATAGCAGATGGATGTCATTGTGTTTTTCTTGTTTGCATCTGTAGTCGGATGCTTTGTATTGATGATGTTGTATTCATGTGACTTGTATGTATTGTTGTATCCCCCATGTATGTATGTAATGGTACGATGTAATGATATCCATCTTGCTAAGCGCCCGAAATGCGGTTGTGCCCCAATCACGTAAGTGTCACGTGATCGGGATAGAATCGCATCTTGGGCCTGACAAGAACCTTTCATTAGGTTTTTCTTTTCAACGGCTTTCTGGTCTCTTCTTTATTCTTATTAGTTTTAAAGTTTTCTTTTTCTTTGTTGTTTTCACCGATTTTCTTACTTCTTTTCTATTTCAATTTCCATTTTTTTTATTTCTTTATTTTTTCCTCTTAAGTTAATTTTTTTTTTCAATTCATGAAACTTTTTCAAAATATTGAACAATTTAATTTTGTAAATTTTTCAAATTTATGAACTTTTATTTTTTAGCATTTTGTTCAAATAAAGAACATTCTTAAATACATGAATATTCATAAAATTTTAAATTCTATTTAATTTTATTTTTTTCTGAAATTTTCGAAAATTATCTGAATGCATGAACTTTATTTCAAATCACGGACATATTAACTAGCTATCAGTTTTTTCGAACTTCATGATAGTTTTTTGAACTGGCGAACAGTTTTTTGCATTCATGAACTATGTTTGTGAACACTTTTTAAATTCATGAAAATTCTTTTTTACAGTTTTGAACATTTTTAAAATTCATGATTATCACTTGATATTTTGTTTTTCAAATTTGGCGACTTTGTTTTCAAATGCGTGAATATTTTCTCAAATTCATGAACTTATGTTTCCAATTTGTGAACTGATATGAGATGTGCAAACATATTTTAGTTTTTTCAACATCTTTTTTATAATTCATTATTTTTACTATAAGTTACACTCTCTTTGGATTCATTGAAATTTTAAAACTGAAATTAAACCGACTAAATATTGGGAAAAACAATGTGAGTTTTATTTTTGAATAACAATACACGCGCCCTCATGCGTGTCATACACTGGCTGGGCCTATTTAAGGGGGGCGCGCTCGTGAGTGATTACAGCCTGCCCTATGTCTTCGTTCAGCGAGGTTGTAGGAACCTTCATGAAAGCAGAAGCGAAGGAGGGAATATCGTATACATGGAGAAGCCTGCTTCATGGACTGGAGCTGGTGAAACAAGGTTATATATGGCGTATTCGGGATGGGCAGCAGGTGAACATATGGGAGGACCCCTGGCTACCTAGGGCGTGGACGAGAAGAGTTCAAACACCAAGGAATGGGGTCTTACTGGAGAAAGTACATGAGCTAATAAACCCCATGACTGGAAAGTGGGATGAGGACCTGGTGAGGGATATCTTCGTCCCCCAGGATGCAAGCCTAATCCTTGGGATACCTCTGAGAGATGGCATGCAAGACTTCATAGCATGGCACTTCGATGAAAAGGGTATGCATTCAGTAAAACAGGCGTATAAACTCCACGCCAAGGTGCATGAAATCATGGCTGGGGCCGAGGCAGGTAGGAGTGAAGATGTACACGGGTCTCTAGACGCGTGCGAGAGCACGTTCTGGAGCCGCATCTGGAAGATGCCGTGCCAGAGCAAGATCAACATGTTTACATGGCGATTAGCACACAACTCACTTGCCTTGCGAACCAACCTTGTGGCGAGGGGGATGGAGATTGAGGATACTAAATGTCTATTATGTCACCTGAATGCCGAGGATGGGGGACATCTGTTCGTTCGATGCAAAGAAGTGAAGAGGGTATGGCGGGCGATGGGTATGGAAGCTATCAGAAGCGACCTCGAAACATACAGCGCCATTGGAGACGTCCTAGATCACCTGTGGACACTGAAAATGGAAGACAGAGTGCAGATCCTATATTTCTGGTGGGAGTGGTGGAACGAACGGAATAGGGTAAGGAAGAATGAGCAGAGAATGCAGCCAGAGCAGATCGTGCATAGAACCAGACTTGCTTCGACGGAATACTGGGATGTTGTGGGAAAGCATAAACAACAGACCAGCAAAGGGGCGATCACATGGAAACCACCAGAGGACGGGGTCCTTAAGTTCAATATCGATGGAGCTCATATGCCGGGGAGCGACCACTCTGCGTGGGGAGTCATTGCCCGAGACTTCACTGGAGAGGTGGTAGCTGGTATGGCTGGGAGGAGTGAGCATATATATGATGCTTTTGCAGCAGAACTTCAAGCAGCAGCGGCGGCGGTAGAACTAGCCACACACCTTGGAGCGATCAGAATATGCATAGAAACGGATTCGAAGTTGCTGCAGGCTGCACTCATGCAGACGGAGCCGAATGCCACGGCGTATGCATCGATACTGACAGACCTGAAGATCCAGATGAGACTGTGGTTCTCAAAGTGACGTTCTAGCTTGTAGGAGAGATGTTAATCGTGCTGCACACGAACTAGCTAAGTTTGGCTATGCATGTAATAATAACGAACCCACGCTGTGGGAGGTTGAAGTCCCGCCATCTGTGGCTGGGTATGTTTTAGGCGACATGCCTAACATGGTTCAGTAATAAAGCAATTGCTTTGATCCTCAAAAAAAAAAGGTTGTAGGAACCTTCAATGAATGGAGCGCTACCTGGGCCGGCCCAGTCGCGCGGGAACAACTGCGTCCAGTTTTATTTTGATTTGTTTTTGACATTTTTTGTTTTCGTTTTAGCTTTTTTTTTTACTTTTGTTTATACTTCCAAAAAATCTATGTAAATGTATTCAAAAAAACATCTACATAAAACATTTTAACAAGGTTAACCAAGCATATGAAAAATATTAAATCTGTATGATGTAAAAAACAAATGTATATAAAAAAATAAAATGTGTACAATTTGATAATGTATTTAAAAAAATCAAAAAATTTAAAAAAATGTTTAAAAGTGTTTGAAAAACGTTAATCAAGCAGTTGGGAAATGTTAAATGTGTATAGAAAAAATATTGACAACGTATAAAAAAATCATGAACAAATGTGATCATGTATATAAACATGTAAATCAAGCATTTTGAATCTTTTTGAATAAGTTTTTGAAAATGTTAAATGTTTATTGAAAGAATGTTGACCATGTATTAAAAATTTGTGGAAAATTTTGATCATTTATATAAAAATGTTTATCAAGCAATTAAAAATATGTTGAACAAATTTTTGAAAAATATTAAATGTATGTTGAAAACATGTTAACCATGTATTTTTTAGATCTTTTATTTGGAAAAAGTTGAAAATGTGCATGTCAGAAATGTTTACCATGTATTGACGAAATGTTAAATGTATGCAGAAGAAAACCTTAACCATTTATTCAAACATGTTAATCCTGTACTTGAAAATTTATAATCAAGCATTAGAAAAATGCTAAAAATGTACAGAAACAATGTTGAACATGTGTTAAAAAATGTTGAATGTATATAAACAATGTAGACCATGTATTAAAAATATATCTCATTTCAAATAAAATGTTTATCGAGCATTTAAAAAATGTGAAATGTGTTCAGAAAAAATGATGAGCATGTGTTAATTTTTTCATATTGTATTTAAAAAATGCTAATCAAGCATTTGAGAAAATATATTAAAAGTGTGGCTAGATAAACATATTGTCCATTTATTGAAAAAATGTTAATGTTGTATTTGAAAAATGTGAATTATGCATTTGAAAATGTTGAAAATGTGTGTAAGAAAAAGGTTGACCATGTATTAAAAAAAATCTCATATTTGAGAAATTCACTTGATACGAAAAATATAGAATGAAAACGAAAAGAAAGAAAGAAGACAAAAAAAATCAATGGAAACCAAAAAAGAAACGAAAGAAGAAAAATGAAACCAAATAAATAAATGCAAAAATAATGAAAAAGTAATGAAATCCGATAAACAAACAAATAAAATCAAAAAATGAAGAAAACTAAGAAATTTAAAAAAGGAAAATGAGGGAAAAAAATAAAAATCAATGAAAAAAAAGAAACCAAAAGAAAAAACAAAATATAAAGGGAAAATGAAACTCAAAGAAACCGGAGAAGAAATGAGAAAACCAAACGAAGAGTAAAAGAAACGAAAAAAGAAAAGAAAAAGGGAGAAAAAAAATCAGGTTTTTCTACATCAAGTAGTCAGCGCCTCCAAAGTGAGATCTTGCCACGGCGATGCTTTAGCACTTACTGTGAGAGATACACAACATCACCCCCCCCCCTTGCTCGGTTCATGGTGGCTCCTGTTGTAGTCATCATAGCTACTACCTCCGCTCTTAATTATAAGATATTTTGAATATTTCAATATAGACTACATACAAAATGAAATAAGTGAACAAACACATCAAAATGTGTCTATGTACATCCGATCAAAATTACAATATCTAATTGATTGCAGGAAGCTTTTCTTTTTCATCCGGTGAAACCTAGGGCTAGACTTCCTATAAGATGCTCTTTTTTTCTTCAAAAAACTTCCAATTTATTTACCAAACATCATTGCAGTACAAAGAACATAAGAAACAATGGAAATTACATCCACGTTCGTACATCACCGAACGATGACTACAAGCACTAGAACGAGCCGAAGTCGCGCGCTATTATCACTCCTCCTTCATTGGAGCCGGGCAACCCTTGTTGTAGTAGACAGTCGGAAGCTCATCGTGCTAAGGTCCCAAAGAACCAATGCACCAGAACAACAACCGTCGCTGATGAAGAGAAGCATAGAATGGAATGATCCAACCTGTAGGCACACAAACACAGATGAATGAAGACCGAATCCAAGCAGATCCACTAAAAACAAACATCAATCGAATCCCGCAAGATCTGTCGAAAACACACCTACACACGCCCTCTGACGATGCTAGACACACCGCCGAGACGAGGGCAAGGCAGGGAAACATTATTCCATCTTCGGGGAGCCTCCGCCGCCTCACCTTCCCAAATAGGACACCAACCCTAAAGAAATTGAAAAAAAAAACACCTAAAATATGTGAGAAAAACTCCCTGATCGTAAGCTCCATCCAGGTAGAGTCTATTGTTGAAAATTACATGTCCTCGGCTCACTACTGCACATACTTGTACGTGCATTTTATATCACAATTTCATAAGATATATTATATTTAATTACATATTTGATCAGCATTGCATAATTTTACCACAGATTTATTCTAAATTACAAAATCATCTGAGATGGTATGAGAATTCAGAATGGGGAATAAAAGCTACATGCAAAAATCACTTTTCGGGAGCAAGGAAAATACACACACAAAATACAGGGGGTATTCTGGGTCACGAGGAGACTTGTGCCAGAAGATGATATCGTCTGGAGGGGGGAGGAGGGGTAGCGCATGGCCTGGTGGACACGATTCTATTAGTTTTAGGTTAACTCAAAACAATTTATTGATGACCCAATTCTATAAGTTTAGGATTCTAGGTTTTGTCTACTCAGGTTATCCTAAAAAAATATGCAAGTTCTATGACCTAAGCACTAACCTTATACCAAGTGTACTAGTTGTACAAATATCAATCCCTTTCCAATTGTGTTCCATACAACCATTTACACTAACATGATATAATTTAAGCATATAGAGTAAGTAAATGATCCTAAGCCATGCTAATCTCTCCCCCATATCATTAATGACTTGTTGTTATGATGATTGACTTTATTGAAAAAGAAAATTGAAGCTCCAAGAATTAAGACATGATGCATGAATGAATAAAAAAGGTTTGATGAAGTCATACTGATATGTTGAGCAAGAGGACAAAGAAGATGATAATGATGGATGGTACTTATCTCGATGCGAATCTCCTTGAGGGTGGTCTGGATTGCTTAAAAGCGATGAAGGGAAGCATCAACTGTGAGTTTAGTCCAGAGAATGTGATATGCGAAGAACTCCTTGGGCATGCTTTCGAAGGGAAATCAGATACAAGGATGGGTTGTAGAGTGCTCGCGAGATCTTTGCTTCCTAGGACAGCAAGTTCAAATCACTGATGGCACTTAGTGGCGGACCTAGGGTCTTAGGACCGGAAGTGCCGCAGTTTACATTTATCATGCATAGATAACAAAATTTTAATATATCACTTCAAAATTTGTGATATTACATTACAAATAGTACATTTTGGTTTAAGAATGATCATAGTTCCGCCAAGTAGTTCTGCTAGATAAGTAATGTTAAATATATATAGTACTTCGCATTTTAGAGGGGGTGCCATGGCACCCATCCGCCCGCCACATGATACACATTGGGTGGAGGTGGCAGTTGGTGCATGTCAGGAAGCTGTGAAGACAATGTCTAATTACTGAACTTCCAGTAATCTCAAAGTTGACAAACTATCAAACACAAGAAGTCAAACATTTGACTTCAGCATTGTTTGAATTTGAGGCACGCGGTCATCTATTTGCTCCAATGTGCATACCAACAGGTGGAAATGGAAATGGAAATGGTGCATCGCCCTACACGTGGAAAAAAAAGAGGGAGTCAATACAAGCACTATTTTAGGTTGCTAACAAAGTAACTAAATTGCTTTGGTCTACACGCATCTTCACTATCACATTGTTCAGATAATGATGACTCTCTGCGCTACCTGCATCTTCACTGCCACAATGTTCAGTGTATTTGAACCATTTTTCTGTAGTGTTTGTTCGAATATTTGAAGCCACTTCATCCGGTTATAGGTTTGGAACAAAAATACCAATGTGTTAACTTATCACGAGGCACTTACCAATATATGCATCATTCGTGCTGTAGTAGCACCTACTTATCTATATGAACGCAAGCACACCTCCTGCGTCTATTATAAATCATGTATAACCTTATTAAAAATTAGTGGGTCTTACAAATTAAATGGTACTCCCTCCATACCTTTTATAGTATCTCAACTTTGTACTAACTTTAGTACAAAATTGTACTAAGATTGAGACACTTATTCTGAGACAGAGGGAGTATAATATAAGAGCGATTTTTACACTACACTATAAAAGCGTTTTTTACTAGTACTTTTTTTTCTAGTTAGAAAATAAAATGGCATCTCTTGCTTTGAGTCCTCTTTCTCGAATCCATCCAGGAGTCAGCATGGCTCACCCGGTTACTGCTTAATTATTCTTAAAAACAAGCTGGCCAAAATTCCCGAAGTGGTCGCATGGCCTAATGGATAAGGCGCTCGCCTCCGGAGCGGGAGATTCTGGGTTCGAGTCCCAGTGTGATCAATCACTCTTTTTATAATCCGGTGTTTGCATTTTTGGTTTATATCCATGGGGTATGTGTGTGTGCGTGTCAATTTTATGCCAAATCAGCTCCTTACAATCAAGCCACGCTTCTCAGAAAGTGATCACCCCTTCCGAGCTTTTTAACACAGTGATTTGTGCAACGGATTGCCGACTAGATGGTTTTCAGCAAACTTAGCCGCAAATGGTAGTTTTGTGCAATTAACACGGATCGGTGATAACTAGTGAGTCGTTACCTAATGTGATGATAATACATCAACGTCTCTGCCCATTAGCCAGAGCACACAAGGTAGAATATGCAATGTTGAGGTCTCCTAAAATCATCTGGTCCTCAAGGTAGAATTCCCTCTGAGAAGCCCCGCACATCGGCTTTAGGTCATGTTTGTTTGGACTTTTGCTTCTGTTTTTGCAGCTTTTATAGGTGCGTTTTGCTTTGGCTTCATATAACAATAGTGATTAACAAGTCAAAAGCCCAAGCAAAAAGACCCTATTTAGGAGTTTTTGTGGGTTTTTTCAAAGTGAAAAAGCTGCAAAAGTAGAAGCAACAACCCAAACAAACATGGCTTTAGAGTCTACGAGACTACGACCATATATCTCCACCATAATTTCAGACTTTTTTTGTGCCCCGCTGATGCCCCCTCCCATGATGACGAAGCTTCCGGAGGCAATGTTGCCAACGAACCATACCATCCGAAACAGGACCAAAGGAGGGGGCGTTATGTCTGTGCATATACATCCAGTTGAGCATAAAGAATGATTCATCCAATTAATTAGACAGTTGAGAGATTTGTTTCCCTGTACATCTAAGAGATGTTTTCTTATCAGGTCTAAGATCATCTCCAACGCTAACTCGCATATATATGCTGGTGACCGCTGACAGGGGATCAGTCCACGGATACGGATGCGGAAGCCAGCCATCTAATGTTGTCCGTATACATTTCAATCATAGTTTAAACTAATCGGACAAAATTCGTGCAAACACGACGGATTTCATATAAACCAGACGAAATTCATCATATTTTGGACAATTTTTAACTAAAAACTACATGGGGCTAAGGTAAAATTACTCGACATCGACGCCGATGAGTATCCATGCCGATGACACGGATACTCTTGACTAGTCTAAGGCCAGCAGCAGCAGGACTCCCTTGTATTTCCCATGTTCGGTCGCCCACTCATCGGACTAGAGTGAGCCCCAGAGGTATATGCTTCAGCGTAAAGGACCGCTCTTCCTTATTCGGCAATGTCACTCATCGGAGTGGCACCGGAGCACCGGGCGGGGGGCGGCGGTGGCCTATGATCGCAGGGCAAGTCACCGTGGTGACGCCGTGGCGGTGGCCTTCCTGGAACCCAAGCAGCAGCGGCCTCCCAAGTTCTACTTTTCCTTGTTGATGGCAGCAGGGGAGGACGTGCTAGCCGCCGCGTCGTCAATTTCCGCGAAGCCAGCTTCTATATTCACCGGCAAGGCGCAGCTCCGTCAATGTAGGCGATGGATGGCGTGTTCGCAGGTACAGGAGGAGCGGCACGACATGGGCTCGTCCACGTCAGTCACGATGCCCGTGCCGCCATGCTCGCATGCGTGCCAGCCTGGAGCAACTCGCTACCACAAGAAGAGCTGGCTTGGAGCAGCAAATTGTGGAACGACGTGCCGGCTTGGAGCTGCATCCTCCGTAAGCTGGCTTGCATTGGCATGGTGCAGCGAGGGAGAGGTGGAGCAGAGAGATGCCTAGCTCGCATCCTACGTGCTTGGCGGGCCACCTAGCCGGCTTTTATGCTGGAGAACTCCTCTTCCTACTTGCCGGATGCCATGGAGAGTGGATGCAAGCAGGAGATGGGGAACAGAGGTGTGGTGCGATTATTTGCCCGACGCCTGGCATCGTTTATACATCGGACTGAGGCCCGTAGCCAACTAGTGTTGTATTTAATGCCAGCCGGCTAGCGAACGGACGTGTCGCCGGAGTAGGTATCTCGCCACATGCGTGGGTTTTATGAAGGAAGGCGGGCAGGCTGTGCCCATTTGACTGCGACGAGGAGGCGTATTAAATTGGGCATGCATTAGGAGGGCTCTCACGACCAACGCACCACTTCAGTGTCGGCAGTGAGAGGTCGCTTCACTCTGGACCAACGTCAATGCGTAGCGTCCGCTCTATGCGACATAAATGCGGGCAGGTGGCCACATGCGGGAACGTGTGTCGGTGA